>VWZY01005020.1:42733-52827 GCA_013399075.1 Chloroceryle aenea | reverse complement strand
CTCCTGGCAGTGCTGTTGTTGAGCGATGCTGCTGCAAGCCAGGGAGGGCCATGGCAAAGGGCTTGTCCTCTCCAGGACCCCCGCGTGTTCTGCAGGTGAAGCTTCGAGCAGCGGGTCTCTGCTCCCTCCGGGTTTCCCCTTCGTGTGCAGCTCCTTCACGTACAGTTCACACTGTTGGCTCTGCCCCTGGCACTGCCTGCTGTGAGGTTTCTGTGCTTGGCCGAGTTCCACCCCTGGGGCTGGGAAGTTCTTGCTGTTCTTCTGCGAAGCCAAGCCTTGGGCTGGAGGAATTTCAGCTGCTGGCTTGTTTTGTAGTCTCTGGGGCCTCGGAGCTTTGCTCCCAAGGTGAAGCCAAGGGAACAAATCAATCCCTGCCTTATTTTCATTTCTGCTACACTGCATGTTAAAAATGGAGAGAGCAAATTTTCCCAAAGTGGATGCACAGAATCGTTCCGCACTTCCCAGACATATTGTTTGGGTCTCTGTTACAGCCTCATCATTCCATAAACTTCTGTTGCAACCCAGTGGTGGGTCTTGCTCCCCCCAGCTGTGGCTGCTGGCGCTCGCCTCAGCTGCTCTAGGACAGCAGCCCATGTAGGTCACTGCTTCCTCTCAGAAACAGCCTCTCCCTGCTCACACCAGAGGTGAGGTGGCAGCAGGGCTCACGTTATTCCTGCTGGCCGACTGGGATGGGGCTGGGGAGAGGAGTTTGAGCAGGGCCCCGACTCCCATATGGAGTCTTGACGTTTGCATTTCTTTTCTGTGGAAGAAATTTCCTGCTTATGGAATTGCTGTGCAGATGGTTTTTGTACATTGAGCATCTGGAGACACCTTTTTGTTGGATTTCTACGTTTTAAGTGGCAACTGGAAATTTCAAGCAGTAACTCTGCTTGATGACTGCTTGGCAGAAAATAAATAAGCTGCCAGGCTAATTTCCATGTAAGCTTTACACTGTCTGCTCAGAAGGCAAGGATTTTTCCCCCTACGCCTATAATCAGACCCGGAAGTGTATTTATTCATTTTTCAGTGTAAGAAAGACTTCAGAGAGCAGCGAATGCTGCAGAGAAGGAAGGTGAGTGGTGGTGTTCCTCCAGTCTTGGTAAAACAGAGAAACAAGGTTGTTTGGTGGAATGGCAGAGCAGCTTAGTGACATAACACCCATGGCAGATTGTGTCAATACTCTGAGTTTTCCCACCTCTGCTTGGATGTTGTGCTCTGTGGGTAACAGCAGAGGATGAAGCGGACAGGTTTGTGGAAGCAGATTGTGTCTGGTGGCTTCCCAGGGCCGAGGGTCACTTGGTGAGAGGCTTCTGGTGCCCTGCATTACAGCTTTGACAAAAAGGGAGACATCCATTACCTGATCAAGTGGAAGGACCTGCCGTATGACCAGTGCACCTGGGAGATTGATGAGATCGACATCCCCTACTATGAGAACCTCAAACATCTCTACTGGAACCACAGGTAGGGACTGGGTGGGTGGTGGGACAGCAGCTGGGCTGCGGAAGCCTGGAAGAGCCCAGCAGAGCCAGGGCAGCCTGCGTGGGTGCTTGGGATGAGTGAGGACTCGGGGATGTTCCCTTCTGAACACAGTGGCACCGCTCGCAGGGACCTCTCTCCTCAGCGAGCAGTTGCTGAGTGCTTTGGAAATGCTGGCACCCCTTGGATGCTGTGTCAGGCTGTGGGGGAATCCCTTCTCCCTGCTGTTTCCCAGCCTGTGCTCCCCTTCCCTGCGTTTATACTGCTGGGATATTCATGGTCTTGATGCACTTCAGGGCAATTCCATGTCTATGTTGGGGAAAAAACACAGTACTATGAAGAGGTGGCTGTTCTGTGGTTTTGATGATGTTGTGTGGACTGTTGGGAGGGGAACATTAATACTCTGAGTGCCTGTGTGAAGTGGGCCACAAAAGCTCCCGTGGCAAGTGAGGCAGTGGAGTTTGAGAGGCATTTCTGTCCCTTGGCTTGGGGCAGGGAGAGGAACGCCTGCCTGCCTCATCCTGATGGCACTGGCTGTTGCAGGGAGCTGATGCTGGGGGAGGACACGCGCCCTCTGAAGAAGCTGAACAAGAAAGGGAAAAAGCTGAAAGAGGAGAAGCTGGAAAAGCCTCCGGAGACGCCTCTTGTGGATGTGAGTGAGAGGGGGCTGGGGCAGCACGGCAGTATTTGAACCCAGGGAGAGTGAGGTCTGTCTGCCTCCCACCCTGCCATGTTGTTCTCCTCTGGTTCCTTTGGGGACCTTGTTTTTTGTGGGTTGGTTGTTTTTTTTAATTTTATTTTAATTTTTTTTAATTGAAAGCTCCACAGTGAGCTACCTGAGGGCTGTGCTCTGCTGGTGACCATGTCTGCATCTCTTTCAGGGCTGTTTGGTGTCACAGGGCTAAAGAGGAATGTGCTTGGCTGCAGAGAAAGAAGGGGGGTTGGTTCTCACCGTTTTGTGCTGTGTCTCTTTTCAGCCTACGGTGAAGTTTGACAAGCAGCCATGGTACATTGATGCCACAGGTGGCACGCTCCACCCGTACCAGCTGGAAGGGCTAAACTGGCTGAGGTTTTCCTGGGCCCAAGGGACAGATACAATCTTGGCTGACGAGATGGGGCTGGGCAAGACCGTGCAGACTATTGTGTTCTTGTATTCCCTGTACAAGGAGGTGAGTGGAGCACGCGGCAGTCCCCGAGGCAGCTGAGAGCTGCTCAGCACGGGGAGAACAGACAGGACTTTGTCTCCCTGGGCAGGGCCACTCGAAAGGGCCGTATCTGGTCAGCGCCCCTCTCTCCACCATCATCAACTGGGAGCGTGAGTTTGAGATGTGGGCACCTGACTTCTATGTTGTGACCTACACCGGGGACAAAGAAAGCCGGTCGGTCATCCGGGAGAACGAGTTCTCTTTTGAAGACAATGCCATCCGGAGTGGAAAGAAGGTCTTCCGGATGAAGGTGGGAGCTCAGTCTGTGCCCTACCCAACCACCAGTAAGAAAGGGAGAGAGCACAATTTGACCCAGAGAGGGAGGTAGATTAGGTCCTTAATTGGGAGTTTTCCACAGAGAGAAGCTGGCCCTGTTTACAAACACAGGAGATTTGTGATGAACCATTGAGATCTCTGCCAGATCCTTTTCTGCTGGCATGACTTGTGCCCTGGCCCTGCTGCTGGTGCTGTGCACTGCAGGCAGTCCCCCTTTTCTCCTGGGCTTGTGTGCAGCAGCAGCAAAGGCAGAGGCTGTCCCATTCCCTGCCCTCTTATCCAGTCTCTTCTTTCCATCTCCTTCTCCAGAAGGAAGCCCAGATCAAGTTCCACGTCCTGCTCACCTCATATGAGCTGATCACGATTGACCAGGCGGTGCTGGGCTCCATTGAGTGGGCCTGTCTGGTGGTGGATGAAGCACACAGGCTGAAGAACAACCAGTCCAAAGTAGGTAGCAAATGTTTGTGAGTTTTCTGGTACAACTGGTGCCCCAAAGACACAACACCCTATCAGCGGTGGTCTGCTGCTCCATGCTTTCCTCCCTTGGAGCTGAATGATGTCCTTGCCTCACACAGGCTCTGCCTGGGACCTGTGTTGTGGTGGGTTTGCTCTCTTTAACATCCTCTGGTGTTAAAAATCCTTCAGCAGGGAAACAAGCGGCAGCTCGGCTGTCTGAGTGGAAGGGAGTCGATCCCTTTCCTTCCTCTCCCTTTTCCCTGAGGCTAGTAGCAGCCCCCAGCCCTGGGACCTTTGCCCAGTCCCCATTGCAGGGGGAGGCAGATGGTGAGACCAGGGACATTCAGGATGGCTGCCTGTGCTCCAGGGGGTGGCTCGGAGCAGGACGTGCAGGCTGTGGTCTGCTCGGTGAGCCTGTCCTGGGGGCAGAGGTCACTGCAGTCTCCATGTGTGCAGCCTGCAGAGTCCCCAGGGACAAAGCAGCTCCTCGGAGCTCTTTTTCACCTCTCCTCATCTCATTTCTTTTCCCAGTTCTTCAGAGTATTAAATAGCTATAAAATCGATTACAAGCTGCTGCTCACTGGGACCCCGCTCCAGAACAACTTGGAAGAGCTCTTCCACCTGCTCAATTTCCTGACTCCAGAGAGGTTTAAGTAAGTCTCTGAAAGGCAGAGCAGCCAGGGCTGGGTGCAGGGCAGCTCTGCAGGGCGTTCCAGTTCCCTGGGCTCCTCTCTGTGCCTGGATCCAGTTTCTGCTGTGCTGGTGTTGCTGATCTGCACTGGCAGGCAGGTGGCAAAGCACATCGCCCTGTGTGGCAGCAGCCACGCACACACTTAATGTAAGCCCAGATTTGTTCCACGGGGAGCTCTTGCCTTGTTACCCATCGTGACATTTGTGAGTGAGGAGCTGAAACCTGCCTTCACTTCCCACCCTCTGAGGAGACAGAAGTACAGTGGGGAGCTTGTTCAGACCATGTGTTAGTGCCCTTAGTGCAGATTTCCCCTTGGCCATCAGCGTGGCTCCTTGGTCTGCCTTCTGCTCTGCTCAGATACATGCACAGGAGGGCTGCCTCACGTACCCCACGAGAGCACTGCCTGTGCTTTAAAGTCCTAAAAACCCAGCTGTCTTTGCTGTTGTGTTTCCCACTGGCACTCGGCACTGGTGGATTTGTTCTGGCTGCTTTCACAGTAACCTGGAGGGCTTCCTGGAGGAGTTTGCTGACATCTCCAAGGAGGACCAGATCAAAAAGCTCCACGATCTGCTGGGTCCCCACATGCTGCGGCGGCTCAAGGCAGATGTGTTCAAGAACATGCCGGCCAAGACAGAGCTGATCGTGAGAGTGGAGCTGAGCCAGATGCAGAAGTGAGTGCCTCCAGTGCAGCTCCTGGGGTGGCTGGCTCCCTCTCCCCACAGCATGGTGGGTGTTGGTGGGGTTCCACAGGTCTGACACCCCACAGTCCTTGGGCCTGCTACAGGAAGGGATGGAACACTCAGTCTCACTGAGGAGTGCTTTCAGCTGGCATGAACTGGGCTCCGTGCAGACCTTGCTGCACAGTGGGAAGCATTTGGTGCTGGCCAGCTGTTGGCATGGCTCTGCTGCTTCTGGGGGCACAGAGAAAACACTGAAGCTGAGCCCCTGTCCCCTGTTCTTGGCAGTAGCCTGTGCTGCCAGCTCAGCGGGTGTCAGACCGGAGCATCCCCTGCTCCAGGGATGCTTGCTCAGCTCCCTCTGTTTCAGGCTGACTTGCTCAGCTGCAGCAACATCTTCTGTGGAGACTGGGGACGTGCAGGGAAGGGCTCATCACTTCCTCCCAGCGTGGAGGGGGGGCAGGGCTCAGTTTACCCCCACTGGTTCTGGCTGCTGTGCCCCTGAGCCCATCCCACTTCAGGGAGCTGTGGTGTCCACAGAGCATTCAAATAAACCTGACCCTGGGCTGAGGGTGCTGAACCTCCCCTGGAAAAAGTCCAAATGTCCCTTTCGAAATGGTGCGAGTGGGGTTTAATTTGGTGCTGTCCTGCTTGTGCCAGTCCCACATCTGTCCCGATTCACAAGGCTGTCCTGTCCCCGTTCCTGCAGGAAGTACTACAAGTTCATCCTGACGCGGAATTTCGAAGCACTGAATTCGAAAGGTGGTGGGAACCAGGTCTCGCTGCTCAACATCATGATGGACCTGAAGAAGTGCTGCAATCACCCCTACCTCTTCCCCGTGGCGGCGGTGGTACGTCAGCCGTGTTTGCGCCGGGGAGACGTTCCTCAGGACCCTGTGTGCAAGCTGTCGGTGGCAGCTGCTTCCACGATCTCGGGGTAGCAGTGTGGGTTGTCATGCGGGTGGCTTCATACGAGGATGGGGTCTTTGAAATGCGTGTGAAGTTGGTGAGTGAAGCTCGTGAGCGTTGCCCTTGAAGGGGCTGACTGGGACACCTTCGCAGGAGGCTCCGGTTCTGCCCAACGGATCCTATGATGGCAATTCTTTGGTCAAATCTTCTGGAAAACTGATGCTGCTCCAAAAGATGCTGAAGAAGTTACGGGATGGGGGTCACAGAGTTCTGATCTTCTCCCAGGTGAGTGCAGGGAAGGTTTAATAACAGATACATCTTGGAAGGTGTTTTTTTCATTCTGTATGAGAATTCTGTGCTAGGAACAGATAGAGAGAGGTAGAAGATCTGATGACAGCTTGTCCCCAGCTGCATGGCCTCTGTGGCAGTCATGATGGATAGATTCTCTCCTGAGGGACTCACTGTGATATTTAAAACCTCTTTTATCTATGGATGAAGAGGAGATGACAATAACAGTGCTTCCCACTGGGGAGGGCCACTCAGACACGAGGCCCTCCTGCTGGCAAAGCTGCCCGGAGAAGATGTGGCCTCTGGGCTGCGGGCAGGGTCCCGTCTGGGCAGGGCAGGGCTGGTCCCCAGGGCGTGCAAGGGGAGCTGGGGGGCCGGGCCAGGTGGAGCCACTTGTGCCAGGGTCACCTTGCTCTGCAGATGACGAAGATGCTGGACTTGCTGGAGGATTTCCTGGAGTACGAAGGCTACAAGTACGAGCGGATCGACGGCGGCATCACTGGCGGCCTGCGGCAGGAGGCCATAGACAGGTTTAATGGTACTCGTGTTTCCGCCTTGCCGAGCAGAGGGCCCGGGGGGGTTGGCAGCACGCAGCTGGCAGCAGGGCCAGCCGGCTGTGCCCGCAGGACAGGCGGTGGGGAGTCGCCTGTGTGGCAGCCGTGCCGCGCTGGCAGGTCCAGCTTCCCGAGGCACGGCACGGGCTGCTCATACCACATCATCCAGCCCTTGGGTCATGTCCCACCGTGCACCCTGAGTGTGCTGATGGCAGGCTGCTTAGTCTGGGAGACGCTGGCATTTCCTTTCACAGCCTCAGTGTGTGGCAGAGCTTCCCCTTTGGCTCTGGAGATGCGTTTTCTCCAGTAATTGGTTCCCAGGGAACAATGTATTTTCCCTTCTTGCCTTCCCTGCCTGTTTTTTGTTGGCCTAGACTGACGGTTCCTGCTGTTTTATCCCTAAAGAACAGTCCTGCACCTTTCCATGTGAGCTATGCTCCTTTCTGTCTCACCGTTTGCCACCTGTGGGTTTGTCTTTCTCAGCTCCTGGTGCTCAGCAGTTCTGCTTTCTCCTCTCTACACGCGCCGGTGGTCTGGGCATAAACCTTGCTACAGCCGACACAGTCATTATTTATGATTCTGACTGGAATCCCCACAATGACATCCAGGTTTCTGACTTTTCCTTTTCCTTCCTGTATAGTAAGTACCTCTCTGGCTCTGCCATGTATTTGCACACCCTGCACAGCTGAGTCAATTTCTTCTCTCAAGACCTGCTGACCCTTTCTGCTGTATTTAGGGGGCAGGTTTCTGCTCAGCAGCCCCTTTTCTGTATCTGCTGGCCTTGCCCTGTCCTGTCTGCAGCACAGGAGAAACCTGACACATAAAACCATCTCTCTTCCATGGGCTTCTCACTTTTTCGTGCTGCTGGTTTGAAACCGAGTGTCCCCTCCTCTTTTGAGGAGCTTCCCCTTGTTGGTAAAAGCCCACTGCCCACCTTCAGACCCTTCCGCTAGGGCCTGTGTGGGGAATCTGCCATCCCCACAGTCCATGGAGGGGGCCAGCACATTTGGGTTGGCTCTGAGGAGCCCCTCTCGCTCTACTGCCCTGCAGCAGCCTGAAAGCTGAATTCAGCTTTGCCCCAGCAGTGCCTTGTGCAGCCGTAGGGGTGAGGAACTCATCCCCCTTTGCCAGCAGGACGGGGTGCTGCCCTTGACAGCTTCTTTCCCTGCCCGCAGGCGTTCAGCAGAGCTCACCGCATTGGTCAGAACAAGAAGGTGATGATCTACCGCTTTGTGACCAGAGCCTCCGTGGAAGAGCGCATCACCCAGGTGGCCAAGAGGAAGATGATGCTCACGCACCTGGTCGTCCGCCCAGGGCTCGGCTCCAAGTCGGGTTCCATGACCAAACAGGAGCTGGATGACATCCTCAAGTTTGGGACAGAAGAGCTCTTTAAGGATGATGTGGAAGGTGAGGTCAGGAGGTGGTTGTGGGTGCTCTACGTGAGGTGACACACTGCTGAGCTGCTGGGGCTCGTTTTCCTCTTGCACCCACAGGCATGGTGTCACAGGGACAGCGGATCACCATGCCCGATGCTGTCACCCCTTTCTCCGACATGCTGTCGACCAAAGGGGGTGCTGTGACTCCTGGCATGAAAAAAAAGCATGGTGCCACCCCTCCAGGTGTGTAGCCCCTCTTGCTGGACAACCTGTGTTCCCCTCCCTGGCCCTGTGCCCAGCCTGAGCTTGTCTGGCCCTGGGAATGGGCGATGTGTGTCACCATTCCCCTCGCTTTGCTCTCCAGGTGACAATAAGGACGTGGATGACAGCAGTGTGATCCACTACGACGACGCTGCCATCTCGAAGCTTCTGGACCGAAACCAGGATGCGACTGATGACACGGAGCTGCAGAACATGAACGAGTATCTTAGCTCCTTTAAAGTGGCCCAGTATGTTGTGAGAGAAGAGGACGGTGTGGTAATGTGATCAGTATCATGTCTTACAATCGCACCTCGTTGTATGTCCCTTGCTGTTTCTGCCCCCCCTTTCCTGTTCTCCAGTGTTTCAGTGTGGGGCAGCACGTCCCCCTGATCATATGTCCTTTGTCTGCGGCTGAGGCCGATAACAGGCCCCTGCTCTGGAGAGTGGGTCTCTGTTTTTCTCTCAGTATGAGCGTGGGCACTGCAGGGTGGGATGAGCTGCAGTGTTTGGAGGAGCTCTTGCTGGGTGGGAGGTTGTCTTGCCCCTTTGACAGCCTTGCACTGAGGTCAGTACGCTTGGGCACAGACCCAGGAGCCAACTGCCATCTGATGGCTCGGTGCTCTCCCTCTCCCTAAGTGCTGTTGGGTGATGGGCAGGGGGTTATGTGGGTGCACGACTGGGGCTGCCTGAAGTTGAGCCTTTTGTCTCTTGCTTTGCAGGAGGAGGTGGAGCGTGAGATCATCAAGCAAGAGGAGAACGTGGACCCTGACTACTGGGAGAAGCTGCTGCGGCACCACTATGAGCAGCAGCAGGAAGATCTGGCCAGGAACTTAGGGAAAGGGAAGAGAATCCGCAAGCAGGTCAACTACAATGACACTTCACAGGAGGACCAAGGTATGGCTGCAGCTGCTCAGCTCTGGCCAGGCTTGGGGCACGTGGCAACCCCTGTGGGCTGGTTCTGAGGAGCTGCAGCTGCAGCTTCCCGTGGGACGTGCTGCCTCAGTTGTCACTCGGTGTTTCTTTGCAGTCGGGTGCCTAAAACTAATTGTGGGAAAGCTGAGAATGGGATTTCCTGCTTGTTGTGCGCTCCTTTCGCGCTGCCCAGTCGTGGGTGCTGGTCACCCCGGGGGCAGACTCTTGCCTGTACTGTGTGTCCCTCCCGGGCAGGGCCCTGCTGCTCGTGCTCTTCTTCTAACCTGGCCTCCCTTGCTATCTGCAGAGTGGCAGGACGAGCTCTCTGACAACCAGTCGGAGTACTCCATTGGCTCTGAGGATGAGGATGAAGACTTTGAAGAGAGGCCAGAAGGTCAGAGTGAGTTAATGCTTTTGATACTCCATGGGACTTTGCTCTGCGGGAAGCCCCTGGCACTTGGGTGCAGCAGAAGGCTCTGGGCTGGAGGAGCTGATGTGCTCCTGGGCCTCTGGCCAGGGGAGGTGTCCCCACTGACCTGCCAGGTGAGTTTCTTCCCAGGGCTGGGAAGGCAGCCGGCTCTTTCCTTCACTGGCTGCTGCAGGACCGTNGTGGTCTGGGCCTCGTGGGGGAAGGCTGGGGAGCGCGGGAGAGAGGGGCATGGCACCCCTGTGCCTGGTAAGGGCAGAGGTGTGCCTCAGGTCGGGGTGGCAGCGTGATGGGTGGAAGGCCTTTGCAGCCTGGGCTGCTGCTCTGCTGGGTTCTGCTTCTGTGGGGAGGGAGCACAGGGAGCTCTGGGCACACAAGCACTTGGGCCATCCTTCCTCAGTGCCTGGGCCCATCCATCACTGGGGCTGCTTGACTCTAGGTGGCAGAAGACAATCCCGGAGACAGCTGAAGAGTGACCGGGACCAGCCTCTGCCTCCTTTGCTGGCAAGAGTTGGGGGCAATATCGAGGTGAGCGTTGGCCTCAGATGGAGCGTTACTGATGTGGTTGTGCCAGGGCTGCGCTAGG
>VWZY01005016.1:326233-338912 GCA_013399075.1 Chloroceryle aenea | reverse complement strand
TTTTACCTTCTGTTACTTCAGGTCAAGGACTGAATTCTCATCTATACCAGACTGATTTCCTTACTGGTCTTGCAAGCACTGGTATTAGCTGGGGAGGCAGATCAGGAGTATGGCAGCTCCCAGTAGTGATGGTGTTCAGGGAAGGAGTGGTAAATGGTTCTTACAAGTCCTGAATTGATTGTTCTGCCTAAGAAAAGTGAGTCTCCTGCTATGGGTCTTTCCTGCCACACACCTCAGAACCAATGGGACTGATAGCCAGCTTCAGAAGTGGTCAGGAATAGAGCAGAAGTAGCTATTTCCTAGGAAAGATGAAAACAGGAATGAAACGTCCTCCTGTTTCGCTCTTTCTTTTATTTGTTTGTTTTGATTTGCTCTGGTCCTGCCCTTCCTCCATCCCCAAAAATACAAGGAACTCCTGATTCTATGGAAGCGTGTAACTAATGTCCTGTAAGGGGCTGTAGCTGAGCTACTTTAAGAAATGCATAGGCTTTGAAGGAAGGAGGTTGTAGAATCCTGGACATCATTGTGATTGTATTGTGCCTGCATGTGGCAGACAAATTGTGAATACCCAAACAGCAGAAAGCTATAAAGAATGGAAAGCTTCAAGGCTGAGAAAATCTCCACTAGGGTGTAAGGTACTGGAGGAGAAATCTTGCTGGGGAACAAGCTATCCAGTTCCTGCCTGCTCCAGTTCTTTCTCTGGAAGCATCTAATAGTAGTAGCTGCTGCAGGAACTGAGGGAACCATGTAAACCACACATCTAATTCACTGTATTAATTTCCATAATGAGACAGAACTCATGCAGGGTTTACTGTGACTTCTGTTGTGCTGACTTGTGCATTGACTGCAAAGATGTGGTGGTAGCTTGCATTGGCATAGCAGAGCTGGCATTAAACTTGCTGGGTGGGCTTTGTTTGTTACACAGCTCCCAGTCCTTGAAAACCTCTTCACCAAGATAGGGCCAGTTTTACTAGTTCTGTTTTCTAACTTTTACTGAAAAAAACCCACTTGTCCAAAGAATTCATAATTTCCAGAACTGATACTTTTTCACTGCTTCACACATTATTTTTGTGGGTCTTTTATCAAAGCACCTAACCACATTCGTGTGAATTAAACAAACAAACAGATTACATCACGTTTATTTATTCTGGGGTGGGTAAATCAATAAGAGTCCTTCAAAGTACAGTCTTTTTGCAATTCACTTTGGGAGCTGTGTTATTCTTAAGTGTAACTCATCACCAGACAGCCAGACGGCTCACAAACAGCAAGAGATATTTCAACCATCAGCAGTTTCTAGTGCTTGCAGTGTCTTTCCCCAGGGATGAGGGGGTTGTCTGGCCTTTATTAGGAGCCCAGCTGGTTATCGGGATTGGTTCCTCTCAGGGCTTCACCTTTGATACCTTGAGGCAAGGTGAGGAGCTTGGTGGCACATCTTGAATTTAACCAGAGACCTGGCAGAATGTTGTGGTTGATTGAACTTGACCAAAAACAGTGTTGGAAATTTTGATGCCAGGTATATGTCTAATAGGTGGAAAGTACTAAAAGATTAGAGAAATTGCAGCTGAGAATTTACCACAGTTTGATGAAATCATATCAACTAGTAGATGAGCACTTTATCCCAGGAGACTTGTTTAAGTATCCCAGTTGTAAACCCTGCAGATTATGTGGCCAG
This sequence comes from Chloroceryle aenea, assembly GCA_013399075.1. Taxonomy (NCBI): domain Eukaryota; kingdom Metazoa; phylum Chordata; class Aves; order Coraciiformes; family Cerylidae; genus Chloroceryle; species Chloroceryle aenea. The sequence goes on along the minus strand of VWZY01005016.1, from coordinate 337,240 downwards.
AATCAGTACAGAATATAAATATTGTATATTTTGGGGTAGGTAAATCCTATGTATCAGTTAGGCATGCCTAGATATGTACCCCTTAAAGTTTCTCTATGTGCTTCAAAAGGCATCAGGAGAACACAATCCATGTCCCCAGTCCAATCTGCAGGTGAGACTGGTCATTTAACAACTGTGCCAGGGTTTTTCCTTGCGAAAATAGGCATTGGATTTAGGAATGTCATTTAACAGATGACCCACTAATGGTGTGTCTGTCCTCCAGTTTGGCTGCAGTTTCACTAAGATCAGGTATTTACACACCATCAGGGATAAGAGGTTCATTACAAGAGTAAAAATATTCCCAGCTGTTCTTCCCTTGGTAGCTTGATTGCTGTCATGTCCTGGACACAGGACAAGAAATGTTTCCCTTTGAATCAAAGGGTCAGTTGGATAAGACAGAGAGGAAGGAAAGAAAGATAGGAGGATCTAGGGTGAGAAATCAAAAAAGAAGAAAAAGAAAAAGAAGGAAAAAAAAAAAAGGTGTGCAAGGTTACACAGAATGTTGCTGATTTTTAAAAGAACATAAAAATGTTCCTGGTGCCTGCCTGCCTTCCTCTTAAATGTATTTTATTTTTGAAAAGCCTCTTGGTTCCTCTTTATTGCGAGTACTGGGCCTGCAAGGAAGAGTATCTGGAGAAAAACCCCAACATATCTTAATGAACAGATAGGCTTTGCCTGGGTCTGATCCACTGATTCTAATGACCAGAATAATTTGTCACTTGGACTTACTGCTAATAACTCTGTGCTGTTGGTGCAGCTTGAAGGGGGGGGATGTGCTTCTCTTCCTGTCGACAGAGTTGGCTTTTAAGTTCTGCTTTCTTACATCACATTTTGTGTGGGGACAGCAGTGGGGGGCCCATGAGAAAAAGAGACTCCTAGTGTCAAAGGTTACCGACTTCTAGACATGGCTTTTGGGTGAATTTTGCCTGTAGAGGATTATTTGAGTAGTATTAACAGTACAGGAAGCAACAGACTTGCCATGTACAACCTGCTCTATAGCACCAATTAAATATTAACAAAGTATTCAGTCAAATCTTGCTGCTGTCTGTGCTCCTTTTGGCAGCAGGGCTGAACCTGTCCTTTACCTTCCTGGGAGAGGAAAGGTGATGTTATGGGGATTATTAGTGGGCGCTCCTCTCCCAATTACTGCAGGGTTTACAAAAGGGATGCTTTTATTTAACTCAATTCATAATGACCTTCAAGGCATCTCTTGGTGGCAGAGCCTCCTTCAAAACCAAAGGGGGCTGCAGCAAGACAAAGAGCCTTTTCTGCCTATTTATATTCGCTTTCACTGTCACTGGCTCCTCATGTCATCCAGGACAGAGGATAATCTTGCTGATCTCTCTATTTCTAGTTGTAAAAATGCAGTGTGCTATTGAGGGCGATTCACTGCTAGGCCAATCCTTGTTATAATCTCTTGTAACTGTGAACACAGCAGAAGAGGAAGGCTAATGGAAAAATGTGGCATATTTCTGCGCGTGTATAGTCATGTGTGTATTTATGGGAAGGCTGATACACTGAAATACAGGGTGTGATGCAGTACAGGGCTCTGCCATGCTTTCATTGCATGGGCCACATTATACTAAGAAATTCTTGCAGATGTCGTCTTCTCGTGCCCTATCTGGGTGTGGGTTTGTGCCCTTCTTGCCCATTTCCCATGGCCTCCTTCAGCAAACCACTCTTAAGGGACTTGTAGCAGAGTTTATCATGCTGTTAAGTGCAATAGATAGAAAGTGAAAGTTGGCAGTGCATTTTCTGTTCTTGAGAAGCCCGATGAAGTCTGACGTAGCAGAGCAATGTGAAGAGCACTAGGTAATAGTTTACTGTGGGTGATGACAGAGAGGAAAGAACACATGAGAGCAGTCTGGCTCTTCCTGAAATTAAGGAAGAAGACAGATTAGGCTTTGGTTTTCCATCCTTTCTGGTAAATGAAGTGAGTTTCCCTAGTAGTTTTGCATCCAAAATGTTGTCCATTTAAATGTGATTATTATCATCATAGCTTTCAGAGTTGTTTTCATCTAGAGTTTGCTTGCCAGATCTGAACTGGAGTTGTAAGGACTAGAACGGACAGTTTTTGTGTTTTTTCTCTAGCACAATCTGTGACCAATCATTTACTTTGAAGCTGCTTCTATAAAATGTGTGCATATGTGCGTGCACATAATACATAAAAAGCAAGAAGACTAAAGACTTGTAGAGGAGCTGCTGCTCTTTGCAAATGACCTCTGGATGAGAGGGTTTTCTTATACCGAACAGCATAAATGAATACCGAAATAAATGCTGTCCTGTTGCAAAGAGGAAAAAAAAATCATCTGCTTAGCTTTAAAAAGAAGAGGAAGTTAACTTGCAGCTAAAGTTTTGTTGTTAAGAGACAGGAAATCTGAGTCTCTTTCCTGCTTCTGGCCTCTATTTTCTGGATTAACCTGCATCACCTATGTGTACCTTAATTTCCTGCAACTCAGTTGTCATCTGTATTGTGTTCTTTGTAGGGTTCTTACATTTATTTATTTTTTTTACTATATTTTTAGCCTGCTTTCCGAGGGGAAGTGGGCTTATGCAATTACAGTGCAAGTAACTTCTGAACCTGTTGGCTATATGTTGAATATTTGCTGGAACTTTAGATGGTGCAGGAGGAAAGGAAAGTACATTGCTATGTCACGACCCAGAGCTGTAGTCTCACCCTGTGCCAAAGCCTGTGGAGCCAGTGCTTTTTTAGACACAGGATACAGTTCACGTGGGTGAGTGGCTGTTACGAAGCCTGCAACCACAGGATACCAAACTGTAGGATATAAGACTGTGTTAATCCCTCTGCCCACGGGATGGACGTTTTCTATTGCGTGGCCTTCAGAGAGCCTAAGAAAAAAAGGTTAAATGTTGTTACTAAATTAGATCTGGCACGGTGCAGCAGACTCTTCACAAAATTAATGTTTGATAGCATAAGGAGGTGGAGGGAGGAGAGATTCCCTTGTAAAATTACAGGAGTCTTGTCAGTGTGGCTTGATCTTGGGAGTTAACAAAAAAAGTAGCATGTTTGATTAAAGTATGGAAGGGAATTTTAACTCTGCTCTTGGCATAACAAAGCAGAAGCCAATAAAAATGAGATCAATATTTCAGCCTTCTAAATGTATGTGTTCTTATGCAGTGTGTTAACACTGTAGCCTTGAAATATCTTAGTGCTTTTGGGCATGAAAACTCAATATAACACCTTTTACCAGTGTCTTTGCGTGAGGCTGTTTGTTTCTGTGATTTTCATGGCAGCAGTGTTCAGCTACTTTGTACCCTTCATCCTAGGGTCAGACTTGACAGGAGAGTTTAACTTCTGACTGAGACCACTAGAGTTAAATTATTTGAAATGTTGCAGAAATATTTACCAAGTTGCTTTCATCACGAAATTCCAAGGCATCATATATCTGCATGTTGTTCTGTACAAGCTGCTACGTGCTTTGGCAGGTGTGTGAGAAAGCACACACGTCTGGTACACCTGTAGAACTCTGCGGCACCCAAGGCATTTTAGAGATGAGATTTCGTTGTGTGCCTTCCTGGGAGTGTAGGAGAACTGCATAGTGATGTTTTCCAGGCAAATTGCTGAGAAGGTGGGGTTTGCAACTTTGTTGTATTTTCCAAATTGCAAGATGTTGAAAATTACTCCTCTTTGAACTTTCCCAATACATCTGATTACTTTCTTAAATGAAACCTGTGGCTTTGTTTCTAGTGAGGCAATGTGCAAGTGATAGATGAGAACTGCACCTTCAAAGCCATGTGTTCAAAGCAGCAGGAGATGGCCCTGCCAGAGCCCTGTGCCTTGTACCAGGATTGCCTAAGTACTCCTTGCTTTTTACTCCTGCTCAGTAAGGCTGCATTCGAGATGCCCATGGAGTGTGGAAGCATCTCCTCTATGTACCTACATGCCAAATCCAGCAGGGTAAGTCTCGTGTATGCTTTGTAGCCTTTTGGTGGTTTTCTTCCCTGGATCAGAGTCTCCCATGGTCAGCATTTGGGGACCCTGAAGCATTTGCATCTGCACCAGGCCTAGTCTTTTATTCACCACTGATCATGATATGAGCTTCTCCAACCACAAGGTAAGGATCCCAGCTCAGTTGCTGTTGAACATGTTTGATTCAAGATAAGATTTCTCACTCACTTTCCTTTGTTAGTGATAGCCTGGCAAGAAGCAAGCATAGCGTTGTGTGGTCCAGCTGCCTGAGAACAAGGAAGCAGAGTCAGTCCCTTATATAGAAAGGGATTAGATACATCATGCATTTTATTCTTGGCTGTGATCTTCCATTTTGTCTGTTAGACATTTGTTACGGTTGTTTGCTTTTTCTGTGTATTTGAGCTCTACTTGTCAGCAGGGATGTGTGTTCATTCTGTCTTATCCATCTTTTAATGCCTGTTGGGAAGTTTTTCAATCAACACGTTCTCACTGTGCGGTGCTACAGGTGCTTTACACAGACTTGCAGGGTTGTGATGCCCTGCAGTCATCCTGCTGGTTAGGCTTCTGGTTGGCTGCTTGTCAGGTGTTTTTTCAAGTCCTTCACAGCTGCTGCATTTAGGCTTTCCAGTTTGTAAAACCTGCCAGGGTTTGGCTTAACTGGCCATGCCTGGTGCAGGGGTTGTGGGAGGAGGCTGTAGGGATGGTTTTGCTCCAGGGTGGATGCTTTCTGGTCAGGGAAGGTGTGTTTGTCAGTTGCATCTTGGTGCTTTGGTTTTATCTCCCTTTCCACATGACCCCACGAAGCATATACTCATCTCTTGTCACAGCTTGCATTGCTACTTCTGTGAATAAGGGAGGAGAAACTCAGCTGATGATCCAGTCTGTAACTGGCCTCTTCTGTGCTGTATCCTGTGTGGCTCGTGGACAGATCTTTGTGGTTGATGTAATCTAACCAATGCATATGAGAGACATCTGAGCCAGGAACAGGGAATTTAATAAGATGATGAAACTGTTGGGTTTCAAGTCTGAAAGTAATTCTTGTCAGGAGGTGATGGGAGTGGAAAGCAGCTTGACTGTACACGGTTATCCTGCTGAGGCCAGTAATGGAGATGTACTGCAGCACAGACCTGCTTTTTCAACGTGCTGTTTATCCTCAGTCTCCAGCAACCCCTGCGAGTCAAGGGGAGTTGGCAAATTTCTGAGGGATGGGTTATTTGAGCCTGTAAGGGTCTTCACTGCTGGTATGTGAAGGCAGCTCTGTCTTTTCAGACCTCTTCATCTCCCCTTGCTGTTCCTTCTAGGCTTTGATCGAGAAACCTGAAGATCTTAAGAAGTCTTTTCTCAGCTGTATGATAGCTGCTTCCCCTTTACTTTCTTTCCTGCAAAGATGACTGATAGATAATGGATTTTAAAAAGATGCTAAATGTTGAGTTGGAACTTGGTGTGTAAAATGTTGTCTTAGAAAAAGCAGTAACTAATTTACAGTTGACTGCAGCTTCATCTCAGTCAGACGATTGCTGAAAATAATGCATCTTTATTCCATGGTTGATCTGTAGTTAGAGAAGTATTCTAATTCATAACTTGCAGATAAGACAAGATCAGAGACTCAAGTGATACCTCAGTTTTGTCAGTTGGGAAAGTCTGGGCAGAATTGGTGTTTGGGAGGGAAATTTCAGAGATACCAGGTGCTGTGAGGGCAATGGCACTGACTTTGTAGTGGATTCATGCTGAGTCTTTGCCCCAGTGAAGAGCTGTAGGATGCAGTTTTGCCAGCAGTGTTTTTTTTCAGATAGAAAAGATGCCCTCATCATTTGGTATCTTCTCCCTATGGAATTTATTTTCCTTTTAAAAACACACCTACCCCAAAAACTCCAACTGATGAGCACACTAACAGACATTTATATGTGTGTTGTTTCCTGCCTGAAGCTCTTAGCATTGGCTGAGCATTGCAAGACAGCTGCCTGGCTTTACTGCAGGAAAAGCACAGCAAGGAAGAGGGAGACTTTTCAGCTGAGGTATTTAACATTTCCTAAGGTTGGGGTCTGAATATTTTTTACCCTCTTTTGGATTTTGTTTCTAATTTAGATGGTTACTGCCCCCTGTAATGGGGCAGTGAGAGATCAGCTGGCCTTGCTGAACTGTGAAACTTCTGTTAACTCTGCAGGAAATGTAGGTGATGTGAGGCTGTACCGAATTACCTCCGTGAGAGAGGATGGTAATGGGAGCTTTTGCTATTGCCAGGTAATACCAGTCAGTAAATAGCACGTGTCTCTGTAAAGCAAGAAGTGTATTTATTCTCCAGGATGAAGGCTTTATCCCTCATTCAGAGAGAGCACAGCTAACAGAACAGAACTGTGTAAGGCATGGGGCCAGTTGTGTCACAGTGAATGTGCCTGTCCCTAAGCATAGTGCTGCTTCCTCTAGCACCCAGAAACTGAAGGGAATGATTGGGTCCTCCAAGGAGAAAGCAGCAGTGTTTGGTCACTTTTGGATTCCTGTAATTTCAAAAATAGCAGAATTCATTTTCTTTGTCTTTAAATACTTTATGACCATCTTGATGCTGCTGTACAGCTCATGTGTTGGAGACTGTGCCAAAGATGGGACTGTCTCTGAAGAGAAACATGCCAACTGTTTTAAGTGAGCAGAAAAATGAGGAGATTTTTGTCTCGATTCTCTAACATCTGTTGCATTTGAAATAGGGAGCAATTTTCTTTTTCTTTTTTTTTCAATTAAACAAAAAATAATCTTGTATTCACCATTTAAAATTAGTTAATAAATATTTCCTTACCTATCCATTAGGCTGCTAACTCAGCAGACGTTCAAATTATTTGTCTGTACTAATTATTTATCTACTCTTGGGAAGAGCATATGTTCCTCAATATTGGAATTACCTAGAGAAGGAAACCGCACAGTCAGCAGATATGGGTCCTGGAAAACAGGAGGGAGTGTAGGATAGTGTCAGGTGGGTTTTTCTCACTGCAGCTCTAAAAGCATTTTATACAAAATTCCGATGTGGCCTCAAGTGGTTCAATACTTCTCTCTGTCCAGTGGTACATTTTCCTCCAGGACCGATGAGATTTTAGCTTAATAAATAAATAAATGCCATTTTTCTTGTTCTCATGTTCAACAGATAGTGGATAGAAATGGTTTCATTCCAGATTTTGTCTTCATGAATGTTTTAGGTTTTACAGTAGTGTGTATGTGCACCAGAATTACATGGGCCTTATTTAGCACATTTGGTTCATCTCTCTGGCTCTTGTCTAAACTAATTCAAAGCAGAGAGCATCTGTTAGGGGAGAAGACAGAAGAGGCACTTCTAAATGTGTCGGGGTCAAAAATTGTGCCATGTCAATTGGTATCAGCGATGTGGCTGTAATCCTGAATTGTATTTTAAGCCTTGCCCTGTTTAGACATCCTCCCGTATTAAATTATTTTACTTGCCCTATGGATGTGGAACGGCACCCCAGAATCTGCTCCATTGTATTGTCCCAGCTATCACCAGTTTCCTTCTAAACCATCTTTTGTCTGACAGCAGGTTGCTCTTTAACAGCCTGGGCTTTTCCTCACCCTTACTAGACATTGAAGATGACTTGAAGCATCTGGTAAAGGAAAAAAATATAAATTACTTAAGCAGTGGGGCAACAGGGCACTGCAAGCCAGCCTCTTTCTTCCAGCATCAAGAAACAGACCTACGCAATTCTTGGGATTTCTCATGAACGGGCACAATTTCTCTGTACCTGGATACTTTGTTTTAGCAGCCTTCAGCAGCTGGCTGTGGTTGACTGGCAATGAGCAGCTGGTGGATGACAGACAGACTTCAGAAATGCTGCTGTAGTTCTGTACATCACACCTGTAGCTGTGATGGTTTTGATTTAATAGGATTGTCTACCAAACTTTCAAGTGCATAGGAATGGACTGGTGGAATTTTGTGCTATTTCTCTATACTTCTCATAAAATCTCTAAACTTCTAAATATTTGTAGAAACGAAGAGACTAGTATCAGACGGAACAGAAAGGGTCAACACTTGATTCCTGAATTGAGAACAAGGACAATGGGTGAGGATGCAACCACTGGACACTAGTTTCTTGTCCATGTAAGAGGGCAGTAATTTAAAGGAATCCACAGTCATGTATTCATCTCATGATTGCTTCCAGTGGCTATTTTAGGTACAGTGGGGATGAATGGCCCTTTATGGAACATGGTAAGGAATGCCTTGTCTGTAGGGTTCGGTAATGCCAGTCCCTCTTTTCGGGTGGCACAGAGCACTGTTGTGGGGGGAGGATGGCCAGAACCAAAATACACGTGCCAGCACACTTGCGTGAAATAACACCCTAATGAAAGGAAACTGTCCAAGCTGGTGCTTCTCTGCTGCCAGGGTGTGTTGGTGTCAGCGCTGGCATGGGGAGCTGGAATGAGGGAACCCAGCCTGTTTTGTCAGCCTTCTGAAATCAGTTGCCTAGTCTTTAAACTACACCAGGGACACTTGGGATAAGAAGAGCACAGGCAGCATTTTTAACTGTGCAATGTATCCCATGATAAGGTTGCAGCTGGAAGAGACCATTTTGGTACTGGATGGGTATGAATTCTGTTCAACAACTTGGACTGTCTATAGGCTTTTTAATGGTAATGCTGTGACACAGAGGTTCTTAAACTGTTCAGAGCATAATTTTCATGTTGAAATTGATGAGAAATATCATGTTTGTCTGTCTAGCAACTGTCTCAAATCAAGATCTGGAAGAATTGGGTAAAGGATGCTTGGTATGTTGTCCTTTTTACTCTGCGCTTGAACTGTTGAAGACACTGGATTGGAGCTCTTGAGTTACATTGTGTAAGTCCTAAAGGATGTGCTTTACAGCTTTTTTATCAGAAAGAGTTTAAAGGTTTGTCATAATGATCCAGAAATCTAAAATTTATGGAGTCTTCTAGGGCAAAGATATGTTGTAACTTAAACCAGTAAATAAAGAGTTACCTGGCATTTAACTCATAAATCATTCAAAAGAGACATTCCTACATGCACCACTTTAGAAATTTCTTATTCACCCAGAGACAAAGAAGGAATGACTTTATACTTCTTCAGAACACAGAATCATTTAGTCAGTACTATATTCTTTTTGCTGTGGCTTAAGAGGAACATTTTGCTTGGTAGCAGTTAAACAATAGTGAAGAAATGTTACTCGGGTGCTTGTTGTTCATAGATAGCTTTTACAGCTGTTAGCCTCTGATGTAATGGAAACTTAAGTGATGCAGCACAGGATTTTCCTAAAAATGCATCATTGTTATCTGTGTACAATACAGAATGTGAGCAATGTCCTCACTGAACAGTGATGACATTGTTTTGTTTCATCACTATCTTGCATTGTAAATATTTACACTGTTTGAGAAACACAGGCTTTCATTGTCGTCAATGTAAATTTATGCATTTGGTTTTTAATAACTCTTTTTTTTTAAATTTTGACAATAAAAAATAGAGAGCAATTTTTCACTGGATTTCGGAACTGACTTAGAGTTTCATGAATCCCAAAAGGATTATAGTAGAGAAGGGGAAGTGATCATAAATTACCCGTAGGTGTTACATTGTATCATGTGGACTTGTGTAATAGACTAGAAATTTGCCTGCAAATATCTGTAAGAGCAGATTTCTCTCACTGGTCTATAGATGTATCAGTATATCTCTCTTTCCACTTGATAAGAACCTTCATTAACCTTTTCCTTTTAAAAACATATGGAGTACATAATGATCACGTGAGCATTTTTCCCAGTAGGTTTGGGTTTATTCCAGAGGTCTGAGGCTTTGCCTTGTCCTTGACATTACTTGTGGTCTTTCCTGGCATGCAATAGTTTTGTGGGTTTTGGCCTTTGCTCATGAGTAGGGTGGAGGGGAGTGGGGTTTGTATCTAGTGGATGTACAGTGGACCCTTCTGTGCTGACTGCAGGGTGCTCTATAGTTGCAGGGGACCAATGCTTCTGGAAATGCAGTGAAGGAGGAACAACAGCTCTTCTCAAAAACTGTAACAATANAGAAAGCCAATGGCATTCTGGCCTCGATCAGAAATAGCATGGCCAACAGGAGTAGGGAAGTGATCCTGCCCCTGTTCGCGACACTGCCGAGGCCACACCTCAAATACTGTGTTCAGTTTGGGGCCCCTCACCACAAGAAAGACACTGACTTGCTGGAGTGAATTCAGAGGAGNATTTGCCTGCAAATATCTGTAAGAGCAGATTTCTCTCACTGGTCTATAGATGTATCAGTATATCTCTCTTTCCACTTGATAAGAACCTTCATTAACCTTTTCCTTTTAAAAACATATGGAGTACATAATGATCACGTGAGCATTTTTCCCAGTAGGTTTGGGTTTATTCCAGAGGTCTGAGGCTTTGCCTTGTCCTTGACATTACTTGTGGTCTTTCCTGGCATGCAATAGTTTTGTGGGTTTTGGCCTTTGCTCATGAGTAGGGTGGAGGGGAGTGGGGTTTGTATCTAGTGGATGTACAGTGGACCCTTCTGTGCTGACTGCAGGGTGCTCTATAGTTGCAGGGGACCAATGCTTCTGGAAATGCAGTGAAGGAGGAACAACAGCTCTTCTCAAAAACTGTAACAATAGACGTTGTCTACCTGGACTTTAATAAAGCCTTTGAAGGTGGCAGTTCATGGCATAGACAGGTGTGTGCTTTGCTGGATTAAAAACGGCCATCTGGGCCCAGAGAGTTGTATTGAAAGGAGTTAAATCCCGTTGTTGGCCAGTCACCAGTGGTGTGCCCAGGGCTCAATTTTGGGGCTGGTCTTATTCAATATTTTTATTGATGACCTAGATGAGGGGTTGAGTGCTTCCTCAGCAGGTTTGCAGATGACATCAAATTGGGTGGGTGTGTTGATCTGCTTGAGGGTAGGAAGGCTCTGCGGAGGAATCTAGACAGGTTAGATCTATGGGCCAAGGCCAACTGGGTTTAACAAGGCTAAGTTCTGGGTCCTGCATTTTGGTCAACCTCAGTCAGTGCTACAGGCTTGGGGCAGAGTGGCTGGGAAGTGGCCCAGGGGA
>VWZY01005016.1:286074-325840 GCA_013399075.1 Chloroceryle aenea | reverse complement strand
GGAGGTTTTAATGAGGTGGGTGCGGCCTCTTTTCTCCCGTATATAATGACAGGACAGGAGGATATGGCCTGAAGTTGCACCAGGGAAGGTTTAGATTAGATATTAGGAAGAATTTATTTCAAGAGTAGTCAGGTGCTCAAACAGGCTGCCCAGGGAGGTGGTGGAGTCACCATTCCTGGAGGTATTAATATGCAGATGAGACTCTTCAGGACATGCTTTGATGGGTTGGTACGGTGAGATTTTTTTTGTTGTTTTTTTTTTGTTCTGTTTTGGTTTGGGTGGTTTTTTTTTTGGTTGGTTGGGGTTTTGGGGTTTTTTTTGGATTGAAGGTTGGACATGCTGTCTTAGAGGACCTGTCTAACCTTGACAATTCTGTGATCATCCATATCTCTAAGAAACAAGTCATTTGAGCCACATGATTAAGACAACCTCAATTTTGTTCTGCAGGGTGGCTTCAGTGCCAGGTTGGAGGGAGGAATGCCTCTTCTGGAGGTGGGCATTACTTTCTCTGGGAGCTGCTATTCATTGTGGGGGTTGATGGGATCGTGGCTAAGAGTGATAACAAGGCAGGTCCTGTACATGCTGTGATATTGCATCCTGCTTGCAGTAAAGCTGTAAAGACTCACAGCTTGTGGTGTGATTCATGTGCTAGACCTGCTCTGTTCAAAAGCACCTCAGGGCAGGAAGATGTGTTTAGTGTGAGGGGTGAGGTGAAATGGTGATTATGTAGTTGAAAGAATGAGTGGCACCCCCTTATGCAAATGGCTTTGGAAAAATCAGTGGAGCTGGTAGAGCAACTTGCTGGGTGAGAAAGCAGCAGCCCTGGCTGTTGACCTCTCCCAGGCTGACACCGTTACTGCTTCCCAGTGTTTGGGTGGTTTTTTTTTCCTTTTTATAGTTAGAGACTGTCCCAGGAATTATCACTGATGTTGTTATGGATGGTTTCATCAACAAATATAAAAGGGGAGTACTTAAAAATATGTATTATCTAGCAGACCACTGATGTAGTTAAAGAAATTTTGCCTATGTATCTGGAACTTTCTGCCTGTCTGTGTGTGGAGAGCACCTGGTGCTTTGTTCTTTCCCCAGGACCCCGGAATGGTCACTGATGCTTCTGATGCCGGTACATTGCCATTAGTGCCATAAGCGGTCAAAAGTAATTTCTTTTTTTTTCTCAAGGGAGTGCAATGACTGTACTATTTAGTTATCAGAACCTAGGGAAGTGATACTTGTTTTCTTCTGTATGCTACCAAGCACTTAGCTGATTTAATTTGAAGGGGACAGTTTTTTCAGAGATGCAGATCTTGTTCAGTTTCCCGTGAAATCAAGGGAGGGGGTTGCTAGGAGCTACAGTTTAACAGCTTTCTTGTCTAGTTGTATTATTTTTGTAAAAACAATCATATTCTGCTTTTGAGAGGGTTCAGCCAGAGCTGGCAGATAGCTCTGTTTCTCTATGCATTGTGTGCAGTCTACATCTGTATGTTCCTGTACACTGAAAAGCTTTCAGAGGGAACACGGGTAACATGCAGAAGGATCTTTTGTCCCCATTCTAGGCTCTTCTTTTGATTTCAATTAAATAATAATGTGGGGTGGTTTTTTGTGGTTTTATTTTTTTTTTTTTTAATACTAGAACAAAAATATTTGTAAGTCTTGAAGGTGATTATTTTTAGGAGACTAGCAGGTGGAGGAAAAGAGGAACTGAGATAATAAAGGGAGAAGTTGCAGCTGAGCTAGCAAACAATGCAATATATATGGGCAGAGATATAACTCTTAATAGCAGTAATCTGGAATTGTATCTGTCTGGTCTGAGTACAAGGGTTCTTTTCATTTACAACACTGTACTAGTCCTGAAATAAGTGTTACTTTCTTTCCCTTAAGGTCCCTTGATTAGTTTTGTTTGTCAAGTTAACAAATGCATGTGCAGCGCATGGAGCTTGATAACATCTCCTAAATAATGCTGGTAACAAAGTACTGATTAAGCTACAGTAAAACAAAATGAAATGCAGATGCAGGATCCTCTTTTTGAAAATGTACATCTGTCATCTCTAGAAAAGGATTATGTAAGCTACATTAGTAGGGGAGGAGTCTGGACAAGCTCAAAATAAAACAAATAAAAGCTTCAAACTGGAGCCAACAGAAGCTAATAGGATTGGAAATTTTTGCCAGTACGGTGCTGTAGTGTACAGAAAGCAGGCAGGAGCTACGCCCAGCGGAAACGTCAGGGTAGGTAAGGAAGGTTTAGATGTGCATGGGAATTGGCTACGGTCACAGGAGGAGGGCTTCTGTTACCTACAGAACAACAACAAAACACAAATGCAAAGGATTTTTTTAAACTTTTTTATGGGACTTTGATATTTCACATCAAGACCTCCGGCAGAAAAACAGATCCCTAATTTGCAATGATAGATTATTTCAAGTCTCACTAGAAGAAAGTAAGCCAGCTGATGAAGCTGTTACACCATCTATCAGCAGTCAGAGGTTTCTTCAGAGGGTTTCCATTCCTGTTTTGGTTGGTTAAGTTTTGTGCTGTGAATAAGGGAAGCTTCAGAAGACCTGAGATTACAGTGGTGATCTGCAAAGCCTCGGGGCAGCACTTTCCAGCCGGCAGCTGGTAGGTCCCCTAAATCCACAGACTGCATCCATTCCACGGCAGGATTGTCACATCAGTGCACAGTGCTGCAGTGTCTGGATTATCTGGACAGCAGTGATCAGTTGTTTATTTTTAACCTGCCCACCCACCCTGCAACAGATTATCAGACCATGGGCCTATGTGATACAGCTTGATGCCATTAATGCGGACTAGAGGAGATGAAGTGTAAGAAGCCTTGGGGCAGAACAGAATGGCTCACGAGTGAAATTCCTTCCAATTCCTTCTGTTAGCTACTATCATCTTGCTTCTACCACACGTTCCAGGGTTTATCTTTCATACACGTAAAGAAAGACTCTTTTATAATCCAGAATACCTATTGTACTTGCAACAGGAAAACAACTGACATGTTTGGCTGTTCTTTCTTTCCCCTTTTGTGAGTAATGCCAAGCATGTGTACACACCTGCATACATCCTCAGGATGCTTTTCTTTTGGTCAGGTCTGTGTATGTCTGCAGCCAGTGCCATTATGGCTCCAGAGCTTCTGCTGCTGTTCTCCCACCTATGCAAGGGAATACAGTGTCTTTCTGAAGTGTAAATGTCCAAAAAAAATCTGTAGTTTGTCTGGCTTTTTTTTTTTTTTTTAGATTCCATCAGATGCCAGGAAACCATGATTTGTGATTACTTGCCCCAGTGTAACTGGGATTTTTCGGCAAAGAACAGTTTAGCCTTTATTTTAGAATGTGTTAAGGGGCAGAGAAGCTGCAGTGGGCAGCAGGTGAGGGACAGTAGTATAGCTTCCTCCATCTGGGTTCTTCCATGGCCCTTCTCACTGTAATAATCCAGCAATTTACAGACTGCTAGGTTCATCTCATGGCTGATTTATGTTCTTGTTTCGTCCCTTGAGAAACTGAGGTGATGACGGGGTGGATGATGGAAGTGGAGTTTCAAGTGGCCTCCCACTTGTTTCTGCTATAGTGAGGTTACCTGTTGTTGTTTGTCCTCTCTCATGACTTAATGCTGATAACCCAGGGGAAATGAATTTTCTGCTTCTGCTGCTGTCAGGAGATGTACTGATGAAGGGAATGCCCCAGCCACCAAGTGCAAGTCATGTGCCTACATTTTCTTCCTTTTTTTCTTAACTACCTTCAGAGTCTCTTTGTCTCATTTCCCCTGAATCTGACTGTTCTTGTTGCAGCTTCATGGTTCTAGCAATGTAGTGAGAACCCAGCTGATGTAGTTCCAGGTGTCTGCTGGCATTTTTAGTTACTGTTTTGCCTGCCCTGACAAAAGCAAAACTAGATTATCTGGGTGGGTGATATTTTAGCTTCAATGAGCTAAGGACTCCTGTGGGCTCTGAGGTTAGGATTTTGACCTCTCTTGTCTTTTGAAATGGTATTTGTTTCTGAAGGCTCTCCATACTAGCAGTATGGCTGGAATCCATTTTGCAGGAACCAATGTAGCTATAGATAAGAGAAACAGTAGAGCTTCAGGCTGTCCTCTGTTCTGGCTTTCCCACGTGCCCCACCCAGGTTTGCAGGAAACCTCCTGGACAAGAGCAGAAGTCTGTATTTGTGACTTACTGGCCGTTGACAGCATCAGTAAAGAAGGCTCTAAAAGGTCCAGCTATGAAAACAGGCTTAGCTTTCATTATAATTTGCTGAATGCCCAAAATCTAAAGCGAGATTTTCCTTAAGTATTTTACTTCAGTGAATATGTGGACAGCCAGTGGGGGCTGGAGGAGAACAGGTTCCCTTCTCCTTCACAGCTGAATGACCACCCTGCCTACAGAACCTGTCTGGTGTATGTACTCTCCTTATCCTGCCATTCCAGGATTACTTCAACTTCCCAGGCAAACAAAGCTGGAAAGTCCTTCCTCTGTGAACAGAACAGCGTTGACACTGGTGATCTTGGGGGCTTGGGGCTTCCCTTCCATGTGTGGTTTCTCAACCAAATACCATTCAAGGGAGGAGAATAGCTGAGCACTTACCTGTCACCTCCTGGGCAAATGTACTCCACTGTCGGGTGCAGTTACTGTAGTAACGAGGAACCCTCACTTTGTGTAAGGGATGGCCTGAACATCTAACTGGAATCCTGAAAAGGGGGTATCTAGGAGCAGTCCCCTTGCTATAGCATTTCTTCCCCAGGAGCCTTTTTGTCAGGCTCACAGTTTGATGTGCTTGAAGCTTGGATCCCCTCTTTGCAGGTACTCAGCTCCTCACCCCTGGATCAGGCAGCATGTGGTGTTAATGTAGCTGTGGAAAACATCCTGTGGAGCTTGTCATAACTTGTTTTGTGTTGAATGGCATTGGTTTTCTGACATCCTTGTCTGTATTTGGTACTGCAGATGTTGATCCATGTAACCATATCCTTTAATCAGTGCTGTGGAGTTAACGTGTTTCAGGTTGACATGGGCAGGCTATGAGCGGGGTGTATTTAGGGACCTTTCAGATTGGGGATGCTATGCTGTGGCATTGGGGTTAAGTTCAGAGGCTTTTTCTAAGCCACCCTTGAACAAAGGCAGTCTTTATTAGACTGTCTGCTAGGCTTCTTTACCACAGGATCATCTTTGAATATATAATTAGATTATATCTGCTTTGAACTCTTTCAAAGAATTCTAACACAGTGTCCTCGAAGTACCTACAGAAAAACTGGTTTGACTTGTTTGTCATCATCAGAGGGGTTTAGCTGTGTTTTCTAATCATTTACCTTGTTCACTTTATGGTAATAATATAACCTTGACTGCAAGCCTGGAATCCTTTTTGAGGGGAACACATAGCAGGGTCCATCTCCTTCCCCTTGGCTCAACTATTGCTGGCAGTAGCACAGAACATATTACCTGGCATGTTTTTATTGGAGCTTAATGTTCTCTGGATTTCATTTCCTGATGTTTTCTTGGGAAAATACCTTCCCTTCCTGCTTTGTTTATTGAAGTTTGATATCCTTGTCCCAGCCCCGCACATTTATCTCTTCTCTGGCTTGACTTCTTTAGAGGATGCAGCTAAACAGGCATGTGAAGGACCCAGGGAGGGAGGTTCAGTGTTTTCTCTTTATGGCGAAATTTAGTAGTGCTGTGAAGTCCCATGTTTCCCTCTGTCCTCCAATAAGGAAGTGTCCCTGTTGCTTGTTTATGCATATAGATGTGGTTTTCTTTTTAAAACCAGTGATGCCTAGAAGTCACAGAGGCATTCCCTTCAAAGCTTTCATGCACGCTTTATGATATACCATCTTGGCATCTATGGAAGTAATATAAATCCTGACCACGTGTCAGTAAGGCTTCTGCATTTGGCTGAGCACTCCAGTGGGCAGATAGCATCATCCAGCAAATGGAGTGTGTGATGGGGAAGCAGCAGGCATTGCCTGCATTTTTGTTTTTGCTTTATGGCTTGCTCTATGACCCTTGATAACTCTTTCCCTCTCGGTGCAAAGAGGATACTGAATTATTGTTTCCCAGATAAACTGCCCTAGAACATGTAATTAATTTTTTTTCCCATTTAATCAAAAGCAGTCAAATGTTTGATCATGGGGTATTTTTTATACCATTGCAGGATTCCTATGGAGTCTAATGGACATAGAAATAGACCAGCATCTTCTGCAGAATCAAAAACCTAGGAAGTTTGGCCTATCTTTAAAACTTTAATTAAATATTGAATTAAAAATGTGTGCAATATAAGTTAAGGGTATGAACCAAGTTGTTGAGCAACATTCTATAGGGCATTTATCTATCCTGGTTTCTGCTTTCACAAAGTTGCTATGTTATGGAAACGGAACAGTGCATCATCCAGTTGCTCTGCTTAGTATAGTCCTTGCTATGTTAATTCCCCTCTAATCCTTTCTTTAAACACAGTTGATTGCGGCTCATTTGTGGCAGGTTACACTCCAGATAAACACTCCATGATCCTACATGTTCCAAAAAGCTTTTTTTTTTATGTAACTTTGCTAATCTAATGAAAGGTATGGCTCATTATGCCTGCCTTTCAGATTAGTGTTGGCCATTTTAACTAATTTACATCTGTCACTGTCCTTCCTTTGTGTAATGTTTCACTGTTGTATTAGTCAAAGAAAGACAAAGTGTGTATACTCCAGGAGATTGCCAATTCCTAGTAAGGGATTTTGATTATGTTATTTTTCTAATAGCCTTAAGAAAGGAACTGCTCATGTGATATATCTTGCTATTGCCAGCTGGAACATGTCTATATCATACAATCAAAGAATGGTAGGAGTTGGAAGGGACCTCTGGAGATAATCAAGTCCAGCCACCTGCCAGAACAGGATCACCTAAGGCAGGCCACACAGGAACAGATCCAGGCATGTTTTGAAAGTCTCTAGAGAAGGAGACTCCCCACTCTCTCTGGGAAGCCTGTTCCAGGCTCCATCACCTTCACAGTCAATAAGTTTTTCCTCATGTTGAGGTGGAACTTCTTGTGTTCCAGTTTGCGACCACTGCCTCTTGTCCTGTCACAGGGCACCACTGAAACGAGACTGACCCCTTCTACTGGACACCCACCCTTCAGATATTTGGAAACACTAATAAGATCCCCACTCTGTCTTCTCCCAGGGCTCTCAGCCTTTCCTCATAAGAGAGATGTTCATGTCCCTTAATCATCCTTGTAACTTTCCATTGGACTCAATCTAGTATTCCCTGTCCCTTGTGATCTGGGGCACCCAGAACTGGGCACAATACTCCAGATGTGGTCTCGCTAGGGCAGAGTAGAGGGGGGAAGAGAACATCCATCAACCTTCTGGCCACACTCTTCCTCATGCACCCCAGGATACCATTGGTCTTCCTGGCCACAAGGGCACATTGCTCTCCCATGGCTAAGTTATTGCCCACCAGGATGCCAAGGTCCTTCTCAACAGAGCTACTTTCCAGCAGGTTAACCCCTAACCTGTACTGCTGCATGGTGTTCCTCCCCAGGTGTAGGACTCTGCACTTCTCTTTGTTGAAATTCATTATGTTTACCTTTGCCCACCTGCCAGTCTGTCAGATATTGTTGATTGGCAGCACAGCCTTCTGGTGTATCAGACACTCCTCCCAGTTTCATATCATCAGCAATTTTGCTGAGGGTACACTCTATCCCTTCAACCAATATAAATGACATGAGACAAATACATGCCACTGATGGCTTTAAACCAAAGCTATGGCATATGTGCACCTCCAGGTAGCATGACCCCACTGCTCAGCTTGGAGAGCTACTCTTCCCTCACATCCTCCCTATCCAAACAGACTTGAGTGTGATCCCTGCCCTCTGGCTTTGCTTTCAAACCACTTTCAGAACAGGTTGATAATTTACTTATTCCTTTGCATAAACTGTGCTCTGACCTGCCTAGTTCTGGCTCTTTAGAACTCCAGTGTCTTTTCTCACCCAGCCAGTGTCCCAGACTCTTTCCTGTTCTGAATCCAGAGAGAAAGTTAGATGTGCATCTTGGTCCAATTGATGGTTTAGCTTTGGTTTAGAAATAGTTGCATTTGAAGCTACTTTGACATAACCTAATATTTTTATTTTTCAGGTGCAAGGCCTGACAATGGCACTGAATGAGCACTGCCTTCAAGCCTCCTTCCTGTAAATGATAGGACCAAACAAGACGGTGTGATGAACATGCCACTGCATCAAATCTCTGTCATTCCAGCTCAGGATGTTACCTCTTCCAGAGTCTCCAGGAGCAAGACCAAAGAGAAAGAGGAACAGGTACTGTCAGAAATACTTGATTTTCATGGGACCTAAGTATGAAATGATAGGGGTTATCAAATCAGACCTGGTTCTGTTCCAAAGCCCCAACTCCTTGCATGACTACTGCTTTTAGTGAAGATGAATGTTACCAAATTACCTGTTTACTCTCATATTTGCTATATTAATGTAGCTGGCTGCAAAATTCTAGAAACTGTTGTTGGTGAACTTCTGCAAAGTGCAGCCTGTGACCTCCTATTTTTTGTAAGAATTGAAGGGATTTTGGAAGATGGCTCTAGTACTGTTGTCACAGAAGCTGTTACAGATGTATTTTACCTTTCTAAAAGAAAAATAGTATGGGGTGTCAACGCCTATATGCAGCCATGAATCCTGTTTTCCTTTGCTCTTGGCAGCATCTAGTAGCATCATGGTTTGTACGGACTGGAACATCACAAGGAAGGAAATAAGCATCTGTAGATGTACTTCGAGTGCTCTTTTCTAGAGATGTGATTTGTTTCCTTAACTTGGAAGCGTGTGTGTGAATGGAATAATTTTGAGGTCTTGTTGGGTACTAATAGGAACCAGAATGCAAAAACATCTGATGTGTCTAATGATTATAAGTCTAATAGAATCTAATAGCTAGGCTACTTAAAAATTTTTAATAGCATCCTATGTCTGTTTTTCATGTTTCCACCTTATTTACCCTTGGCCTGTGTCTCTGATACAACCCAAAGTCCTTAGTATGCATCACGCTTTAATGTACACTGTGCTGCATTGAATTTTACATTATCTGTCAGCTCCACAGAAACCTCTTTGTGAATTTTTTAGCTTTGCTCTAACATCACATCAGGTCAAGAGAACATTCCTGTTATAGTACAACTGCATGGCTTGTTTTGTGGACTGCTCAGCAGTAGTTATTTCTGAGGAGATCTGGGGTGACACTGATTACAGATAGGGTGTTGCTTAAGTATAAGGGCCTAGAAAGGCACTGTCATGTTACAGAAAGGGATTCACTAAGACTAACTTTGTGTGGGATTAAAGAAGGTGCTTCTGATGTGTTAGGATCATCTGCCCTGACTGCCCTTCTCACCTGTCAGCTGTCCAGATTGCACCTACCAAAGTCACTACTGAGTCAGTAAAAATGAATTGTCCCATCGTTATTTTTTTGAGTTTTCTCCTTAGAAACATCTTAAAATGGATTCTAGCCCTTCACATTCTTAAACCAGTAATTAATTAGGCTGGCACACTGCTGCTTTTGTCTGCCAGGATTAGGCAAGATGTTATCTTCTCAAATGAGATGCTCTAAATCCATAAAGCACCTTTTCTCAGGAGTCTGCTGGAATCTGTCACTTCCCACCTGTGGTTGTCATCTGGGCAGTTCTCTAGGTAAGAGGACTCTGCTGTTTCTTCCCTTCAGTCCCCTCCCATGTAGGAACTGTAGGTGCTGAGAGAGTGAAACTGCCCCTCTGCCAAATAATTTCAGGGCAGTGCTGTGAATTAACCACTCTCCCCTGGGATAATGGGGATTAGGAGGCCAATCAGAACAGCTTGTGGGAACTCTAACCATGCAGTGAGCCCAGAAGTGGGAGCTTCCAGTCTCCTAAACCTGTTCTTTATTTCTGACGTAGCAGCTTCAGTGTTAACAAATCTCCCCTGCATTACCTTCATGATAACTAGTTGAAATGTTGATTATCCTCTCCCTTGCCAGGCTGCTGTTGTACTTTCATGCCTTGGACATTTGTAACAAAACACAATATTTATTTAAATATTTGTAATATTGCAGAGGAAATAATGAGGACTAGGACTATGTAAGCAATAGATGAAGCTAACCTGGGAACAATTCACGTTTCCCAGGTCTTGTCCTTCTGTCTCTGTCAGCATATTCATTCATCCCCCAAGTGTCCTGTATTCTGCTAAAACCACAAGTGGGTGGAGTGCTAGGTGACCTGCTTGCTGCCCTTGGTGCACAACTGTAGTGACGCTGTGGCTGTCCCAGTGCATGCAAACCACAGCCCAGCCCTCATGTGCTCTTCCCCACTCCTGCAAACTGCATCTCTTCCCATGTTAACCTTCAATGCTGGGTCTAACAAATGAGCTGGAGGGTAGTCAAGTTGTTAATGTGCTGACTTGGATGAATCCAGTTTAATTTTTGTATTGCATCAGTTAGGACATTCAAGGCTACTTGCTAGTCCGAGTCCTTGTCAACTCCTGGGTGCCGTCAGGACCCACTGGCCATGACTGTGAGTTTTGTTTGTATTTAAAGTTGAGCCAGACAGAATTTGTAGATTGTCACTGCCATATTTTTAATCACATCCAACTGCCTCTTTTCTGTTTGAGATGCAAGCCACTACAAGATAAAGAGCAGCATGTGGAGCAAGTTGGTTGATCCTGTGTTAAGCAAATCTGCTGAGCAGTTATAGATTATTTCTGTGCCCTAAGCAGCATTTGCTGTATAAGAGGAAGAAGGCATTTGCATTTCAGTCTTCTAACTTCAGTACAAATTCATAACTTCAGTACTTTCATACTTCAGTAGCATAACTCTCCATTATTCAACACGGCTCACAGCTTTTTTCTTCTGGTTGTGGATGGTCTAGACACAGTTCTCATGGCCTTCTGAAAAAATGTGTAATAGTTTTTCAGGAGCAAGTGCAACATTTCACAGTTTTATTCAAGTGCCGTGATTCTCTTACCTTTACTCTGCAAAAGAAGCACTCTTTACTTGTTCTGTGTAGGAATAATAGAAGCACCTCAGATGTGTACACTGTGGTCTTAAAATGTTTTGAGTCATACAAAGCCACTTGCCAATCTCAACAAAATCAAGCAGACCTCAAACCACAGTCAGAACCAATATTGCTACTTCAAAGATAAATGGGTGGGTTTGCTTTGTGGTACCAGGCTATGTTCTTAGACCAAATGCATTGCCAGATGTGTCCTGTCACTTTTCCTTTGTAGGTTGAGCAGACTCATTTACATCTTTCTCCTGTTTATTACCAAGCTTTGGCTAATATCGAGGTGAATAAAAGGAGAGTGTCAACTAGCAGATGAAATTTTGCCTTGCCTTTTTTTTCTTTTTTTTTTTTTTGCTATTTCAAACTAGACCTTTGGCTTGTTTGTACCTGCATCCCGCATTGTAAGAAGTCCTTCACAGGAAAGGCTCAGGGAAACACAGCAGCAGAAAATGCAGTACCAATGTGCCTAGAGAGAGAACCTCACCAGTCTGTGAAAAATCTGTGTTTGTCCTGTTCCTCAGAAGGAAGATGCTTTATATAATTTTCTGTTATCTTTTGTGGTGACAGATGTGTTTGTTTATCTACACTTTTAGTAGAGGTGCAGAGGAAAAATTCTCAAGCTGAACAGTTTGGATCTTTTACTATTTCTTCTTTTTCAAGCTTCTGGTCAAGATGTAGCTCTTGTATTTCAGGTTAAGGCTTGACTGGTTTTAGTAATAGTTTTCCTTGCTGCAAGAGCAAGTTTTCTGAGCTAATGGTTTGTGACTAACAGTGAAGAACAGCAAGAAATGCTTACCACCTGTATCCATGCTCTCAGACTGGGTGATCTATAGTCCCTAAGCATCCCTTATGGCAGATTAACATGTAGATTCAGTATCTGTGGAAGTCTGGAACAAAAATCCTACTGAATTTGAAGAGATGGTAAAAGGTAAAGCTCCTGCCTACCAGTTCTGTTTTAAGTCCTCAGTGATATGTATAAATAGCAGAGCCTGGTAGGCTCAGGTTAGTGCAATTTTCAAGATTTAAAATAGTTGAAAACTATGGATAACAGCAGTTTTTCATGAAACTTTGTCCATTTCTCCAGTAAAAATAGGGAAGGTCGTAAAGGGATTATTATCTTGCATTTAATTCAGATGGGCTGTTAGCTTTAAGGGCTATTAATAACCATCATTAGCTTCTTACTTATCCTTCACTAGAAATAGCTTCATACTTACCTGATTTAAGGGAGAGTCATTCTATTGTTTGTAAGGTGCTACAGCCTCCCCTCTGCCCCTTTTGGGGGATAACACACTGGCAGCAGTGTTTCCTGACATATCCAAAAGTGAACAGCTCTCAGGATTTGTACTGGAAGAGAGGAACTGATGCTGGTATGTGTTTGAGGTGTTGCTCTGGTTTTCTTTTCTTACAGCATTGCCTGTTTGAGGGCTTTGTGCCTCGCTTGCTGATGCAGACTGGTGTGTACCACAAGTTTTTAGTAAACATTATTGCAGTGAGTGAAGCTTCCCGAGTGCCAGCTTTTACACCATGTTTCTGAAAATATGTAACTTCCCAGCCATGGCCCACTGTGCTGTGATCTCTGCAGATCTGTAAGCAGATCAGGTATGGACAGGATCAGTGTCCAAATGACAGATCATGAAATGTTGGTGCAAGTCATTTTAGGTGCCCAGTACTGTTTCTTCTCAACAGCCTGGACCTGGGAAGCAATCTTGAACTGCCATCAAAGACCACATAGCATTTATCACAGAAGCAGATGAATGTTCTAGTCTTAAACTTGCTAATTCCGATTGATTGACCAAAATTCCCTTCTGTCCTCTGTTACAGAGGAACTATCTTCTTGTCTTCCAAGTGCTGTGTAGTAATACTGGCTGCTTTGTGCTCAGCAGACATGCTCTGATCATCTCAGACATCTCCAGGTACTTCTCAAAGCTGTCATTTTGGAGATACTATGGCTGCCTAACTGTTCTGGATGAAACTGTGGCATTGTGCTGCATCTTGCTATGTTTCTTCTGACTTCTTAATGATCCCTTGCATCCTGTAAGAGGAAAGGCATTATGGCCTATTGATTCAACTAAGCCTTGTCTTCCTGGAAAAGCAGGACTGACTTGAAGTTAAAAAAAAAAAAAAGAAACCAAACCACAAAACCCCACAATAGATTAATTCACAAGATTTTTTAGTTGTACTTGAGTAGCGCAATATAAAGGTGCATGCTTTACGTTGCTGAACCCAACGTGACACTTTGAGACCTGTTATATTGGGTTTAAGGTACAGAAGCACCCTGTGACCTTTTCCATTCAGGTTGTGGACTTTGAGCTGTGAATGTGGGCTCTGACTGGCTGAACTTGTTCCAAATACTCAGGCATTTTTAAGGCTCTGTGTGTGGTTTTGTTTGCCCATTGAACCAAATCATTCATTAAGCAGCCAGGCTGCAAGTCCTTTGAGAATTTCACTCATTATTTTTATACTGAGATTTGTGTGTTTATGTGTAGCTGTGTAATATATTAACAGTGGGCCTGGCATTTTCCCTTTTTAAATTTACTTTGTATAGAACTGGGTTAAATATGTAAGAATTTTTGTCTTATCTTTTAATGCTTCTGTGGGAAGCAGAATGTGTCTTCTACCGTGCTGTTTATAGGCTTAGCCTCAAAGTGGGAATTGCAAAGTCCTTTCCTGACAATTCAAACCTTGGCTTTTACTTAGGGGGATTTTTAATGGATCATAAATAATAGAAACCAAAAAGTTGATGTTGTACTTCCCAGTTTTTCAAAAGTAGCAATTTGACAGTTTCTTTGACAGAGCAGACAACCAGTGACAGAGCACCCCTGAAGAGCTGTAGTGAAAATGCTTTCATTTCTGCAGTCTGGGAGCAGGTAGGAATATTTCCCAGACTACTTCATTCGAGAAAATGCCAGATGACTGAGATGGTTGTAACATCCTTCCAAATTGTACCTCTGCAGCAATGCTGTTGTGCTGGAAGTGTGGTATTTCCACATTATGCTGAAACAGACATTCTAGTGCACGTCTGTGTAAGAGCAGATGCCTGAACTCTGATTACCTTTAGCAGGTAAAGTCAAGTGAGTAGCACAAGGTAAACAGGCAAATTACCTGAGGAACTGCATTACACCAAATGCCTGTCTGTTCTCCAGGGGTGCATTTGCACATGCTTGAACACTACTCTGCTTGTCATCTCTCCTTTTGGTTATTAGGAGAGTTGTTCTTGTGTTTGTCAAGACAACTGTTGGTTGCATTAAATCCTTCCTGGGCATAGGACTTTGCAGTTGCTTTCGGGCACCCCTGTAAACATGCTCTTGTGGAGCATTGCCTGTTTCTTTAGTCCTATAAACCTCGTGGTGTCTGGCAGAGATGTGAGCACCTGGGGTGCTCCTTCTGCTCTTGCCTTCCTGCCTTTTCCACGTGGGCAGTTGCCACCGCTCCTGACCATTGCCAACTTCAGGGCATTGTTCTTCTCTCCCACGTGTCCCTGGCAAGAGTACTGCTAACCTCCCCTTCTGTGTGGTACCTGGAAAACTGGCAAGAAGCGTACAGAGTGCAGCCAGGCCTGGATTAAACCAGTGGTCTGCAGTTCAGGATTTGTTTATTACTGCCCTGCTAGATGGTATTGGACAACTCCCTTGGATGCTTGTGCTGCCCTTCCTCCCACCTGTAAAAGATGGCTGTCACTGCTGACTAGCCTTGTAAAGGGCTTGAGGTGTATGGAAAAAGCTGAGTGGCTGGAAGCATTTGTCACTCGATCTTTGAGATGACTGCTTTCACTGAGTTCCTCTCTGCAGCCCGTTCTGCTGAGCTGGCACAAAGCTCTGGAGCAGGGCACAGGGCGCGTGGAGAGCAGAGAGGTCTTCCTCCTGCAGGTGGGCATCGCTTGGTTGTGGTCATGGTGAATGTGTAAAATGCTGTGACCTTCCTGAATCCGTTCTGCAATTTTTGTACTCGAGTGCCGGATAGGAAGCTGGTCATCTGGAGCCCCACGCTTGGAGGCCAGAGCACACTGGTTCCCGGCAAAACCTGGTGAAGGGGGAAGAGGAGGCAGGACGTGGGAGAGAGGTGACGGGATGGGAGGGAGCTGTTCCCGCTTGAGCAGGCCTAACCAAAAGAAAAAAAAAAAAAGAAAATGCCGTTTGATTCTGCATTGTGTTTGTCTTGGAGTGTGTACAGCATGTGTGTGTGAGGAAAGGAGCAGATGGCTTCTGAGTGGAGATGAATTGCGAAAGGCAAACTGTGGGAAGTGGTTTCTGAAAGGGATTTGGAGGAGGAGAAAACCCTTTCTTTTAAAAACATTCAGTAAACATTGCTGCTATATTGGCCTCTGTTAGTTTTTACAAAATTTTATTTTATGTAGTGATGCTTCAGAGAAGAAACTTTGGAAGTTTCAGGTTGTGCTGTTTGCTTGTAATCACTCATTTATATACAGTCCCTGTTTTCATTCTGTCTGCTTTTTGCATACAAACTCCTTTCTTTGGTGTCTCAAGACCAGAAAGTTAATTATTAGGATCTGTAGCTGTTTCATTAACCTGAATTTTTAAACCACCTCTGTGATATTAACACAGTCCCTGTCTAGCATTCACTAGCAGCTCACTTGAATGAGGTGAGAGTCATTCTATGAAAAATAGGGTTTTCTAACAGAAGTGCTGTTGCTGTTGAATTATGTGTGCTCTTGAATTATGTGATAGCCAAGTATGTTTTGGTGATGGTGTTTTGCAGGTCTGTTGATGCTTCTGCTGCATATTAATGTGCAGCAGCTTTCCATAGAGAACCATGGATCTGAGTTTGTGATTTTATAGAGTTTGTTTTTTCTTCCCTGGCAAAAGCATGCTTGCTTGTTTGCTTTCTAGAGAAAACTGTGTCAGCCGTGATCCCAGTTGCTGTGTCAGTGCAGAGTGCCACTGAAATCACCACAGCTTCCCAAAGACTGAGTCAAAGCCCTGATTACACTTTGCAGTGATTTTCATCATCCAGTGGCTATACTGTTTCTTTAAAGTGATGCTGTCGGGTTCTTGCAAACTGATTTTTAAAGTTCTTTCTTTATTAAATGTAATTTCTGTAAATTACAGACCAGTAGTACAGGGATTTTTCCTCCTGGAGGATGTTTTGCCTCACGGATCGAGGCATAGTGAGTGACTTTGTTGGCTTGCTCTTTCAGACAGGTGTTTTCTTTACCCGATGAAATAACTAAAGTAGGTTGGTTTGGGCTTTTTTTGTTGTTGTTTGGTTAGGTATTAGTATTATTATTTTTGAGAGAAGAACAAAGACTAAAAATTCTGCCAGGGATGCATGCTGTGGTGTGGTACCTTTAAAGGACTTGAACTTAAGAGTTTTTAAAACTGCATCTAGCTTTCAAAATGTTGATTTCCTTTTAAACCCCAGAAGTTTAAAGGTTTAACTTCTGAGAAGCTATATACAGGGTTAGATTTTTCACCCTTCAATTTAGGTAGTTCAGCTTGGCCTTATGCCATTTATAAAGAATTCTTGACAGGGGGAGGGGGAAGTTGTTCTTTAGCCCTAGCTCCTCTATGCTTTGCTGAAATCTAAGCTCTTAGGAGTATAACCCTCGGAGTCCATAGTCCTCACACCTAGAAACAAAATCCACCTCTGGGATCCATTCAGTTTCTCTTAGTCCCTGAAGAGGTAATCTCCCATCTGCTACTAAACGTGTTTCTCTTTGGTAGTAGACATTGCTCCTGTTTTAGGAAGTTGCTTGTGGAGATTTTTCATGAAAGCAACAAGTCAAAGCATGCTTTTATTACTAAGCAAGCCCAAATGTGTGTTCTGTAAGGTTAGTGGATGAAATTCAGAATTTCATTTTCCAGGAGTCACAAACTGAATTTTGACATCTTCAAAGAGAATGGGAAGAATGGCATCACATATTTGTGGAGGTTTTGAGTTTATTTACAATGCAATTCTCTCTTTCTGCAAATAAAAACTACTTTGATGTTCATGCAAATGAGTAAAAGTCTCCTGTTCATAATTTTTTCATATGCTTGAAAGCAGACTGCATCTGATCCCTTGTGAACCTAACAACAGGTGTCTGTATGGGTCAGGGTGAGGATTGTCCTTGTGTCTGCACTACTTGGCTTCACCCCTATGCTAAGTGAATGCTGTTTGTTTCCACTGTGTCCTTTAAGGGTGCAGTATCTATGGTGTTCCCGTAGGCAAGAGTCTGGGATTGTGTCACTAAATGCTTTGCATGCACGTTATGCATCTGTCAGTGTAACTGCAGCTCTGCATGTTTAGCACAAATATTCACATCCTCTGTGAGTGCAGAATCAGTTTTTTGGTATAGTTGTACCATTAGAACATTTTCAGTAGGAAGTTTATACTTATGCTTTTCAGAGACTTTATAGAAAAGAAATGAAATATACATCTAAATTTTTTGTGTAACCTACTTGAGTATATGACAAAGATGGATTTAGAGATGCAGATTTCCAGTGGAGGATAATTGCATTTCCTACTTTTAAGTACTTGTACCTTGGAAAATCACTACTCTGGATTTCAAAGTCATAGAAGCATTTATGGCTATTTATCACTAAAAAGTCAAACAGGTTTTTTTTTCTAATTCTTGAGTCAAATTCACTCTCTGTGTTAAATGGAACTAATGAACTTAATGAACCTCTGGGGGTTTTGGAGGAATTTTTGCCTTACTGTTTATTTTTTAAGTACACTCTAAATTGTTTTAGGTGTGAATAATTACTTGCTGCTTGATGTTCTTGAATTACCTTGTAAGCAGACATTTGTAGTTGTTACCTGTTCTTGTCTCCTACGCTTCCAGTATGAGGTGAAATCTTAAAGATCTACAATATCTTCAAACCTAAAGGACTTATTTTGTCTTTGCTTTAACCTTCAAGCAAAAAAAGAAAACAGAAGTGTATATGTTCTTATTCCTTGTTTAATGGATCTTTAGCATGTTGTTTGTGCCAACTATGTTTCCTTTAGATAGTATGCTCTAACATTGGAGAGTATATTACCAACTGAGAGTTTTCTTTTGGTTGTGATTATGTTGTGGTTTTGTAACCCCTCCATATCACATGCTTATTGCAAGCAAACACAGAGATCTTGGCAGTGTGGAGTAAGTATCAGAACCATGTCTTTCTTACCAGTCTTTCAATTCATTCTTCTGATTTTAGGTTTAGTTTTACTGCAGAGGTCATAGTCTAAGTGTATACAGTACCAGCAACTGTCTTCATGCAGGATTGTCTGTGCAAGATACCTACAGCTTTAATAGACATTTTTCTCTTTCCACAAAGGAAAGAGGTTTATGTGGCACATCAGCTAATTTTGATCATTGTTACTGTATTTATGTAGTGTTTGTAACAGTACTATATTTACCCTTTGTCCCAACCTTCTTGGACAGGCTTTGGTATGGCCAGGAAGTGAGGCAACAGTATATATACAATCACATAATTAAATACTATCACCCACACATACACAATTTATACAAGAGACTTTCTGCCACTCCAGGATGTAGAAGACTTCTTTCCCAGCCTAGAGGTTAGGACCGCCAGTGGAAGTTTGGAGTGAGGAGGCATGTGGTGCCTCCCTGTGAGCTGGGATTATCCCATCACTGCGTAAGCACCCTTGATAATAACAGAGTGGGAGCACTTACTGGGAGCCTCTGCCTTCCTCTGACACCAGCAGTCAGCCAGGGTGTGTGTGCCACTCAACATTCTCCAGCTCGTGTCCTGGCAGACACCACTTTAACTACTTCATGCCTCAGTTCCTTTGTCTACACGGTTGCATTGGGAGGATTGTTCAGGTTAGCTAATATGTATAATGGGCTTGACATTACCAGATGAAGATACAAAGAGCAGTGGGTGACATTAGTAACTTGCAGAACAGATCAGGTGGAGGAAATCTGTGGTTCGGGTGCACTTTTAAATGTACAGTCTGGCAGTGACAGCGGTGAGCCAGCGGACACTGAGGGCTGTGCTGTGAATGCTGCACAGCCGTAAGGATGTGACCTCAGCGAAGAAGGCCGGCCGAGGAGCCATTTCAGCAACAGATGTCATGGGCTTGGGTGTACAGGGAAGTGAGAACACAGAATAAATATTAGATAGGCCTCAGAGCACCTGAGAACATGACTCCTGAGGACGCTGATTAGTTGGCTTGTAATTCCTGTGGAGTGTGGTGCAAGTGGACCTGATTCATGAGGCTGGTAAAGAAATGAGGGCAGAAAGGAGAGATTGTGTGGAGTAGAAGCATGTACACTGATAGTCAGTTGTGGACTTTTTTCCTTGAACTTATGTTAGTGATGGAAATCTTTTTGCAACAAAATGGTTGTTCTTTCTTCAGATGTGGAGCTTTGTATTAGCCGTTTAATTAATTGATTAGTTTCTATAGAGCTGTCAAAAATGGACATTAAAAGCTTGCTACTGTGGAGGCAGGTTATTCTTTGAACAAGAATCTTCTGAGCCAATGTATTCTCCTTTCTTCTGTACTTTGTTACTAGGAAAACAATAAATGAGTTGAAAGAATGACATCCCATGCTGTCTCTTATTTTCATGTGATTTCAGGACAGCTTTTCAGACAGTACCAGACCTGTTATTTCAGAGGTGACTGTCAAGTTTAAGCTATCGTGAAGCATCTCCCATGTTAGATTTGTGCTTCCCTGTGCAGGGGATGTTAACCTCTATTAAACAGTGAAAAAGATGCTTGCTTGCTTGCTAGTAAGTGAAGACAGATCTCTGTGTATCCTCTAGTGTTTGAGGAATGGTTGTATACTACAGAAAGTTGTAGTTCTGCAGTCTGATACTGTCTTTCCAGAGCAGGTATGAGCCAGCATGTCTGTAAGTCCTCTGAGGCCCTACAGGTATTGATGTCACACAAGTGAAGTTGTCCTATCACCTCTGCAGAGTATGTTGATGCCAGACGGTACCAGAGTGGTATGGTACTTCACCATGGAAGTGAGTAGTCTACAATACCTTTTTTTTTTCTTTTTTTTTTTTTTTTCTTTTCTCCTCCTATACTATATTTAAATCCCATGTCCACACATTAATCAGAATTACAGACTGGCATCAAGCTCTTAAAAGAAGTCTGTGATTATCCCTTTCCTAGGATATAGAGAGAAGAGCCTAAAAAAAAAAAAAGATGTTTTAAAAGTTGTAGGGCCTGCTTCTGACTTTTTTGAATACCCGCTAATCAATTATTTTTATTTTTCCTTTAAAGTACTCAACAGCCTTGTAACACATATTGGTAGCTTTTCCTGAAGAGAAAGTTTCAGAGCAGGAAATGTTTTAGTCAGCTCTAACTGTATGCACAAACCCCATGGCAGTTATAAAGTTTTTTTGCTGGCAATCATCTGCCTGCTTATTTCTAGTTAACTATTCCCAAGCAGTAGATGCTAGAGGAGGTGGTTTCTGGATTGTTCAGTTTGAAACATTGCAGTATATTTTCCTCAGCAAGTGGCTTACATGATATATTTTTTACTTAAGTTTTTATGTGTAACAGCAGTGAAAACATTTGATCCCAAAGAATAGGAAAGAGTTGGGTTTTTGTTTGGGTTGTTTTTTCCCAGCAGTCCTTCTTCATTATATTTACTGTAATGCAGATGGCTGAAAGCATGTCATTTGGGTAAAGATTGCAAGGCAGGCTCCTATGCAGTCAAATGAAACATTCACTAATTTTTGCATCTTAATTTCTCTGAGCTGGTTAATGTAACAGCAGTTACAGAGTTTCATTTCGCATGAAATGCTGCAGTGTGATTCCCCTTTGGCTACTGACAAGCATCAGGTGCTCCAGAGACACTGGAGTTACTGAAACATCCACAGGAAGAAATGTGGCAATGACCCCTAAATAGGATGTTTCTGTTTTCAGACACAAAAGCTGGGACATTTGGAAAAAGGGAACCACAGCTGCTGTGTACCTGTAAACTTCAAACCATAGGCATTTTTAAGTTAAGCACTTTAAAGGGAAGCACTAGGGTACTTAATGGAAGCAATTGCAAATTAGGGCCACTGGGTACTGCCAGTGCTAATTTGTGTTTAAACTAATATGAAATACCCTCTCCCCTTACAGCTGGGAATAGAATTGAACTGGTTCTCTTCTGTGATTAATAAAAAACCTTGACCGGCTCAGAGTGTTTGAAATTACCATGTAAAAAATCTGCATCATACAATGATGAAGTTCATTAAAAAGAGAGACAGGCATGTTGGAGTACAGATGATTAAAAAAAAATAAATACATAAGATCAATATTGTATGTAATTTTTTAATATCAAAAGCTGAGTATAGCTATCTAAAAGAAATATATATTCATGTATTTCTAGACACTAGTAATAAAGGGCTGATTGTCCTGGTGCCTAACTGAAGTCAGAAGCATAAAAGCAGCATCTTCCACCCCAAACCCTTTCCCATTAGTGTGGTTGATAATAGCTTGCATTATTTTAATGCCTCCTTTGAAGTTGGTGATGTTAAAGGCCAGCAGGGATGATTTGGGATTGAACTAGATGTTCTCTGGAGGTCCCTTCCAACCTCTGCCGTTGTGTGACTACATCTGACCTGTACATTGAACCTGTAACTCATGATGTTTGGAAGAGGCATTTTAGCCTCCAGCCTTGACTTGAAGATGAAGGGTAAATCTTCCGTCTTACTGAGTAGTCTGTTTCCATGGCAACCACCATGACAGTTTACAGACGCCACACCCAACTTTATTATTGTTTTTTAAATTCTGAGTTTTTCTGGCATCAGCTCCCAGCTGCTGGTTGTTGGTAACTCTTTGTCCATCAGTTGAAACAGGCTTTTAAATTGTGCTTTTGGATCTATCAGTGTGATACAAAGAAGTTAGGACATCCACTTTTTAGATGAACTTACAGAGAAAAATCTTGAATCTCTAGCAGTAGGGTGAGAAAATGTTTGGGGGGAGTAAGGGATGGAAAAGAGATCCTTTTCAGCCCCCTCTCCTGTTTGAAAGGGAAGATTGGGACACCAGAGGTGCAAGTGTCTTAATTACAAGGCAAGTTGTGCTGCTCTTGCTTTTAAGGTTTTGGTGGTGTTCCAGTTGTTGTCGTCACTCAGTCCTACAGCAGCTACCTTGGCAGTGCTGGACTTCAGAAGCATAAAAAGCATAAAACTGATGCCTACTTGCTCTAATGCAGGGGTAAATGGCATTGATCCTGTCCTCATCAGGTTCTCACCTCTACTTGTCATTTCACTACAACTTCCTAAATCCTTTGAACTAGATGTTCTCTGGAAGCTGAAGCCTGTGTAACTTAACGTTGCAACCTGTGTCACTTTGATTTGATTAAAAGAAAACACAGTTTAAGTACAGGGGATTTTTTTTTTTCACAAATCAATTTCAGAGGCTCAGTGTTTGTGAAGTGGCTGTAAGCCTCAGAATTTTTACTACCCTGCTAAGCTTTGTGTCACCTGTAAATGTAACTGGCTGTGACTTCTCTATGTCGTTTGGTTTTTAAAAATTCATTTCCAGATGATTATTGAAAATATTGTCTGTTGGCTGGCTTAGCATCTTCATTTGATTCTCTGTTAACAGGGCAAACTTCAGATCTGTCAGGAGTCCAGGTTTTCACCAGTTAGCATGTTTTCTATCAGTATCACGTGTTCCATTTTTAGATGGAAATATTTGGGAAAATGAATAAAAGGGAATACTCTGTGATATCAGACATAGAAAAGGTGAGAGTTTCAGTGAGCTAAAGCAGCCCACTAGGGAAATGTTCATAGGAGACAACAAGCTGGCAAAAAAACCCCCAAACAGATGGGGCGAGCATGTCTGCAGCAAGACAGCACTTTCTTCCCAGTTGCATCCAGAGCTCAGCTGGTGTGAGGGACATTTCTCCTGCAAGAGTTAGCAGGCAGAACTGCAGGAGTGGGTAACATGCCCAGGTATGAGGGCCTTCTTTTACACCACTTGTTCTGCATGTTATGTAGCCCGAATGAATAATGCTGTTTTGCAAGACGCTTTCTGATGATGACTAGAATGAACTAACTGAAGTATAGCAGCTTGCAGTTTCCATGGGAAACTGGGCCTTTTCCATGAATGCAGCTAGGGAGAGAGAGACAGACAGACAACCTGCATTGCTGGGCTGCATTATTACTCTTAGAGACTCAGTTCCTGCTGTATTGTGTCCATGTCACTCTGTTTTGTTATTTCCTCTCTCCCCCTTACCATCTATAAACCTCTGTATCGTTTGGAATGTAGGTACAGCAGAGAGCACTGCTGTTACTCCTAGATTTATAAGCATTTTGTACTGCCCCCAGTCCACCCAGTCTCATGCTAAGTAGGACTAGTGGCAGCTGCCCATCTCCTGAAAGTGTTCTCTGTTTTAGCCTCTGCTTGGCCTCAACTGCCAGGAATCCTCCAGTTGCCCCCAGGAGAGGTAGAGAATATGTATTGAATGTGCTAGACATGGTCTCCAGATCCAAATATTTGTTTTCGAAAGGTCTGATATCTGGGTCTGAATGTTTTAGCAACATGGTTGGTTTCAGTCTGACCTCTGTGACACAACCCTACCTGTAAAGCAGCTAGCTAATCATTATGAGAGTCCTGCACTTCCTTAAAGACTCCCCTTTGACCTTTCCCTATCTCTGGTGGTACAGCTACCCATTTAAAGGAACTGCTTTAAAAGTACCATTCCCTAGTACCTCATCCAGCAAAACCCAATTATCTTTCCTCTGTCACCCTCCGAAATGCACTCTTGTGATTTATCTTCTTCCAGGTAATGTCCTCTGTGATCTCGCTGCTCACATGTCCACCAGCAGCAATTCATCAGTGGGCTCTGGTGCCCCCACACCATCTGTCCCCAGGGATGGTGTGGGGGTATCCCACTGGAACACAAGAAGTAGGTCCTTGGAAGTCCTTCTTTAAGACTTCTGCCTGGCTACCTGTAGTAAACCTAGCTGAGCCACACGCAGGTGTCAGTGGTTTAGAGAGTGAAGGAAGACAGATGAGATCAACTCATTTTTATAGCCCAGCTGTTTTCTGTCTTAATGACTAAGCTGAAAATAATTGCAAAGTCCAAGATTCTGGTTTATAACCGGAATTTGGGGGGGAGGGTGTGTTTAAAGCAGAGACATGACCTTCATGTCTGTTGCATCCTTTCTGATGAATTCCTCTTGTGCAATATTTAGGCAGACTTTAGCTGTTGGGTTTTTGGGGTTGGTGGTTTTTGGGTTGGTGTTGTGCTTTTGGGTTTGGTTTTTTTTTTTTTGTTTTTTCTTGAGGAACTTCTGGGGAAGCTCTCACAGTTCCTCTTTATAACAAAGTTCTGGTTTTTACTTTTTTTTCTTAGATTTCTCAAGTGTTTGTGAAAGTGTCTTAGCTGGTTCCTGAATGTGCAGTTTTGCTGGGGAGAATTTGCGTGCAGTACACTATTCTGAACTCAGCTATGGAAAAAAAAATGCAGAACAAAGAGCCCAAACTGTACATTTGAGGGGAAATAAAACCATTTAGGAAGCTCAGTATAGCCCTTAGTTGCTTGGCCTTTTCATTTCATAGACTTATAATCATTTAGGATTGAAAACACCTCTAAGATCAAGTCTTTTAATGCTTTTTGGAAAAATTCTATAGACCATGTTGTTATACTCTTATTTTGTAGGTGCATTAGTGACACACACATGGGCAAGCACCATTATATTACTTTGCAGTCTTATGAATTTACCGTTGCAGTGACAAGTATTTGAATGACACACAGGCAGCAGCCAAAAGTCAGCTCCTACCCACAGGTACTGCTCTCTTTCTGCCTATTTCATGGAAGCATGGGATGTTACGTGGTATTTGTTAATGCTTGGCAGAGAGTTTGAATACTGCTGCTAATTTCATTAAAAATAGATATAAAATCCTCACTTCTTTTTTTTTTCCACTGTGAAATTCACATAGACTCAGAGAAACATCTGCTGAATCCAAGTCTGTTAGCTCCTTCCGTGTGTTCCTGATTGCCGAGACTCCCTCCAGGCCGGTTGGTTTGGTACAGGTCTGGTGCAACACTGACCTGCACAGACTGCAGTGTTTCACAAGCCAGAGAGGAGCAGTGCAGCATTTGCACGAGCATGATTATGTGAACTCACAGGCAGGAAACACTACTTGGTATTTAACATCTCCTTGTTCTGTCTTTCCCCCTTTTTGCTTTTGCTGTCCAAACTGGTTCTTTCTTCCCTCTGCCCTCCTTTGGGGTTAGAGCTGGGAAATGTCCATCATCTGTTTCCAGGCAGTACTGACTGAGATGGTTACAAACAAGGTGCTTGGGCGTGCAGAAACTTGAGAGCGAATATAACTAACTAAAAATGGGAGAGAAATTGTGCCTGTGTCATGACCAAACTTTCCTAATCTGTGGCCAGGTGCCCATCCCACTGAGAGTCTATCTGCTGCTTGAACTGCACTGAAGAGAAATGACTGCCTTGGTATCATTATTTTAGTGATCAGGGGATAACTAAACTTTTTGTACCGTGGATTTCAGTTCAGAACAGTTGGGATTTGTTTCGCCCAGACATCAAAGTAGTTCTGATTGGCAGCTCAGAAATTTGCGTAAGGTCTGAAAGGAGGATTTATAGGAAACGAGCAGATGGTCTACTAGAGAATTTCCCCAGGAGGCTGCAGTTATTTGAAAATGGGAGAAACTAAATAGACTGTACAAAATTTGACTGTAAAATTAACTGGCCAGCCAGTAGCTACTTAACCAAAATTATTGAGCTTGGCTCCTAGCATAAGCATGTAATGAAGTGATGTGTCTGTGAGCTGATGGCACACACATTATTTAAAGTTTTACCCCATAAGTGTGCATGAATGAAAGATGATTTTTGCTATGCACAATTCTTGCTGTGGCGAGGTGTCTCCTGCATCTCTTCCATGTGGCAACATGATTGTTCAGGCATGCAGGAGAATGTTACAAAATGCTATTAATTTTAAATGAAATATAAAGCTGTTCAGTAGAACATCTTTAATTTTTAAACTACTTTTTTGTTTTTCCTTATAAAAATAAGAATGAACATATTGGTTAAATTCTAGTATTTGATCAAATAATCAAATATTTAATATTCAAGGAAAAAAAAATACTCCCAAGTTTCTTTGTTTTGGGGATGCAAGACTCCAGAGTGTTAACCCTAAGCAGTCCAATAATACATGTCACTTTGGAGTTGTTTGCCAAGTGGCTTTAGACTTGCAGTATTCATGTTTCTAATGCTGGGGGATTTTCCTGAAGCTGTGATACGTAGAAATTGGGGGATTTGCACAGTCAGATTTTTAGTGCAAATCCCATAATTTTAGATGCTAAGGTTTTATGAAACACAAAAAGTTAGGAAAACACTTTTTTTAAATTTAAATCCTTATGAAGGACACTTCTTAGAAGGCAGATAGGCCTTATTTTTCTTATCTTTTCAATTAAATACCCAATGGAGAGAATTATCCAAAACAAGAAGAGTGTTTATTTACTCTCATGCTCATCTGTTTTTGTTCTGGTTTGCTTCTCCTAAAAACTTACTCATGACACCTGTGTCATGGGAATAGTCCCATGGGCAGTGGGCGAACACAATTCTTCTGTGAGTCCATTGGCATAACGCTGGCACAGAATGTAAATAAATCAGATTTTTCTTCCAGCGTGCTGTGTTTGCATAATTCTTTGCAATGGTAGTAATACACCTATTGAATTTAGAAGCCAGCCTACATAACTTTTGACCAAACCTCCCGAAGTACTAAGAGGAAAGGGGTAAATATCCAAAGGGACATGTGAAATTCTTAAATGAGCCTAGATATGTACATCCCTGTATATAAAGACTTACAAATGGCAGATTTTCCACTTACCTCCGGCAATTAATTTCTATTAGACT
This sequence comes from Chloroceryle aenea, assembly GCA_013399075.1. Taxonomy (NCBI): domain Eukaryota; kingdom Metazoa; phylum Chordata; class Aves; order Coraciiformes; family Cerylidae; genus Chloroceryle; species Chloroceryle aenea. The sequence continues at coordinate 299,073 of VWZY01005016.1, read as the reverse complement.
CAGGGTTAGACTCCCTGAGGGAAAAAAAAAACAACCATCTCAGATTCAGTGCTTTCTTCCAGATATTAAAGATGTTAAAGAAACATCTGCAGGTGAATTTGTGGCAGTGCAGTTACCCAGGTTGAGCTAAGGCAGAAATTTTGTTTGCAAACTGTTGTTCACACTAGTTCTGTTTGAACCAAAACTGGGAATCACTGTGAGGGTGGGCAAGAGTCTGAAAGGCTGACTTGAGAAGGAAGAGTATTTTTGTTGTTTAACTGCAACTCATCTGGTAGGAAAATACTGAGGTGGGTTTTGAATGCTGCCGCTGGTAGAGCTAATCCTGCGGTTTGTTATTTGCTGCTTGCTGAGGTTCCTTAAATTGTCACTTGTATAGAAATGAACACAACATACCCAGCTTCAAAACTATTAAATGTGTTGAACACTAAAAGATTTATTTCAGATGCTTAATCTGCTACTGCTTGTTTATAGTGTAGAACCTGCCTATGCCATATGTTTATGTTTCCTTGCTCTTTCTATAAAATAGTCCTCCTGCATCTGTCACATTCAGCCCGACTGCTTATAGTTCATGGCATGCAAAGCTGGGCCCCTGCCTTCTTACATTGGGCAGCCCTGCCCAAATCTGTGCAAGATTTGTACCATGTAATTTTGTGATAAAAAAATGAATTTTGAATGGGATGCAGTCATCTGAAAACCTCAGTTTAAAAGTGGGTGTGGCAGGGAACTGATGAGGGCTAGAAGATGGAACTGGTCTGGAAAAAAGTGTTGTTGAAGCCAAAGGAAATCCTCTGCATTGTGGTGTATATAGCATTCCCAGATCAGAGGGTATCTCAGCATGACAATAACTGCAACTGTCTGGATAATGTCAGCTGAAGAGTCCTAAGGTTAGCTTTGATCCTGGCAGGAGGATCACCCTTAGCAAAGGTGAGAGAGTCCTTCAGAAGCAACAGCCAGTCATGACTAAGCACTAGGGCACTCTAATATTTTGACTATTCCCTTCTCTTTGGTCTCAGTGGTCTTCACCTTTTATCTCTCTTTTTCTGTACACCTGAGGCAGGTGTAGAAAGCAGAGACTCTCTCTGAGGTTTGATGTGACATAAGAAATTCGGCCTCAGAGATGTCTAGAGGGTGCCCAAACTGAAGAGTTTGGGATTTAAGAAGCTGTGTGCTCACTGTAAATGATACACTAAAGCCAGGTTTCCCTTACAGGAAACTAACAGCTTGTGAGAGCCTTGTCAGTTGTGTTTGGACAGCTATGTCACTGGGATCGCAGCAGGTAACTGATAAAGAGATGCCAAATTATTTGTTGTGTATCTAATAATGAAATCAAAACAAAACAGTTCTGAGAAATAGAACTGAATCTGCAAGTGGCATATATTGACACTTCTCTCTTGCTGTAATGGCACTTGCAAATAAAGTACCTGCAAATTAGTCCTGTGTTTGTTCACTCTTTGGAAGAGTATCTGGAAGTCATTTTTGTAGTTAGTCTGCAAAGTTGTCCTGACATAGTGGAATTTATTGCTCCAGAGAAGCAGCATGGGAATGTATTCCCCAATATTCTTCCACTCACTGAGTTCTCCTAAGCAATGTCTTTTCTCTGTAAACAGTCGATTGAATTTGCCAGCTACAGAATGCTTTTTTTTTTCTTCACCTTCTTTGTGCTGTATTATTTTCTGGTCTGTCACATTCTTTGGTTTTGGTGTTCATCTTTATATAGATTCTCTTGCATTACAGACCTTAAAAATAAGAAAAAATAATGACCAAGCAACTTAATTTACTAGTATTGTATAGTTCAGGGATATAGCTCTGTGCTTATCATGCTTTCTTTGACTTCTAGCTGCATAGGTTTTTATATTTAAAAAAACAACAACAAAAAAGAAATTAATGACTGAAGAAAGAAAAAGGGTTTGGGAGGTGTGTGCTCCTTGCTCTTTAGACAATGATAATTTTTGTGCTTCGTGGCACAAAATTGCTAGGGTTGGCTTTTGGGATGTGGGGAGAGGTGGACATCAGCTGCTGCAAGGAGTGGAGCATGTTCACAGGAGCTCTCATGCATTATTCATCAAAAGCTGTTTTCACTGGAATCAGCTGGGGGAAGTAGTTAGTCTAGTTTGAGCTACACTAGACTAGTATTATATTTAGGGAGTTTAAACAAGCCCAGGCAAGTACAGCACCAACTCTTTCTCTTCATCTGCAGGGAAATGTAGGGCAATCAGCAGCTCTGCTTACACAGCTCCATCTCTCTAGTCTGGATAACAGGAGTCATGCAACCAGGGGAAGCAGCACTGAGGATACATTCATGCATTCATGCTGGAAAATGAAGCTTCAGGTAGGAGAATGCCTTGTCAGCAGAGCATCTTGGCTTTACAGTTCGTTGTAGGGATACTGTTAAGCCCTGAAAATAAACATTGTACGTCAGGGCAGCCTGTCAAGGGAGGCTGCTACAGAGGCTTCTCATTAGAGTGCTATGTGAACAGTCCCTTTTAATGTGATACTTTGTTCGGTCCTGATCGCGTGAAGCTCTTCTTGCTGGGTTTTTTAAGCACCTTTCCTTCATTCAAGCTAATTCTCTCAAGGTGCTAGGGATTAAAAGCAGAGAAACAACTTGCTGGGTTTTGGAATTTTTGAGGGTGCTGCTGGGTTTTTTTGTTGTGGGTTTTTTTGGGTTTGTTTTGTCTTTTATTAAGATAGCTTTTTAATTATATTGGCATTAGCACTTTTATTTGGGGAGGTAACCATAAGAGATTCTGTTAAAAACAGCTGGGTGTGATAAGCCTTAAACTCTAATTGTGTCCTTTCAGAATGGCTGCATTTGAATGGCTGCAGTATTTACTACTTTTTTTTTTTTTTTTTAATTTTCTGAATAAAGATGCTTGTAAATTGGGGCTTCTGTTCTCAAAACCTTATCTGTATTTTCTAGTGTGTTATCAGTTGTTCTAAAAGAGATCTATATTTCTTCTCTGTACAAGCTTTGTATACTTATATCATCAGGGCTCAAGCAAGCCCTATTAGTTCAGTTTTAGACAAAGAAAGGGATTTTGCAAAACCTTATGGAACAATAACAAAGGGTCTTTGTTCTGTTCTGTGAGCATTATTCGCTGGGTAATGTGTGCGGTTGTGCATGTGTGAGAGAGGGAGGTAGATAAATAATAATCTCATTTGGCAAGAATGTTCAACTGTTATTTGCTTTGTCTATCTTAAGTACCTACGCTGCTTCTGCCTGCTACGGGCACTGGTGCGTGTGTGTCCTGCCTACCTTCCCTGCTTAGGGGGTTTGCTTCACTTTGGGGAGAATGGTTTGTTTATTTATTTATTTATCTAGGTGGGCTGCTAACAACTCCAGACTTGAAAGTGAAAAAATCAAGAGTCCCTGCTAGACAGCTAGGATGAAACGGTGCTTTGCTATGCAGACAAGTTATTTTCTCTCCGGAATGATAGCTTGAAGTTCAGCCCAGGGTTTAGTGAATAAGCATTACTGGTGGAAGCAGAAATTGTCGGGTTTACGTGAAATCCCCCAGGAGGAGATTAGTGACTGTGGGCTTTTGTTGAAGCTTAAATGTACACTGCCTTCCAGTGTGTCATCTTCAAAGATGACTCGATCATCTAAATAGAATTTGCATACATACAAAAAATATGATATTCAATGACGTTTTTTTTCCTTTTGTTGACAACCGGGAGTGACAATGTGGTGTCAGGCACACACTTGGCACGTGGCTTTGCAGGTGGGAGGGTCCCTCAGTATTTCAGGAGTCCTAAATAACTTGAAATGTTGACTTAAAAACTTTAAATGCTCCTTTTGATTTCAGGTGTTAAAATTACTGAAATTTATATGCTGCACATACAGTGAGAATTGATCTGCTATGTGGATTTTGCAGATGCTCCAATATTTATCCTGAGATAGAAAAGTGACAGTCTAATGCTCTTTTACAACAGATTGTATGTCCTTTCAATGCATAAGATACTCGTCTGGTGGAAGCTTGCTAGCAGGATTCTTTATCTGATTTTATTAGACCTGTGAGGTCTCATGCATTCAGTTACAAGAGGTGGATTTGGGATTATGTGATGTAAAGTTTTTTGATTTCTTTGTTGGGAGTTTTTGATTTTTGATTTTTATTTTTTTTTTAGAATGCATTTTACTGCTTTACTACTCTCTTACACCAGGAGTCCAGAGTTGTGTTGTCTAGTCATCAGGGGATAGGCAAGGAAGAGTTATTCTTGCACTTCATGTTAATCTACTAGGTGGACGTATTGATACTTTGAAGTTTTTTAAAAGTGTCTCTGTGTTGTTCTTTTTCAACTATCCATGTTCAGATTTTGCCTGTATTCAGACCCCCTGCCACCCACTCAGCTGATTTTGGTTGTGGGGTGGTTTTTGTTTGGGCTTTTTTTGTTTGCTTGGTTGGGGTTTTTTTTGCTGTTTTGTTTTGGGAGGGTTTTTTGTGTGGTTTGGTTGGTTGTTTTTTCTCTGTGTGTGTGCGTGTTTTTTATGGTTTTGTTTTTGCTTTTAATAACCAAATAAGATTTAATATTAACAACTATTAAGGCAATTATAGCCTTATCAGCACATGTTCACCTCCAGCTTAAACTAATTTGGGCACAGATAAGAGTGTCATATTTGACATGCCATCTGAAAGTGCTTAGGCTTATGGCCATGCTTCAGAAATTCCTCAAAATCCTCATGCAGCTGAAGCATGAGAGACCTGGAAGGGCTACAAAAATGTAGATCATAAAATCTCATTCTTGGGGAGAGGAGTTCCACCCTGGTGTTTACCTTTTTTTTTTTTAATTCAGATATGATCATTATAATTATTAAAAATAAGGAACTTTCCTATGTCTAGGAAACATTCTGGATCAAAATACAGAACTTGACAGACATTTGGTCCATCAGCTAAAAGTGAGGAAACTATCTGAACTGAAGAGCACCTCAGGCATTACATGCAGATCCAAGAAAGTGAGAGCTTGCACTTNTTGCTTTTAATAACCAAATAAGATTTAATATTAACAACTATTAAGGCAATTATAGCCTTATCAGCACAACATGTTCACCTCCAGCTTAAACTAATTTGGGCACAGATAAGAGTGTCATATTTGACATGCCATCTGAAAGTGCTTAGGCTTATGGCCATGCTTCAGAAATTCCTCAAAATCCTCATGCAGCTGAAGCATGAGAGACCTGGAAGGGCTACAAAAATGTAGATCATAAAATCTCATTCTTGGGGAGAGGAGTTCCACCCTGGTGTTTACCTTTTTTTTTTTTAATTCAGATATGATCATTATAATTATTAAAAATAAGGAACTTTCCTATGTCTAGGAAACATTCTGGATCAAAATACAGAACTTGACAGACATTTGGTCCATCAGCTAAAAGTGAGGAAACTATCTGAACTGAAGAGCACCTCAGGCATTACATGCAGATCCAAGAAAGTGAGAGCTTGCACTTGAAAATAAAAAAAAAAGAAAAGAAGAACAAAAAACCTACACAAAACAACTAACAAAGGGAGGGGGCACAAATCCAGGTTTTGGTTATTTTTCTGTAAAGAGCTGGAATCAAAGCAGAAGAGCAAATGTGATAGTCAGTGTTCAGACTGTGGCAGGGAGCAGCATGACTGAAACTCATTTGATAAAACTCCTTACCAGTTTTATCTCCTATCTCAGTGTCTCTTTGTAACAGAATATAAAGGTTCCTAATGGCAGAGTCAGAAATATAATTAACATATTCAGTATTTGGCAGCAGCAATAAATGACACAAACTGAAATGAAAAGTATGCATATGTTGGTATTAAAGAAGTGAATGGAAGAGGAGTTATTAGCTAGTTCTTTGATAAAAAGGCAGCATCATATTGTAGCAACATTTAAATGCAGTGTTTGCAGCTGTGATGTTCTTGGGGGAAAAGCACTAAAAAAACAAGGCAGGCTAAGCATGGTGGCCTCTATAGGATCTGTCAAGCAGTAGAGAAGCTTTGATTTGTTCTTATTTCTTCAGCTGACAAGGAATTTTAAAGGTAGGCCTATGGTGGGAGCAGCTATAAGTTTGTGTTGGTGGATTTTGTTTTGTGTGGTTGATTAAAAAAATTACCCCAAAATATGAAAATTAATTTTTCAGTAGTGCAAGATGACCATATTTTCATCTGCCTTCTGCCACGAGACTGTGTGCTACAAAAAGCTTAATGGTGGGCAGTATTCTGGTGCCATGGTGGGGCCACAATCAAATTGCTTGTGATGGCAAATGATGTAAAATTGATTTGGAGCATGTATCACTGTGTGTTCATTGTGTCCATTTTGTCACCTGCCCTATGCCATCTAGCCATTTCTCAGTGTCAGCCAGCTTCCTTATGGTCTTGCCTCTGTCTCTTCCCCTCAGAGCACAGTTCTCTGCCTCTCCTTTGCTGCAGTGGGGAGGGTTCTTGTCTGGATTCCTCCTGTGAGTGTGGCTTGTGGGGGGAAACAGCAATGGGGCTGCAGGGGGGAGGATCCCATCCACCTAATTGAGGACATGCAGCATGCCAGTCTGGAGATCTCTGCACCTCTGTCTGGTGGAGGAGGACAAAGGAGTGCCATCATCTCCTTATGCTTCAGGCTCACGTCTTGGCCACAAGTGAGGGTCAGTAAGAGAAGGGACAGCTTACCCCCAACCACATGTCCCCAGACCTCTGAGTCACATTGTCCAAAAGGCACAGGATCCGCTGATACCTGAGCAGAAACCACTGAAACTGTGTTGTCCATCCTTTACCCCTCCTGGGAATAACTGCAGGGCAGGCAGAAACACAAAGCTTCCAGCAGGGATGTGACCCTGTGTAAGATCTGGTGGAGACAGAGGAATGTCAGGAAACCACATGCATCTCCGTGGACTGACTGCAAGTCAAGTAAATCAGGACTTGATTGCTGATACAAACAAGCCCAGTCCAGAAGCTGTGTGAGCACACGTGTCACACCTCCTCTGAGCAGATCTTGGGCAAAGGGCTCAGCAGCGTGCTATCTTGACTGTAGAGCTCTGGTTTAGTTGCGCATTCATGTTAAAAAATAGCAAATGGGCAGGTTGACAGTAAAGCAGTTTTTTGATGTTTTGCAAGGTTTTGTGTACAATTATTGGTAGTGTGTATTGCAGTTGTGCTTTGGAGCTCCCTAGTTATGTATATGCCTTTCAGTGGTGTTTAGAGAACCATCCTGAAGTGAGATGGCTGTAGACAAACACAACATCTGAGTTTAAAGCTAACAGACATTTCAACACCCTTTATAAATGTTGGCATACAGATGCTTATGACCTTGGGCTGAGATACAAAATCAGGAATACGGATAGGCCAGTTAGACCTCTCGGAGTCAGGCCACCTGCGAGCTGAACTCTGCAGAGATCATTAGCCCCTGTGCCTTCCTGTGCTTCTGGCGGAGCTCCTGGGAAGGTGGTGAAAGATGGCAGCTTGAAAGCACTGAGTGAATGGAGGTCAGGAAGGAACTGCCTTCAGTCTGTCAGAACTATTCTGTTCTAGAATTTGAGGAATGAGGTTTTGGTTTGTCATCTTGCAGAGGGGAGAACAGACATCTTTATCAGGTCATCTGACTGCACCTCTACACTATAGGTATATGAGATGTTGGTGGCATCTTTCCTTTTTTCACTGCTCCCTTCCTGTCATACATTGCTGTTTTTCTGATTTGCCTGGTTTTAACCAATATCTAAATTCAATTTCTGGAGAGAATGATCATCTCCTATGCAGGAGTATGAAATAATGTTTTCTTGACTCTTCAGCACTGAATGCAAATCTCACAAACGAAGATTATTCCATAGAGCTGTCTCAAAGACCCAAACAGTCCCTTATGCTCACGAGAACAGGAATGCTTTGTCAACAAAATCAATATCGTAGCTAGAATTGAGAACATAAAAACTACTGTACCAGGTTGGACCAGAGCACTTTGTGGCAGTGTGCAACAGGAGATGCTTAGGGAGTAGTGTAAAAATAAGCATGTAATTATGCAATGTGTCTAAAAATAGGCATATCATCAACCATACAATGATGCCTTCCTAGAAAGCCTAGCCTCCACTGATTTATAGCTCAAGGACGCTTCTGTATTTGTATTTAATAGTTCTCTGTAGATTCCCGTTCCACTAATATCTCTAATAGCATTTTCTAAATCCAAATCAAAACCACCTGAGGCAAAGAGTCCTACCACTAACTATTATGCAAAGAACAGTTTCTTTATTCTGAAATGCTCATTTCACTGGATTTTCTGTGTTTCTTCTACTGGAGAGACAGGAGATTGTTTCCTAGTTATTTCTCTATAACTATCATGATTCTGTTCTCTCTTTTCCATGTTGAAGAGCCCCAGTTTATTTAGTCATTTCTTGCATGGAACTACTCATACAGTCAGTCACCCCATTACCCTTTTCATATTCTTTTCAGTCTTTCTATCTTTGTTTTCTTTTTGTGGGCTAAGAACTGCACACAGTATTTAAAAGGCATTGCTGGGTTTGTAGAAGATAGTGATTTCCTGGTTTGTTTTCTGTCCATTCCTTAATAATTGCAAACACTTGGGGGGTTTTATTACACTGTCAAACAGGGAGCTGATGTTTCTGTAAAATTACTTGCATAACCTGAAGACTGTGTTCCTAAGTACCTGGACCACAGCCTTGAATATGTAAAATTCAGCTTGTCACTTGACATTTATCCAGTCTGCATGTCATTTATTTTACTAGTTGGTGCAATTAGGTGGTTCTGCACCTTGCCTTGGCTAATGGCAGGAAACTGTACAGGAAGAAAATGTTACCACCTCTTTATTAACCTTTCTTTTCAGGCTGTTTCATATTAATTCTCTCCCTGTGATACTCTACTACTCACTTCCTTCTTCTGTGAAAAACCCAAAACCCCTCTCCTAACTTTCAGCCAGGTATTTTCCATGTGATAGCCTTTCCTCTGTCTATGGCAGCTTAGAAACCACAGAACTAATCAGCCTACACCATCTGGTTTACAGAAATAATTTTATAAAAATCCCATCCCAAAATCTTAGAGCCCATGTGCTTACTGATGCTTTCAGGGGAGGAGGGGGAAAAATCCCAAATTGTTTAACTCGTGAAATACCTTTCCTTTACAAAAGCTGCAATATATAAGATTTAGTCACTGGACTGTTAGTGAATGATTCACTAAACTTGCTCAGTATAGAGGTTGGCCTTCTTGCACTGTACTTTCCTGAATACTCTCTGGCACCTTTGCTAGAAACTGCTGTTGCTGTTACTAAAGCAATTTTAAGCAAGAGGTGATGTTCCATGGTGATTAATAGAACTATATTCCATCAATTCTTATCTTTGGGACCAGGCTACTTTAGAATGTAATAGAGTTTAGGATTTCAAAGCAAGATGCTATTGATTTTAGAAATATCTTCTTGACCAAACAGCTGTGTGAAGATAGATGTAACAATTAAGTATTCACTTAAAGCTAAAATAATATGTCTGACAATTATTTTAGAATTACCTTTCTTGTCTAAAAAAAAAAACAAACCTCCCATCTTATTTACCTAATCTGATTGTGATAGATTTTTGGTAACTTCACATATCTATCCACTTGGAAGGAAAATCTTGGGAAAAATCTCGACCTTTCTTCTTTGGATTTTTTGTTCATTTTTTTTTCCCTAGACTAGTAGCCTTTCTCTGTCCTATTTCAAAGATGAGATTAAGTAATAAGTGTGTTGAAGTTTTCTTGTTTAAAACTTCTCCCATGCTGAAGATGGAAGCATTCAAAGGAAAATGAGCATAGCCAGAGAGGTAGTTCTCAAAAAGAATTTCTTTACATTTACTGATTTTTTTAGAAAACTCTATTTGCAATGTATTTCCTTCTTGAAATGTCTTTAGTAAAAGTTCTGATCCTTTGACACCAAATGTTTGGTGTTTGATTTAGAATATGAATTCGAACAATTAGTAACACTGGTTTGTTGTTGGCTTGGGTTTTATTTCTACAGGGATGCAAATAGAAGTACAGGTTTGGTCTGTCAAACAGCTGTGAAAATAATATGGCCTGGGCTCTGTTTGGAAAATCTCAAGAGAAAATGCAACTCCTAGTTGAAAATGAAGTAGCTTCCCAGCTCTGCTGCCCTGAAAACCATCTCAGAGGGAGGGTACCAGTGTTTTGAAGTGTACCAGAGAGCAAGAGGTTAATAGCATTTTTTTCTTCTGCTGGTTGGAAGAGTCACATCTTCCTACTACAATCTCTTTCCAGTAATACAAGTCATGATGCAAGTTTAGGGGAGATTCTGACTTAGTACGGAACTTGTCTTCTCTGTATGAGTGCCTTGCCTTCTTAAACTAAGGTTGGTTTCATTGGGGTATCGTTGTAGGAGCTGACAATATGCTTCTGAAAGATTAAATCTTGGCATCAGTCATGGAAAGGTAATTCTCATTACTACTGATTTGTCCAAAAATATTTATCTTCTCTGTTTTAAATTTGTACAGGTATTCATTTGGACTTCTTTATAGCATGATTTAACTTGAAGTCACATTTGAGAACAGGTACTTTCACTCTTCAAGCATTATTTTTTGGTGTCACTGTGTGGCAGTGGCATTGAAGACTCCTAACATTATGTCCTGTTTTACTAGGTATTAAGTATTGTAGGTATGTAGAACAGGACACTTTGGGTCTCTCAAGACTTTCAGTCTAAAAAGTGAGCCAACACATCAAGAAAATAGTTTTGCTTGCTCTGTTTTGCTCCTGAGAAACTGAAGTATAAATTGAAGTAGCTTGCCTGAGGAGTGTGCAAAAACAGTGAAACCACGAACATGTAGCTTCCTGGGTCAGAAATCAGAGATGTATCTTTTGACTGCTTCCTTCACTAGAACTGGCATTGGGCTATTCCATTCTGACACCTAAATTCTCTTTCAGTAGAGTTACTGGGAGTACCCGAAAATGCAGGGAAAGGGCTTGTCTCCAGGTTTGCCTACTTTGCTTTTGTTTAAGCTTCCTGTTAAATAATTGTACATTATTATTGTAATTCTTAAAGCTTGGATGTCCTGATTTCTGAGTGGGGTCTGTGGATTTTAACTGGCAATGTTAAAGGCAGCCTGACCCTAAGTAGCATTGGTGGTTCTGTTCAGTGCAATTGGTCTTCTCTTTCATGAAAGCTACTCAACTCTACTGCTGTCTGACCATGCTTGTCTTCTTCCAAGAGATAAATGTGCACCCATGCCTTTCAATAAAGGTGCCTGGTAGTATCTTTTTAAGAGATTATGCAAATTGCTGAAGCTTTTGTGGTTAAAGTGGTGTGACAGAGAATTGTCTTTCTCATATGCAATGTGGCCTCAAGGGTTACAGTTACCAAGCCATACCTTCTGTATTTGTTAATAATGCTTTGCATGTCACATAGGCTCCCTCACTCTGAGCTGTGTCAAAGGACTACAAAGGTTTCTGAAGATCAGGAGTCCTGCCAGCTACAATAGAAATTAGTCAGCTTCAATGGAGAAACCCTGCCACTACATGACAATGTTGGAAAAGCATTTGGAGAAGGCAAAAAGACACAGTTGTCAATAGATAATTCAGTCAGAGCTATAGAGCACAGCTAAACTTTGCTATTTTACTATTACATTGAGTTGTTGAGAAAAACAAGACACGCGCACAAATATTTTCTATCAAGATCTTTAACAGTCATAAATCTGCAAGGAACAGAGAGAATTCCAGATTATGTTGTTCTTCCTACCTCCTCTCCTTTTTGATGTCTTTTTGTGGCTTGCTCTCCTTCCTTTTCATGTCTCAAAAAGACGATGTGGTTTTGACACTGGGGTTTAATTCTTTTTAAACATCACTTCTGAGTATGTTGATTTTGTTTACAGATTCTTTCAATTTTTTTTTGCAGAAGCTGTGCATTTCTTTCTTATGGTTGCATTTGCTAAAAATACTCTCTGTTCATGTGTCTTGGAATCCGTATGTTTGTTTGTTAGCTACATCCCTTTCTGTTCTGTCTGCTATACGTGGATGAAAGACAAAGATTATAATTGGGGACTTTTCTGGTGCTACTTCATTACCTTGACTTCAAGCTCACCAAATAACTAGTGCTGCTAAACGTATTTTTGCTTGGTGGCTGTTACAGGTGTGTGAGAACCTTCCACGGCTTAAACTGAGATGATCAAGAAGAGCCAAGCAATCGATGCCTTTGCCAGTCATCCTGGAATCTTGGCTTTAGTGAGACAGATTGGCTAAAGAAAAGTAGGTCTCTGAAGACCTATGTTGTACGGTTCTGCTGCTTCTCTTAGGAAGAAAAATCTGTGAGGCTCATGTCACCTTTTACTCTCGCTGAAGAGATTTACCTTTTCATGAGAGCAGTTTGACAATGGGTTTGAAGGGGGTAGCAGTTGTCCCTCCCAGTATGGCTTCATAGGCTCTGTAGTCTATTTGGAAGCTGCTCTTCTTGAAATGAGTTAAAATAGCCTTGCTCTGAACTTCTGTCTCCTGCTTGGTAGTGGATAATATTTTATGCATTTGAATTAATTTAATTAATGTGCTTTCTTTACGAGACTAGCCATGAGGAAACCAGAAGGGCCCAACTCAAGCCTTTCATCATACAGCTGGACTGTGCATATCCACAGATACTTTTTCTTCCAAGTTCTCTTATTTTGTTATCTGCAGACACCAGAAAGATGTTCTAAAGCTCTCCAGAAGTACCTAAAGACATAGGATGTGCTCTGGAGAGCTTACAGTCTCAGAGAAGGTGAGGTAATAATGTAGAAGAGCATTGTGAGAGGTTGATTTTTCCATTTTTTTCAGTTAAGCAGTTCAGGGCTAACAGACTACACAGATTAGCCCAATTTCCACACCCCCTCCCATCCACACACACCACTTTTTGTCCTTTTTGTCTCATCCCTTGTTTCTCCATTTTGCCTCATGGCAAAGGACAGAATTACTTCAGTCTACTGGCCAGGTCATAACCTTGGACAGCCTTCCCTCTGTGAATAGCAACCTCATTTGATGGGTAAAAACCCTGAGTTTTATTCCCAGTAAAAAAAAAACAAAAAAAAACAAAAAAAAAAAA
>VWZY01005016.1:234043-286050 GCA_013399075.1 Chloroceryle aenea | reverse complement strand
AAAAAAAAAAAAAAAAAAAAAAAAAAAAAAAAAAAAAAAAAAAAAAAAAAAACAAAAAAAAAAAAAAAAAAAAACAAACACAAAAGCCCAAATTGTCATTCCCACTCCCCAGGAAAAGAAAAAAGCATACTGTTTGCTCTTCCTGAGATGTATAACACTTTCAAAAGAAAATCTAAAGAGTTTATGTTGATCATGTTGAAAGAAATGGTAATTTTGTGCTCCCTTCATTGGGCATGGAAACACCATACCCATGCATGTGTTCTGCATGTAACTGAAAGAAAGATTATGAAGATGAAGGTTCTGATTTCTTTGATCTTATTCAATTTTAATTTTTTAACTAATGCTTGAAACATGTATTTTTAAGACTTCCTCTCTCTTGCAGTTACTAGGCAGTGTTGCTGACTTATTTTTATCATGTATTTCTGTGTTCTCATCCTGTGTGACTGGGGATGTGCACACTTATTTTATGAATTTTAAGCTAATTTAATGATTTTGAAACTTGCAGTCTTGGTTTCTTGTGTATCAGAGGTCGAGAGAACTGAACTGTAGTTTAAAAAGTGGTGAGGTTTGGATTCGCAGTACTAGAGTGGTGCTTCAGTGGCAATTTGGTGACTTGGATTGGCATATTCCTAAGCAAACCTTTTACAAGGTCCTGGTGTGGACTATGGAGAATCTTTCACCCTTCCTCTTTTTTTCTTTTTTTTCTTTAGTAGAAGTGAATCTGAAACTCTTCAGTGATAGAAATTGGCAGTTCAAAAGAGAACGTGGTAGTGAGGTAGTAGGAGATTGTTGGGAAGAGCTGAAAAAGGTCTTTAAAATGTTCTATCAGGGCCTGGTTTCTGCACCTTCTGTTGGGCAGCTGGGCTGCTGTCAACATGGGGTTTTGTGTTTTTCTCATTTGGGGATTTTTTTCTCCTTTATTTCTAATTTAGCATCAAATTCCCAGCTTAGCCTAGCATAACAGGAAGCAATCTCAAAGCCAACCAATTTAAGATCCCTTATGTTGACCTTGATGGTCGGTTGATCTCCATATTGAGACATTTTGAGGTTACCACATGCTGTTATTTCTTTATCTTGATATTAAGTTAATAGTTTTCTTTGAATAGTTTTTGCCATTCCATCTGGTTTCTGTTAACAGCTGATTTTGTTGTTTCTTGTCATCAGTTTCTCTCTCACTGTCTAATGGAAAATTAGTGTTTTATGACTCATTGGGGTGCTTGTTTTATCTCGATTGACAATCAGTGGTTAACATTAGGACTTTGAAATGTAACAATGCTCTTCCCCAAGGAAGTATTTGTCTGCCTCAATGGGGTCAAATTAGTTGGAAGAACCAGATGTAATACCTTAGGCTATTTGAGGCACCAGCTCTGCTTTCAAATCCAGACTGGGCCATCGTGGTTAGAGTAATAATCCCTGTGTTTGTCTGTTTTATTCAGGAACAATGCTTCTGCTATTTTTTTATTCATTTTTTTTAATACGTCCTTCTCCCATATTTGTGACCCTGCACCCACTCTGGTCTTCATGAGAGCACTCGCTGTACATTGTTCTCCCTAAAAATATCCCTTGTTTCAAGTCAAATTAGTCTCTTGACTTCTGTGGGCTTCCCATTTTCCAGGTTATGATGAAGGGGCAGAGTAGGAACTGGCTTAGTGATTGTCTGCCTTGTAGTCTGCTCAGTTATTACAACTGGACGGAAGGTCTTAAATTAAGAAATGATAAGCCTTGCTGTAGTAAACATCCCCAAAATGCCTTTGTGTATGGGAAAGCTTGGGAGCTGCTGGTTTCAGAGGGGCAGCTGTTTATAACTGTCCCTGTTGTTTGTTCATCAACCTTCAAGTAATGAATTTTGGTGACAATTTATTGTTACTATATTCCATCACTGCCACTGACGTGTGGAAATCAGACTCCACAACGAGGACAGTTGTAAAGTGCGTATGTTTATTCGGCGCTGGACGCACAGGGGGTCATCCCACCACAAACGTGGGGCGAAACCCTCTACTTAAACTACTAACTTACAGATAATTCAGTATGTGTTGCAAGAGGCCTGTGCATGTACATGAGCTATCCCCACCTCATACTGAAATTGGTCCTCTGCCCCTTTGCGCCTGTGTGGTGCTGGTGGTCCTCGGGAGTCCCAGCGATGACATACAGAGGCTCCTCTTTGTCACCACTGGTAACCCTTGTTGCTTGTGCAGATTTAGATCATCCCCTAGGGCTTGGCCAAACCGGCTGCTATCTTCTTCTTTCTTTGTATCACTTCTTGCTCAAGACCTTATTGTTTTGTAGCTAATCTCATCAAGTACCAGACCAAAAGGGATGATTAAATCATCAACCACCCATCACCAAAGGGATAGTTGGCTGCCTAGTCATCAACCACACATCAGCATTTTAGCTGAACGGCTTGTCACCTGTCCCCTTGACCGGTAGTTTCAGGCCACCTCTGTATTTCAGCTGGAAGCATTTTCACAATGAAAAGTCTTTTTAACTTTTTAATTTTTTCTTATGGCTGTAAGGGTAAGAGAGTGAAAAACCTGAGCGGTACTTGGAAGTAAAAACCTGAGCGGTACTTGGAAGGCTCATGCTTTACCACAATAACTGTACTCAAATGGCACACACCGTAGACAGGCAAAAGAACAACTGGGGGAGGGGAGGAAGAAAAAATAAAAAATCTGTGTCCATAAAGCTTTCCTTAGATTAGAAAATTAATACAGGCTTTGTGAGGCAGGGAATGTTGTGTGGGTGTAAATTGCTTTTGCATCATGGTTTTTCATGGCATACCCTTGATGTGTAAACAAATTACAGTTCTATCTAATCTCTTAATTATGCATTGGGCATTTTCTCTTCTGTCAAAAAATGCTGTGTTAAATGTAAAGGGGAGTTGAAGAGTGGTGCCAGGACCAAGCCAGTTCCTAAGTAAGGTAGCCTCAACCTACCCTCTGTGGTTTAAAAATGAGGACATCAGTCCTCCTAATAAATGGTAAGCACTGGTGTTACAGATAACTAGAATTCTAGCTCATTGCGATCTGAATACACCATTTCTGTAAACCATTCTTTTCCTGCCCTGTTTCCCTCAGTCCTACTGGAGCAAAGCCCTTTTAGAGTCGAGATGGAGACTTATCTCCAGGTTATTTAGCATACAAGGTCACTAGTTGTCCTAGGTGGAGAGGAGCAGGTGTAAAGCAATGTATGCGATGATTCAAGAAATAAAACAAAGGTAGCCTTTTAATAAACCCCAAATAGAACAGAGGCCAAATTCATATAATGCCACAGAAAAATCAAGCTAAGTAAATGCAGTGATAATCTGATACAAACACAGATATTTTATTTTTTTTTTAAAGAGGAAACTGCATATTCTACAAATGCACTATAAAGCTATGCCAGATGGATGAGACTTAGTGGTGGGACCTGAGGTTCTTTTGTCAAAGGATTTCTGAATTTCTGAGATGCAACAGCTGTAGGATGGATGTTAACAGTCTTATTTCTGCAGTCAATTGATAAGGTATAACACTGACAAGGACATTCCTTGGGTAAGTACAGTTGGAAAGGAAATTCCTCATTCTCCTTTGCAATTAGATATTCTCCCCTAGCCCATGAAGAGCATGTAAAGCAGGCCCTTCAGTCCACTTTTTCTTGATGCTTCAAACAGTTAATGATTTCTTCAAATTGGCTCTCATTAGAAGACCTATATTTCTCACCCCAAATTCAGGAAAGAAATCTAAGAATTGTCTTGCTGTTAAAAACAAACCCAAAAGCAAACAACCAAAAAACAAGACGACATTAGGGGGAAAGGAAGATTGTTTCTTTTGGTTCTCTCTTCCTCACTTGTATTGCAGGTTATATTGCTTATTACTCATTCTATCCTCTTTTCCCCTTTTTGCTCTTCTGCTTTTTATTTGAGTTTTTACTTCTGCCGTGCCATGCCATATAGCAGCTGCTTTTGATTTGTGGAAGCAAGTAGAAGCCTTCTCACATGTCTGACTCCAGGCAAGATGTTAACATGCCCTTCACTGAAAGGAAAAGAAAGGTGAACACAGAAATGTTTGAAATGAGAACAGAGCATCTTCAATATTAAGCAGTGTGAATTTAACAAGGAGGAAACATGAACTCAACAGCAGTGGGAAGAGAATTTAAGTATGCTCATTGTAATGTGAGCATTTTTGCAAGCTGTCCTGTTCTTTACCATTTGTAGAGATGAACCAGTTTTTCCTGTCAGCACTTTTCAGAGGTGATCTCTGTGACTTTCTGTCTCATTCTTTTCACCTACGTTTTGGGAAAGTTTAGCGTCCAAGACCATAGAGCTCTGACTACGGAAAGTGCACCTCCTGGTTGCTCAGCCCGTAGCTCAGTGGTCATCCTAACATTTGATGCTCTTTGATGCTGTCTGTGATACAAATGAATTCGGCTACTTTGTCATTAAAATTTAGATGACACTTTCAGGACTTCTCTTTTGAGAGGGTTTGTCTTTCTTTACCATAGCCCTTAGGTTACTGGCCCCATCTAGCACAGATTCTTTCCATTAAATGAAAGTATATGTAGCTTGTAGGGGTTTTCATAATAACTATAGATGTGTCTGTGTATTTTAATGAATTTGACATAAATATGCCTGTCAGCTTTTCCTCAATACATTGGTATCCATCCCTCTTAGTATGTGTTGTCAGGTTCCTGTAGTCATCTTTGAATTTTTTTGTATTGGGTAATAAGTTTTCTGAAGCAATTCTTGCCTTTTACAGTGTGTTACAATGCTTAGCACCACACAGCCCTGCTCCTGAATTCTCTTCTTTCTCGAAAGCATCGGTTGAATTTGGCACAGCTTTCTATTTTCTAAATTACATCCAGATAGGATGTTCTGGTTGTGCAAGGTCTCTGGCATTTTTAACTTTTGCCAGTGAGTTTAGCTCCGTATCTTTCGGGGAACAAAACTACCACTTCTGTAAGTATTTATTAGAAAGGCATATTGAACTGGAAGCCAAATCTTATGCTTCCCCTTTGAGGAGTGTTAGCTAGCAGAAAAATAAAAATCCCCTGGATTTAAAACTGATAGCAGTCCTTTTTTCTGAAGCTTATAGGGGTTCCCCTTTGTACCCAGGATTGGCTCTTAGGAAGATGGCTGTATTTCTAGTTTTTCTAGTTTCTTAATATGTAAGTCACAGTCTTTTGCATATCATTCCAACATCCTTTTCTTGCATTGAATTAAAAAGTATATCCAAATTGTTTTCCAGTGGTGACAGGGAATGATACAGAAAAAGATAATATAGATACTAACAGAAAGACAGGAGAAAAGAGCTTCTTCATGTGGGAAGAGCAGCAGCTAAGAAGCAGCAAGGCTGATTTTAGGCACAAGGAGACAGAAAATGCAGGTACGATGTGAGTTAAGATGGTGCTGGGGACAGTGGAGGTGGCTGAAGATGCAGTTGATGTGTTTACTGATTCATTTCCTGTTCTGCTCACAGTATCTTTCTGCTGCTGAAGGATACCAAGCAATGGTTACTTACAGACAATGTTTACGTGTGGGCTTTGCTGTTTTTCATCCTCTCACTCTGGGTAGCAGCTCCTATCTTTTAATCCCCTTAAGCCTCTAGTCTCGCACCAAAACATGGCCCTGCTGAAATGTAATCCTCTTACTTCAGTTCCACTGCTATGCTCCAGTTCTGCCCATGTGCTTGGGAGCACAGGCAGCAGGGTTTCTGCCTGTGCCAAAGGCTACAAAATTTAAATATCAAAGTGCTTAGATAAGGAATTCCCACACAACCATTGTCCAAAATAATGTTTCTTAATTTTTAATTCCAAAATTCCAACAACTCCCAAGATCCCAGACCCCAAATTTTGGTAAAGCCTGAGGAGTCCTTATGCTGTGGTGTTTCACCTGTAACCAAAAAAAAGGAGTTAGGCATCTTTGAAGATTAATTTCCTTGTATTACCCTCAGTATGTGTTGTGGAATACCTTATGCATCCTCATGGACCATGATGCTTAGAGGTCTAAAGGCAGGGAAGTGCAAGGAGAATTTGCGATCATGTTTACAAGTGGTGCAGAGAAACAGAAAAGGTGCAGGGGGGAAGATTGATGGGGTGAATGAAACCATTCTTGTGACTTTCTGGAAGAACTTACTAAGACATAGTTACTGCTTGGCCAGGTGACAGGCTCCAAGAGGCAGCTCTTCAGGCAGATCCCAAAGTCTGATACTCCGTGTGAAAATCAATGCCCTGACAAGATCCACCTTGGAGACCTATATTCTATGAGAGTGAAGAACAGAAGGGAGACATCTCAGTCATGATCTCCTTGCTTTTACATGGCTTCACTGTACATGAAACTCGTCCTGTGCAAACCACATGTACTCTTCAGCCATGTGCCTGTAACAGGGCACAGCTGCTGGCTGTGATACTGAGCAACACCACCTATAAGAATAGGATAGGTAGGGGTGAATTTCACTCAAGGCAGCATCATTTCCCTGTGCCTCAGGTTTCTCCTCTGCCAATTGACCGCCACATTTGCTTACTTCAGGATTCTCATGTCAAACTTCAGGAGTGTATTGTGCAAGAGGCTGTAAATTGCACACTGGCCTCATCATGTCCCTCTTACAGTTTACCTTAGATATTGTCTTGTTCAGCTCCTGTTCTGAGCCCCTCCCTAGTGCTGTTCAGCACTGAACTGCAGTATTTCCCTTTGGAGGCAAGGTTGTACACAAGAAGTACGTTCATTGCATGCTGAAGTTTCAACTCTGCAGTACAGCCTTGTTTTCAGTGATAATATGGGTGTTACCTAAATGCATGTTTGTATTAACAGAGGTTCTTCTAATTTTTACATCCGCATTTTGATGTCATCTGTTCTGTCCTCCAGGGTAGTAGCAGCAGATTGCATTAAGGAACCTCATAGGAAAAGCATTTGGGCTTTTTCTGAGTGTGTTCATAGAGAGATGGCCATGTGCCTTTGAACTCTTGCTTTTGTAATTTACCTCTCTGCTGTGCTACTTTGTGCTTAGTTGCAGGATAGGTAAGACTGCCCGTTTCACTACTTTGAGTTTTTAGAGCTTTGAGTTTTAAGTGACTGGAAGAGGTTTGTCCAGCTGCTGTTTGCTAGAGAGGGCATGTTTTCTTCCGTTCCATGTGTTGAACAAGTTTGCAAGAGAATCTTACATAGAGCCTATAGGGAGCTGCAGGCATTTTCCAGAGTTGATAGTTAAATATCCCCATCTCCCTATTTTAAGGATTATTAAAAAATAATTTGTAAGATTAATAGGTAGCTGTCATAACTACAGGGTGAACTGTACCTTTTGGTAAGATTTTAAGTGGTTGCACTTTCCAAGTGTCACACTTTTACTGCTTTTTCCTCTAGGTTGATTCCCATTCTTTGTGATGCTTATTTTGTCGGAGGAATCCCTGTTTACCAGCCCTAAGTCTTGCCTGATCTAACGAATTATTTTATCCCATTGATGAATTTCTTCCTGGATGCCTGTGAAAATGCAGTGACATTTGTAACTTCCTCAAAGCAAAGCACTTTTATGTTGAATGGTGACAAGGTGGCAAAGGGTTAAAATGCAAAAGACATGGTGTAAACGGCTTGACCTTCACTTTATTGGTCTTGCTTACCTTTGGGAAATAGCTGTATTGAAACCCAAATTTATGAATTTCCAATATGGTGGAGTTTGAATGTGGACCAGGACTTTCTTGTTTGAGTCTTCATGTTTTTAAGTCTCTGTATTTCAAAGCACAATCCACTTGTTCTTGTAAATTGCATCCTTATTCCCATGCTTGCTTTTTCATCAGTCCAACTGCAGGCAGCTCAACAACATCTAATCCCTCCCCCTACACTCCTGCCTTTCCCCAGAGTGCTTATCTGGCCAAATCAGCTATTTAATCTTTTAGAGAATCCCTGCACATTATCTAATATTTCTTTTTTTTCACTGGATGCCTCTGAAAGGTCTCTTAAAAACTGAAATCTGAGGGAGAATTTTGACATTTTGTAGTGTCCAGATAGGTAATATTACTTGCCTAGGGTTTGGCCTTTAAGAAAAATGGATTTCTAAAGCAGCAGTTAATTATTCTTTGATCTCCTAGAACATACTTTGGTGGTCATTTCAAAATGGACGGATAAAACTTACTTTTAGGGATAATTTTACCTTTTGTGTTTTCAAAACTAAGAGGAATCAGAAATAGTTTTGGAAGATGGAGTGTGTAGACTGGGAAGATCCAGTTCTGGACCAGAACTTTGTTGTAATGAGATCAGCATACATGTTGTTAATGTGATGCACCAGGCATGAAAGCTTGTAAACTGAGGATCCTACCCCCTGAGTGAAGCCCCTCTTTTATTGCTTCAGTTTCTCACTCAATTACAAATGTAGACCTTAAGAAAACAGCTTCCCTCGAGGTCTGGCTGTATGTACTTTCAGAAGGCATACAGAAATGCCTTGATTCACTTACTGGTTCTTTGTGGCTTTTTAAAAAGAAAATACGAAATTGATTTTAATAAAATTTGTTATCTTCTGAAACAGCTTCAGATTTCATAGATGTCCAGTCTGATTTCTGCAGATTGAATGTGTAGAGCAGTGAGCACAGAGAAGATTGAAACTGAGCTTTTAAAATCTATCCATGGTGAAGTCAATTTAAAGGCAGTTTGACAAAAGCAATTCGTATAAGCTGAATAGACTTTTTCTGGAAACTTTGATGCAATTTCCTGTGGCAAAAAACTGCCCTTACTCTATGCTCTAGGGAATGAAGGGCAGGAGATTTACTGTGAATATGGAACTTATTTATAACCCTTTCCCCTTGGGAAATAAACTTTAGAAAATGCTATGTCAGCGCGTGTGCAGGAATGCAGCAGCACAGTCCCCAGTAGGTCAGCCAGCACTCTGACAGCTGCAGTTCATTTGCTGTTTCACAGGAATAAAGTGAGAGGCAGAGGAACCCAGTGAAGTGAGTTGCTTAATAGTACTCTCATAATATTGGTGATTTTGAGCTGGTGTGTGTGTGTTTCCGTAAAAAAAAAAGCCTCTGAAACCCAAGGAGGATTTTATTGGAACTGGAGCATGAGAGTTCAGAAAGGGAGTGAGTAAATGTCTTCAGTTAAGTGGAAAAGCTTCTATTCTAATAGGCTAATGGCCCAGAGATTTTATTTTAGCAGAAAATGCAGAAATATTCCTGGGACTGTGGTGGTAAACTTAGTTCTTACGCAGCTGCTGGCATTCAGCAAATTGAGACACACAAAAACCTCAACGTTCCACTGAAATTTCCCAACTGGGTGAAGAGCAGTGCCTTTCTGGAACACTACTCTTCAGACAGTAGGTTTTGTTAGTCACCTATCTGGTATCCTCAGTCTTCCACTGTAATCTGATGATTTTAGGATTACAGTCATGGAAAATGAGGCTACCTACATAAAGCATTCCTTTTTCAGCTACAGCCACCCTGAAACCAGGAGTGGTAATTAGGAGTGTCCTGAGCACCGTTCACCCTACCTGCTCAAAAAAGCGTTTTGTGGTTGGGTTTTTTTTCTTATAATGTTATTTTTTTTTCCTTCAGGTTGATTGGTTCTTGTGCTGGGTCACTGGGCTCCTCCCTGCTTTATTGAGCCAACGGAGTTCCATTGGCTTCTGCATTGCTGAGTGGTAGCACTGTACGGCCGTCCCTTCCCGCACACGGGTCCTTTTAGAACTGATCCTGCTTCTCCCTGCTGAACTCGAAGTAAATGTAGATTTCAATGGGCAAAAGCAAGCACATGTTTTTCTAGCTGACTCATTGCAGTTTCTTAATTTCTGCTCCTCATGCCTTAAAGCATATCAGTGTGTTTTTAAAGCTAGAGGTCCTAATCTGCTAAGGTGTGCCTACTATCAGTTGCAGTTACTTAAATACAGGATGTTGACAGTGGCTCAGGAGGAGTCTTCCTGAGACCACAAGCATTTCTTGTTGGTTTTGGTGAGACCTCTGCATCCACATGGGGTGCTGGTTTATTGCTTCCTCCAGGAAATAGTTCACCCAAGTGTATGTGTCTAAGCTTGCAATAACTGACCTGTTGCCAAAATCCTGGTGTTCTTCTGAAGGTGTAGAACACAATTGTGAAGTCTTGTTATGTAGCTACATGTCTTTTCTTCACTTCACCATATTTATTTACTTTATCTTTTAATAATCTGTTGCTTCAGCTGTCTTCGTATAAGGACTTGTCTTATTGTTCATCACCCCAGTTGTCTGTTGCTGAACTGTTTGCATTTCTGCAGCATCTCTTGCCAACAGAGGCTGAACTTTGTTGGTTGCTGCTACATTTTGAAAAGACAGAAGATCTGTTATAGTTTCAAGAAGCACTACTGAATACAGAAGTAAAAAGGATGTCCTTGACAGAATGGGACTCACCATTTTGTTTTCAGTGCTATTGTGGAAGACTTTCCCCTTATTCTACATGGCCATACCATCCTTTGTTCTTCAATAACTTCTTTAAATAAAAAAGCTGAAATGACCTTCCTAAACAAATGTCAATCTCCTGTAGGATTTTGGTTTTATCTTGTTGACCTCCTGTGTTGTGGTGGTCTTCTCTGAGAGTAGAAAAAGAATCCAAAATGTAGAGAAACTAAACCTTCCGAGCACTTGTCTTCAACCAAAAAGATTTCTTTGGTTTTCATTTGTGGGCATAAGCTATTGTGACAGACAGAGCAAAGAGGGGGGGAACATGACATATGCATACACCAATGACCAGCATCAGTAAACTGGATAGCATCAGCTATTAGTACGTAGACTTAGGTGGTGTTAACTGAATTGCAGATAGAATTCTTTTCCTGCTCATATATCAGGGATCCACTTAATGAGTGATGTGCAAGAAACACTAATGGAGAGCATTAAAATTCACAGAATCACAGAATGGTAGGGGTTGGAAGAGAACTTTGAAGATTGTCAGGTCCAACCCCCCTACCAGAGCAGGACAAAACTAGAGCAGATCACACAGAAATTCATCCAGACAAGTCTTGAAAGTCTCCAGAGAAGGATATTCCACAACCTCTCTGGGGATCCTATTCCAATGCTCCACAGCTTTTACAGTAAAGAAATTCTTCCTTATGTTGAGGTGGAGTGCTTCTGCTCTTTACTTTCCCTCCATTTTATTTTTTTCTTCCCATGATATTTGTGATGTATGGTGCTGTTATTTCCCTGCTCCAGCTGTATGGTTGGAAGGTAACCAGAGTCAGCAGGATTTTCTCATATAACTAACAGGTCCTAAATTCTCTGAGAGAGTGCCAGAGTACCTCCTTTTACTGAAGAATGTAGTATTTGTCATCACACCCCTTGTTTGCTGGTTTTTGAAACTTGTTTATCTGTGACTCTTGGGAATGTGCGCCATCAGTTCCTTTATCGTTACCACATATGTTGACATTACAACAGCCCAAATGTGGAAATGAAGGTAATGACTGCAGGCTTTTAGGCTGAAAAAGAAGTACATTTTGAGTGTGTTAAATTCCCTGTGCTTAAGAGAAGAGGCTTTTGCAGCTTTTAGCACTGCGCAAATCATAGAATTGCTTAGTCAGTGAGGAATGGCCATCTTGAGGCACTGTTGTTCACAGAGGACTGTGAGCAACGGGAATGACCCTGAAAGACAGCTCTGTGAAAGCAAGAGACATACCTTAGCTTCTTCAGGTCTCAGTTTTGCAGAAAGCCCTGAAATACAGGTTTGCAAAAAATGTCCCTACTGGGCTGCACTGTGGGAGCGGGTGGTTAACAATGGCATAGCAGGCTGGGGATGCAGCTGGCTGTTTAAAAGCACTGCCTTACCAGGTTCTTGCCATAAACTGGTGCTCCAGTAGTGTAATTAAATGTTCACAGCACCAAACAGCGCAGAACTCTGATAGCACCAGCAGGTGCTCCTGAAGGATGTTGTCCCTAGTACTGGTCTTCTACCTGATCCCATGTAGCTCCCTCTGGACATGCACTAGTTGTCTGGATTCCAGAGCATCAGGTGAGGCCCCATGTGATACCAACTGTGCTTCCCTGACAGCGTGATACAAAATGCTCTTGTGTGACTGGTTGGAGTAGCCTGCTACACATAGAGAGATGGGTTTTTGCCTTTATTTCTGGTATCAAGGGTTGTGATTTGAGGAAAGAGAGAGTCATTGGCTGTGTGTGCTGTCTTTAGGGGTTTTGTTGTTTTTTTTGTTTGTTTGTTTGTTTGTTTGTTTTGTTTTGTTTTGTTTTGTTTATTATTATTATTATTATTTAAAAATAATGTGTTTGCATTCATACATGCATGTTCTTTAAACTATTTGGGGCAAATAGTCAGTTGACACCTGAATTTCCTGGATAATTAGCCAGGAACTCTGAATGGTCCCTTAATATAATTTTTTATTAGTAGATTTATGCCTTAGAGGGTTCTTGTTCTGCTGTTTAAATGCACAACTCTTTAAATGAAGAGTACTTTTTCTTTTACCTGGCCTCCTAGAGCAGTGTTTTCCTTAAATAGTTTTGGCTTATTCCTGTAAGAATGGCTGAATGTGTTGTTTTTCTTAAATATTATTCTTTGTGTGTTCTCTGACCTCATAAACAACTGTTGCAAGAAAGGTAATGGGCTTAAAGTTCTCCAGAACATCACAGATTTTTACAAGGATCTCACTCTAACCAGTGATTGACTAAGGAACTTTAATAGGCTCGGTTAGTGTCACAGAATCATTGTGTTTGCAAGTCCAACTGTTAACCCAGCACTGCCAGGTCACCATTAAACCATGTCCTTCAGCGTCATATCTACACATCTTTTAAATACCTTCAGGGATGGAGACTCCAGCAGTTCCCAGGGCAGCCTGTTCCAGTGCTTGACAACTCATTCGGGGGAGAAATTTTTCTTAATATCTAATCTAAACTTCCCCTGGTACAACTTGAGGCCATTTTGTGTTGTCCCATCATTTGTTACTTGGTTGAACAGCCCAACATCCACCTTGCTACATACTCCTTTCAGGTGGTTGTAGAGAGTGATGAGATCTCCACTGAGCTTCCTTTTCTCCATGCTAAGTAGCCACAGTTGCCTCGGCCACTGCTCATGACTTGCTCTCGAACCCTCACCAGCTTCATTACCCCTCTTTGTACATGCTCCAGCACCTCACTGTCCTTGTAGTGAAGGGCCTAAAACTGTATAATGAATTTGAGGTGCAGCCTCACCAGTGCTGAGTACAGGGGGACAATCACTTCCGTAGTCCTGCTGGTGGACAAACTATTTCTGATCCAGGCCAGGATGCTGTTGGCCTTCTTGGTGACCTGGGCACACTGCTGGCTCATGTTCAGCCAACTGTTTACTGAGGCCTCCAGGTCCTTTTCTGCTCAGCAGCTTCCCAGACACTCTTGCCCAATCCTGTAGTGTTGACTGGGGTTGTTGTGACCCAAGTGCAGGACCCAACACTTGGCCTTGTGGAACCTCATATCACTGGCCTCAGCCCATTGATCCAGCCTGTTCAGATCCCTCTTTAAGAGCCTCAAATCCCTCTGTAGAGCCTCTAATCATCATTTACCTAAATTTGTGGGCATTCTTAGCTGAGCAGAGGCAGTGATTCAGGCACGTGCATCATGTCCAAGTTGTACACGACATGCAACCTTCACAGTTGCCAGCCAACCCTGACTGAGAAGCACATGCTACCACACAGCGTAGTCCTCCAGCAAGCAACTGAACCTGTAAAGTCGTGTAGAGAAAAGCCAGCTCTCTGGAGGGTTCATCTAGGCTGCAGGCTTCCTACGTCTGTTGGCAGCTTGAGAAATTCCAAATTGCCGTTGCCTAGAGGGTTTTTTAATCTGTGAATGTTTAAAATAGTCAATTGCTTTGGCATATTGACATGTGTAGTGTACCATGAAAATTCCAGCAGTTGCATTAAATGCAATTACTTCACAAAAGTTAAAATGTTATTCCTTTTAATCTGTTTATAATTGCTGTCTTCTTCCGTGTTTGTATCTCTCTCTCCGCTGTTAAATACATTAAATTGTTTGACAGTATTTTCGCTGTCACACAGGTAAGTTTAATGCATACTGCTTCCATTATCAAGAAAGGTGTGTATTTTTAGATCACGTCTTCTGTAGTTCATATAATTAGTTCCCCAAGGGAAGGATTCATTTTTATGTGTTGCATTGCATAAAGGCGTGCATCCATTTTAGGCAGGTTGTCTGGCAACAGCAAGAGAATGTCCGTAAAACGTGTTGAATGCCAAACTTTGCTGTCTGCTTTCTTTGTTAGAAATTGGGCACATGGCATGCAAATATAATAAGTGTGCAAATGAAAAATTTTAGTGAAATGTACCAAACTGATGGCCCTGGGCAGAAATTAATATTTGGTCTTTTAGAAAATTTTCTCAGCTCAGCTAGAGGAAAGCTTTTATGTCATTTTCTATCTCAAACAATTAAGGGGGGGAGATGGAGATCAGACCTCTTTTTTGAAATGGCAGAGGGAGACACAGGTTATCCATAATTAGATGCACTTTGTGGAGCCTTGGGAAGTAAAGCAAAGCACTGCAGAAAACAGAAAAGTGGTGTGTTGGAAGAGTCCAGAGAAGAAAGCCAGAGACAAAAGGGTGTTTTTGAAGAGAGTGTTCTCCTCACCTTACTTAGCATATGGTTGGACTCAAGAATGGATCCAAGCCTTGTATCCCACGTACTCCTAAGACCAAAGTGGCAAGACTGAACATATAGCAATACACAAGGTGTAAGGTTTTATACACAGGCGGACCATGTCTGGAACATGTAGGCACCCGCATGCCCATCAGGTTTGCAGAGTGTCGGGCACATCTACGCAATCGTAAGAGCTACTCACAAGGCAGAGTAGAGATGAAGCGCACTGCTTCTGACCGTACTGTGGTGCAGACATAGGCAAGAGATTCTTATTTACCTTCAACATTCTGCTGTGTTTGCCTTGTTCTTTGATTTTCCTCCCCTTTTTATTTCTTGTTTGTGGCCTATTACCCTTCTTGACTTCCCTGCCAAACCCCCAAGGGCCTGTTTTTTGAATCCTGTGAACTCTGTTATTAAACCCATTCTTTCATTGGTCTTTCTTTTCTGTTAAAGCCATGCGATCTCGTGATTTTATTTCTGTCACTGATGTTTTCAGGCACAGCTGTAAATTCAGCACCTGGAATACAGCTTGCTAACTCTCCTGTTTTACTTCCAGCTTTGTTTTTTGCCTTCAGGTTGTTTTTCCAAGTTTGTCTCCTACTGTGTGAAGTGGCTTGATGTGAACATGAATGAGCAAGTTGGTGAGCTGTTTGAGTAATCCACAGTGGTGCTATAGATTTTCCACAGTGATGGAAAATCTGAATTCTTATATTTGGTTTCAGTACTCATTCATGAGTTTCTGGTATCAGGAGATCAAGTGGTATCATCCAGGAACAGAAGATAGAGGACTAGGTGACTGGGGCAGATTGGTTGGATCCCTTTTTCAGTAATTATACTTGGTGTCCAGGGAAGCAAGAAGGGAAATAGGTGATGTGATTTACATCACCCCCCTCAGTTTCCAATGTCCAGGGGTAAATACTGCCCAAGAGCAGAGATGCCAGGCGCAGATGTCCTTGCTGTCCTTTGATTAGATGCCATTATTCTTCCTTTCATTACTCTATAGCTGCATGCAAAAATCATTCATGAACCTTGATGGTATTTCATCACATTTTATGGACAAAAATTTGAAATCAACAACATTTAAGAAATTTGCCAGCCACTGGCTTTAGAAACTATTAGTAAATTTATTGCTTTTCTGTGATGACCTGGTGACTGCCAAAGAAATAAAAGCCATATTCAGCTGTTATGATGCAAAATGCTATTTCGTACTGGTAGTAAAATGTTGGCTTCTGTCAGTCATGAACTAGTGCTGACAAAGCTTTTGTAATTTAACAATCCACTGGTTTTGACAGATGAAGAAAATAATTCACAGAGCCTTCTCCCATTTCTTTTCTCTCATCCTAAACACTTCAGACAATTAAGTGCACGTGCTAATGCTGTCAACAACAACAACCACCCCTCTCCCCAAACTAAAAGCATGTGTTCTTCTTAATTTCTACTGTTCAGGTATAGGGTTGCAGTGCAAGATTTGCAGAAATTCTAGGAAGAGGTTGTTAGGAAATCTGACACAGTTATGAAACCTGAAACAATACCTGGGTGTACACAGCTGTGTGTTTGTAGAACAGCTGTGCATTCATGCTCTGGTTCTGGGAATTGATGGAGATTGAGTTTTACTCCTGACTTGCTGCTTTGCCATGCAAGGGTCATTCAGCTGCTCAGTGCTTCAGCACTGCCATTTCAAGCAACACCATTCTGTGTCCCATTCTGTAATTTCATAAGATACAAGAATGAGAATTGCTGTATGAATGGGAGTAATTATTACTTATCCATTCTTTTCTGTTAGGTTTTTATTAAGGTTAGCAACCATTTACCTAGAATACACTGGTGAAATGGTGCCCATGCCAGTCATTGTTGATAACAGTAAATGATTTTCACTAGATATCAATCTTTTACTTAAACTGTCATTGTAAAATGCAATTGTAATGCACAAAATGAGATTTAAAGGGCTTTCAGATTCAAGGTAGAAAACTACCAGTAGGCAGTGCCCTAGCCAGTCTGCCCTGGTTTGTTTAACTGTGTCTCTGTTGGGCTGAGGCATCAGTACTTACATTGTAGGGATCCACGGCTTAGCCATTGCAGTATCATTGTCATCAGAACAAAGGGTTCTGCTCTTCATTACTAAGAACACCTATAATTTTATGAGGATCTTAAACCATTTTATCATGTAAGATTATGTAACATAAAATTTGTACTGCAAGAGGGGGAATATAGTGCCCTGTTAGGTCACTGATATGTTAGCGAATGAAGACTTCACTGAGCAGGTGTGTGCTAGGTTCATGTATAGCCACTGGTGCCTTGAGGAGGAAGGAGGACCCTCCTCTGGTGCTCTCTGTCCTCCATTCTCAGAGGGAAGGAGAATAAAAACCACCCTGTTAAACCACAGGGATCTTTCTTGCGGTTTCTTCTACAGGTCTGTGAGCAGAGAGAAAGGTGGGTTTAGAATTAGCCACTTAGGACTGATTGTAGGTATGTGGTCAGGGATGTAGCCAGAAGAAGGTTACACGAGCTGAGACTGCTTCCTCTTTTTTCCTATATTTACCTCCCTTAATCTGAGTTTGTAGAAAAGTCAGCATGATGCATCAATATTTTAAGTGCTCAAGAGCAGCTACAGCTGCCTGAATTGTTATCAGTCTGTGGGAACCCTCCTGGCTCAAGTGATAGGAGGTGGTGTTTAGGGGCTCACAAGGCTTCCAGATTTGGCTGTGTAAGTTACCTAGCTGTTGTGCTTAGTAGAAAATGGATATGTTATGGTAGGGAAGCAAAGGTAAGAAAACTTGAAATGCTGAATATGGAAGACAGAGGTGAAAGGGGGGATGAGAGGGAGGTGTTGCCTTTTTGATATCTGAACTGAGAAGGGAGAGGTGTCATGCAAGAGTAACTAAGGAGTGGTGGCAGAAGGGAAAATGAGTCAAGCAAGATGGAGAAGGTAAGCAGGAAAGCAGATGTGAGCTGAAGCAACTTGGGAAGGAAGGAAGCAACTCTGTTGCTCTCAGTAAGGAACAAATTCAAGGGGAAGATAGAAGAATAAAGAAAAGCTGGAAAGAAGATTCAAGCAGTTGCACACAAGTGCATCTGAAGTTTAAAGAAATGAGTCACTGTAGGAATGGGTAGCATTTTTTTAGGTTTTCAGTCATTTCTCTGCTGTTCCCTTCCTCATTTTTTCCTGAGAGCCAGGATCTGATGTGGACCTGAGAGCAACATCTGTCAGTGGGTTCCTCAGAAGTTACAAATTGCACTTGTAATTTTTTCCTATGTAGGTTGTTTGTTTGCTTTTTTAGGGTGCCTGACAGGTGGTTCAGGTGGAATAAAGTGATTTTGAAAGGTAGGATTTCATTATCCCATACAGAAAGACTGATCTGCTAAGGTAGAGTGACGCTTGCTTTAACTGGTGATAATTGTATAGTCCATGCTGGCAGATGTTGTATTTGTCTTGATCTTTCATTCAAGTGCAAGACTAATCCTTTTGCAAGAAGGAAGGAGAGCTTGTTTGGAGCTGTAATTACCTGACTAGAATATGTCATACTGTGCAGTGGGAAGATACTAGAAAAAGTCTCTAAAAACTTTATAGTACCATAACAGAAGCTTAGCCTTGACCCTCCCATGTCAGGGTTAATTTGTGAATAACTGGTAAAAGATCCAAGGATGAAATGTAGGATGGCTATAGTATGAAAAGTGAGCTTTTGTTTGTTGGTCTTTAAAAGTAATTTTTATCTAGTTAATCGTCTCACTCCTCACTTAGTAATTGTGCCTGCCATGAAAATCTACCTATTCCAGTAGATCCTTCCATGGCTTTACAGTTCTTTTCTATCTTAATGACTGGAAATAATATGGCATCCTTAATATATCACAGCATGGGAAAAAACAGCAAACACTGTCTCTATTTAATGTGATTCCACAGCACTTTTTCCTGAAGGATGGATGTTTATTATTTTATTTGTGGAAGAGAATTAAACAGCACAGCTAGACTATATGAACTGTATTAAGCAACAACAGAAACGCCTCTAAGTAATGATTTAAAAAGAAAAAAATAAATTTTTTTTGGTCTTTGTGGAAGCTGTCAAGAAACCACTGTATGTTCATCAGGAGTGTTTCTTGAGTGGTCTAATGAAGTGGAAATTGCTGTTGCACAGCAAAACTCACTTGTTTATCCATTTTCAGTTCAAGACATTTTAAAGTCTGCATGTATATAAACTGTGAGACTTGGAGCAGCTGTTTCAGAAAATGACCCTGATTAGAAGACAGGCTAAGACAGGGTCAGTTGGTGTCCAAGGGTTTATCTGGGTAATGGGACTGCTTGTTAGTTGACAGATCAACCAGACTGGAAAATGTGTGTATTACTTGCAAGCCTGTGTTGGATCTGGTAGTGGCTGTTGGGTCAGTTCACTCCTTGAAAATATGTCTGAGTTGATACCTCACCTCCTTGTGGTGTAAGTTGCTCTTTAGCATACAAATTTTGGCCAACGTGTGCTAAGGTTGTAGTGAATCTCCTGTTGACTTTATGGATATACCAGCTTCGTGTGGTAAAGAACATGAGATATGAAAGAGCACTTAGATGGCTAGGAGTCCTTTAGAAATACCACCAATACGTAAATATATTTATGCATGCACTCTGTAACCCTTCCAAAACTGCTTTTTTGTTTAAAAGTGATCACTCTTTGAATAACAAACTGTTCACAGTCATCTAATGACTGAAACCTCTGACAGGTATGTTTCCAACAGTAGATTAATAAAGATAATATGGGCATTTGTCTCTTAGAGGCTTCTGGCATCCGTCAGATAAAATCAGTTCTGAGACTGGAGTCAGACTCATTTCTGTGGCGTAGATAAGTACATGTTTGCTTTGCGTCGTTTACCGTGTTGTGCAAATACAAGTCTTCCCCTCCAGCCTGTTTGTGTTTATTGAATTTTAGCATGTCCTTTTCAACACAGGTGCCTGTGTAAGTTTGGTCATGCTCCCTTGCAGGCAACTTCTTCAGCCAGCCAGCAGTATTTGGGGAGCATTGATTTAATGTGAAGAAACCTCTGTTCTGTTTAGTTTTGTCTTTAGGAATGAAGACCCAGAAGTCTTCAACACCTAGGGCTGGATTTGAGACTGTCATCTGTGTGGAGCTGTATGTG
This sequence comes from Chloroceryle aenea, assembly GCA_013399075.1. Classification (NCBI taxonomy): domain Eukaryota; kingdom Metazoa; phylum Chordata; class Aves; order Coraciiformes; family Cerylidae; genus Chloroceryle; species Chloroceryle aenea. Next base: position 266,388 of record VWZY01005016.1, on the reverse strand, counting down.
TTGCTTCAGGCAGACTTCTTGGCCATGGGTCCTGCTCTTCGCTGTCATTTTCCCTTGTCCCGCATAGCCTTGCTTTGTTTACTTCCCACGCGACCCCAGAAGGCCAAGCACAGACTGCTACCCCCAACACCTCGCACATACGCAATGACAAGTCTCTGCTTGCCAGCTTGCGTTGATCTCTTCGTCATAGCTTGAGAACATATCCCTGCCCCCTTTTTTCTTTCTCTAGTTTTCTATGGTTTCAGTGGACTTTTTTCTTTTTCTGTTGCTATAGTTACCCTGCCTTTGATGAAATCAGCTTGGTCTTTCCCTTACTGTTGGAGTCAATCCTTAGCCGTACCAGTTCTGGCAGTAGTCCCATCCAATGTTAAGTCTTCGCATAAGTCTTATGTCCTTATTTTTAGGGGTCTTTGCGTGTTTGTTTCTGTTTCAGGAATACTGATACCTATGTAACAAAAGCTCATAGTCACCACAAAAATCAAAATCAGCCTTGCAGTATGCAAGCTGGGCATTCAAGTCAGTGGTAATTGAGGTCACAACTATTCCAGACCTTCAACTGATTCTTGCTGATTCTTAGTTTGGTCATCACTCCAAACCAGGTGGGAGATCCCTGGTAGTTTGTCCTCTCTTTTTCTGAAACACTATTTTATTCTCTTCTGGGTACTTAGACTCCTACATACAGAGGATTTCAGAACACTGTATTTGCTTCCTCATGTTTTTAAGGGATGAAGTGGAATTTATTTCTGTCAACTGAGGTAGTGCCCAAGATTGTGTTAAGAGGCAGCCAGTGGTGTAAGGAAGGGACAGCCTACTTTTGTAAGCATATGGTAAAGTTTTTGCCTTGCCTTCTTTTTTCTCAACATAAAGCTTTGAAATTGCTCTGGGAATGTGCTCTAGGAAAAAGTGTCTGGGAGCACAGTGGTCTCAAAGTGTGAGTGTAGCATCTGGGTGCCCAACCAACTGGGCTAAATTGATGTTGGCTTTAGTCATTGAAGGTCGCTTGAACTGTAACCAACCCCAGACAGGAGGTCTGAGGCCAGTGTGCTGTATCCAGACTGATGCAGGAGTAACAGCAGTTGACTGTTTTGGGAAGGTTTTTTATGCGGGACTTCTGATCTCAAGCTCTGTCTGATAAGTCAGTGCCAAGGAGAACTGTAAGAGGGTGCTGTCAAAGTGTCTCTGTTAGGTTAAATTTTCTTCGGGAATAAAGGTGAAAGAGTTTGGTTCCTAAAATCTCATATTAAAAGACACACTTCTGGAAACTCTTACCCAGCATGGGCCCATAGGAGAAAGTAGTAAATTTACCCTTTTTCAGAAGGTTTAAATCTCAAACCAGTTTGCATCCCAGCTTCAGAGACTTAGAGGAACATAGATATTGATCTGTAACCAAATGCTTGCCCTGCGTGTAATATTTGTGTAAAAAGCCAACCAACCAAACCAGCAACAACAACAGGTATTTTTTGTTGGGTTTTATTCAGAAAAGGTTTTGCAGAGCAATTTCTAGGCTCTTCCCAGTGGAGCAATCATGTCTAGTTGCACTCATGGTAAACTGATGTTCAGAAACCAGGAACCCTTAACTGATGTAATCTCCTGTTGAAACCTACAGTTTATTTTTGTAAGAGATAAGACTTTCATCCTTATCAGCCAAGGTCTGCACAATGAAAAGTGAGTAATAGATACAGTCATCACTGATTTCAGTTTTGAGAATTGCAGCTTCTGTATTTCCATTTTGTATATTTCCAGCTTAATTCCGAGTTCTGTGGTAAAAAGGAAGTTCCCTGGTAACTCTGTCTCCTGAAATGACGTGCATGTGTTTATTAATTATTTCCAGAGATCACTGTGATAATTCTGTTTTAATTCAAGCAAGAGATTTCAGTTTTAGTGGTTGGGTGTTTGTCTTTAGATGTAGGTGAAGCAGGGCTGAGAAGTGTAATTCCAAAATAGATGCAAAGCCCTTTTCTAAGATGATAATATTCAGAGAGAGAGAGAAAAAAAGAATCATTGTTCTAGTATTTCTCAATGTGTATTTGTCTTGCCTATGTAATTTTCTGCAAGGTAATACTTTGTTAAGCAAACAAAATGTTAGTGATTATCATAAATCGGGCTGATGTCAATGGAAGCACCATCCTTAAAAGCCACATCTGTAAGACTTTGCCCATAGTATTTGGTCTCAAATACCAGCTTTGAAATATCCTCATAACTGTAATTTGTTGCTGCAGTGATCCTGTTCTTCCTCTTTCAGAGTGAGAAGGCTTTGGGGCATTCTGTGAGCCGCTCTAGTAACATCTCAAAGGTATGTTCCTCGCTACAATGAAGTCTTTGATAAACTTGGGGATACTGGGATTTCCTTCATTTCAAAACTGGGGTGATGTACCTCACAATGTGACCAATAGACTTTGTTTTTAATGCCTGTCTGTCATTCATAGTCACTCCTGAAACATTAGCACTCTCGGGTACTTTGCAGACTATTTACAGGTCAAGTGAAACGGAAGCTGCAGTATTTTTTTTCTTTCACACTGTCAGCCTCCTTAGCTTGGTAGGAACAAGATAGATGACAGATGTCTGAGATTTTATCCCGGGGGGAAAATTGCTCCAAAAATGTCACTCAAGTATGTTCTTCATACCATAAGCTATCTGACGTAATGTTCTTTGTAAGGTATGTATAGCTATGCCTCCCATAATGTGTGTTGGATATGTGGTTAAACATTTTTTTTTTTTTGTCACTTCAATGCTGAATTATTGTTAGTGCCATGACATGCATTGTTTTCAGAGCATGACTATAGAAGTATTTTTAAATGTTTACTATTTCAGGCACTGATCTTGTAAGGGAAGCATTATGCTCTCCACCTGTTCTTGTCACACTTCAGTATAGCCAGTGGACACATCAAAAGCAAAATTACTTTGTTATGCAAAAGCAAAATTACTTTGTTATGCTGCTAGGAAAAAAGTATCTATTCTATCCAAGATACCTTATTACAATACACACCCTACTCCTACTTCTGCATTACAAATCAGAGTTTTAATTAACTGGAAACCTGACACTTTTTGTTTACCCAAGTACAGTTGCTTAAAGCCTTCATTCAAGAAGGCCATGCTGGTTGACTGGTATTTTTCATGGGGTACATAAGCCTCAACCCCTTGTTACCACAGTTGATGTTGCTGCTAATAGTGACTTTAATTAATTAAAGACTGAGTCATTGTGGCTATGCCAAGGTCAAGTCCCCTTTTTTCTATTCTGGGTACTTTAGGATATAGGAAGCTGTTCATACCTATCTCCAGCAGAGGAAACAGTGACTGCACTTAATTTACAATTTGTATGAGCACAGACAACTTCCAGCTCAGAGCAGAAAGGCAAGATTACTGTGTGTCTTAAATAATGAGCAGGTCAACTGTCCCCTGCACAAGTTATTTACCAAGCTGCAGGTTCTGTTATCACGGAGTGATGCAGGATTGAGTTTTGCATTTGCCATCAGAAAATGTGCATTTACAGAAAGGATTTTGAAATAAATACCATGTATTAACAACTTCTGTCTGCTTTCCTAAAATGGGACTTTGCCTGTTCCTTCTTACCCTGGATCTTCTCTTCTTAGGGATCCTTAACTGGATTTTCAGGTGTTGTTCAGCAGAGATGGTAATTTTATAATTAATCGTCATGGTATTTTTCCCGTAGTGTTTGAAATTTAGAACAATAAGCCTTATGGCATCATCAGTTTAGTACCTATACAAAGCTGTACAGTTTATTCTTAATTCATTGAGTACTGGTAGTGTGGCAGTGCAGTGGGGAGGACCTTGCACTCTGGCAATGTTCTACCTGGGAGTTCTGGCAAGAGAGACATCAATATTTGCATTCATCTTGAAACACTGAAAGGTTCAACGTGATTCTATGTGTTGCAAAAGCTAAAGTTCTCAAGGGGAGAAGTCAGTTTTGCCAGTTCAATGGGTGAGACATTTTGGTTGCAAACATGAGCTTCCCAGAGGTATTGATGTTCTTACTGCTGCTCTGTCGCCTCTGGGTTGGATCCATTCCATGTGCCTACTCTACTCTGGAGATAGCTTCTGTAAGGGCAAGAGGCAGAATTTCTATTGGTAAAATCAGTCTTCTGATTTGCCTCATACATCCAAATGCTGCCTTGCACATTCAGGCAGTTCAGTACTAAGCTGCAACAATTTATTTTGCAGTCTACAGATTGGTTGGCTGTTGCAAGTAATTTGTAGGATAAACCAGGGAAGATTATAGTAGCAGGGTGCTGCGTGGAAGCTTAAGTTCACAGAATATTTTTTGTTAATTCTGAAGATTAATAGAAAAGTGCCTTTTATTTTTATTTAGTACAACAACCTGGCCAGTAAGACACATTGAATACATGGAAAGGAAAGAACACGGAAATGCATAAGTGCCTGTGTAGCCCTTTCTGAAATCCACAAAGCTTGTTGATACTGTTTGGGGCCAGACACTGCAGTGGTGCTCAGTGAAAGGACAGGGGGCAGCGGGCACAAACTGGAACACAGTAAGTTCCATCTGAACACAAAGAAAATCTTTGAGAGTGACAGAGCCCTGAAACAGGCTACCCAGAGAGGTTGTGGAGTCTTCTCTAGGAGATTCTCAAAACCTGCCTGGACACAATCCTGTGCAATCTGCTCTAGGTGAACCTTTCTTAGTGGTGGGGTTGGACCAGGTGATCTCCAGAGATCCCTTCCAAACCCTACCATTCTGTGATTCTGCACCATTTTAAGAGGACCTATTTAATTATCAATTATATGCTTCATTTCCAGATATGTTGCTGGATATGTGCATGTACAGAAATCATGGTCCTGCTTCCTGCAAATGACTGTTTCAGCTGCTGTTTTTCCACCCAAGTCTAGCTTATAGCATAGCAATGTAGCAAATCTCCTCCAAATGCTTGGCACTGACACTTGATTCAAAGACTTTCTGGTGCTGATATGTCATTATGAACCTGCTGTGATTATTACTGTGTATCTTTCCACAGCTCTGGGTTTCACAGTGCAATATGAGTGGAAAGGATTGAGTCAGAACTCAGCCTCTAGCCAAGAGAGGATGCTGTGTTACTCCGTGTGACCAAGGAAAGCAATGCCCTAGGGCTAAAAGTGATCAAGGAGGGAGGCAGACAGATGGTGACACTGAAAATGAGATCAGCTGGTAGAGGTAGCAGGATGTCTCTGAGCATTGTCCCCAAGTGTTGGGGCCAGGTGTAGCTGTCCTTTGGGAAGAAGGGGTAAAAACATAGTTCTCCAAGAGGCAGAAGAGGCTGAAGAGATGTAGTACCTGTGGCCAGGCCATGAAAAATGATCACCTGAATACTTGGCTACAGATAGAGGTCAGAAGCTGCAGAAAAAGGAGTAGGGAATAAGATATAGGAGTATCTTCATATGTTACCATTAGGTTTTGTGCAGGCTGTTGCACACTGGGGGATGTGGCATTCCTCCAGGCTCTTCTTTGCTTTTTTGGTGAGTACATTTCAAACACTCCTTTTGCATCTGCTCCACACGAAACATTTGAATTTCTGGAATCTTTTCTACGTTTGTTCCGAAATAAAACGAAAAAAATAATGTCGAAGGCAGGTTGAATTGATTTAGTTGTGGAACTTGGACATGGCTTGATTCCCAGCTTGCCCTGTTCAAGCACACCCCCAGTTGGCACAGGGGTGTACAGCCCAGATCCACATCTCAACTGTCTACCCAAAGCCAACAGTTTTGCCAAGAAGCCACTGTTCACTGGTAAGTGCTTTCATCATACAATCCACACAGAGACATAATTAAGCTTTATAGAAGCTTTGTCCTCTAAATATAGATGAAATTGACCCTAAAACACAGCTAGTCACTGCGAGCAGCTAAAAATGGGATTTTCACAGTGGTAGTAATTCATGCCCTCTGCTCTTAGATAAAGGAATTGTGCTTACAAGCAGATTATACCAGGTCACTAACAAAGCTGGTCCGTAAACAGCTACTCTCAAATTTCTGGTACTGTTTAGCTTTAAATTGTCTGATATATCTTGAAACTCATGGTGTGACGTATGGAAATATCTTCAGGTCATCTTATTGCTGTGGAAGGCTGATTTAATGTATTGGTGAATCACATTATAGTCTGATTTTTGTGGCCATCTAAGGAATAAACTTTCAAAATGCTAATACTGGGATCACAGTGAAGGAATCAAAAGTGCACTCCTTAAAAAAATATAAATGCTTTGTCATTTCTGAAGGCCTGTACAGTCTTATCTTGTGAGCAGAAGCAGACTGTAAAGAATTCAATTTTTCTTGGGCTGAATGGCAGTCAGTGCAGGCACGAAGTGGTAGCCTAAGCTTGCTATGAAATTTAAAATCCATTTAGGCTATTCATCAGCTTGGAACAGATTTAGAAAAGCATATGAATACACACGTCCACTGTTGCCTGAAGCTTTGATGGATTCAGTGAGCGTTCGTCCATAGAAAAGCAATCCAGGTTTTTCAGTCACAGAGCTTAGCTATCCTGTAGTCTTATCGGATGACCAGGGCTTTCTGAAAATAACTGCTGCTTGGAGGTGTTCTATTTAGGTACATGAGCCTGGGTACCCCCGGGGAAAGAGAAGTTGCTAAAAAAAAAAAATAATAAATCCTTCAGCTGAGCAATTGTGGAAAGGAAAAGATGGGAAAAAAATGTATGATGTGAAGATTAAGGTATGGTCTTCATCCACAAGAGAAAGTAATATGCTGGGGTACGGTGCAGTTGTGTTCATACAGAGTGTGACTGTCCATGTGCTGTCATATATCCCTTCTCCTAGGGCTGGATTGTTACTTCATATAGGTATGAGGGCACCCTATGAAGGAGGAATCTGGAGGAGTTTCCTTTCCTCTCTTGTTCCCTCAGTCTATTCAAGGTATTTTGAGATTTTAAAGCTAAAGGGCTATTGTATTTTTGTTTGGGTTTATTTCTTCTCCCTGCAGAACCTTTGCAGTTGTTATTGGGTTTAATCAATATTAATCCTTTGCTATGGGCAGGTGGAATTATGCTTGGGGAGATTTTGAAAGGATAAATAGCCCTCTTTCTCTAGGGCCTTTGGCTCTGGTGTTTGTAAAGAAAGTTCCTGCCAGAATCCTCCTTTAGATTTCTTCAGGAAGAATTAGAGGAAGCTGTCTTCAGCTTCTTCACTCCTATTTTCTAGAAAGGATATTAATTACAGTTATACACATTATATAAAGTATGGAACAAAGTTTTTCAGCAGCTGGTTCCTACTGAATTGTTGTCTAAACTATATGGCAGAGTTATTAATCCTGAAAATTTTAGGTGCCTATTTCCTTTGGGTTGGGTTTTTTTTCAATTTTTTAACCACTCTCCATTATAATAATACATCTGATCCCAGGTAAAGACAGCTGATTTTCATGTGCACTGGAATTCAAAATAACATGAGTTTGGTAGGGAGAATTTAATGGAGAATCTCAGAAGTCAGCCTGTCAGCAGGGTTGCTTACCTTTCACAACATCCAGTCTGTCTGTAAGTGGCCTGTTCTGGCTACCTCAGGTACACTCGGTGTGGCTGCTTGGTCGTTGCACTGCTGCCTGGGTGTGCTGGTTCAGCTGGAGGCCTCCTTCAGCATCTGTGTGGCAAAACAACAACCATTTCTGCTCCACAGATGAGCTTTGGAGACTTAACAGGAGTGCACTTTAGTGAGAGCCACCAACTGACATGTACATGGAATACAGCACTTGCTGAAGGCATAAAAATACAACTATATGCATCCTGGTGAGTGATTGTAGCCAAGCAATTATATTTGTTTTACAGTGGCTCAGGAAAAATGATAGATGTGTCCCTTGGGTTTGATGGAGACCTCCCAGCCTCAGACCAGACTCAGGACTTCTCAGCATAGCAGGCAGAACTGAATTTTTCCACTTTGGATGGGACAGGACTGTGGCTGACCCTGTTAAAGGAAGGGGAGGTGAATGAGGTAGGGTTGGCATGACCGGAGCCAGATCCTGGGGTCTCTTTGTAGTTGTCCTTTCCCTATCTGAAGACTAGTCAGATTAGCTATGGAACACCTTGCAGTGGCACTTGGTGCCTTTTTTCACAAGGCCCCCAGTCACTGTGGTTTTCTGTCCCATATCACTGTCTATACCTATATCCTGCCAAAGAAACAGGTATGGTGTAGTTGATCTTGGTTCCTGTGGTGTAAACTAAGGGAGAAGCAGAGCCTGAGACTTTCACTGCCACTGGAGATGCACCATGAAGATAAGAGCTTGCCATGTCCATGTCTAGCAGCAGCCTTGCCTTCATTTAGATAATATTTGTGTGGGAGAGAGAAAATAGCTCTTTGACAATGACTTGTTCTAAAACACAGGGTGTGATAAACATCCTTCTGATTCTGTAGCAGGCCTCAGTCACTGACTGTGCTTGGGACAGGACAACTCCCATGAAGTGGTGGGAGATGTTTCGACCTACTGTGGTTACCTGTGTCTCTTTAATCCCCAGAGGGACTGGAGATAGTTGTTGGTGCAGTACAGAAGACCGTCACTGTGCTCATGTTGTTTGTACAAGGAATGGAGGCAGACAAACTGCTGCACTTGAGATATCTTTTAGCATCAGTCTTTTTGGCAACAGGTGCAGCTGCCTTTTAGGATTTTTATTACTTTCTTATTTTACATAGCTTTTTTTGCCCAGGAGAAGAGCACGGTTTTGAAATGGGTTCATCACAGTGTAAAATGAAAGCAAACCTATAATCAAAATGCCAGGTTGAAATTTGGGTTGTGGAGTGTTTGACTCCTTGCTAAATTTGTATTCATCTGAAACTCCTCGTTCCGACGTTCCTCCTGAGTAAAAAACTTAAAATTATACTTTTTTTCTCTGACTTTTTGTCTTCCCAAGGACGAGCTGTGATCTATTATTAAATGTGTATAGTGTTTAGTATGTTAGATCCATGTCCTAAGCTGAGACTTGTGTTTTTGTAGCACAAATAGTAGGGCCACAATGGTCTTCTGCATGTGACATGTAGAAATCATCGATGAAGTTTGAAGGTGTGGGGGAAAACCTTTCTTTCACAGAATCACAGAATGTAAGGGTTGGAAGGGACCTTGAAAGATCATGAAGTCCAACCCCCATGCCACAGCAGGACCACCTAGAGCAGATCACATAGGAATACATTCAGGAAGGTTTTAAATGTATCCAGAGAACGAGACTCCACATCCCTTCTGAGCAGCCTGATCCAGTGTTCTGTCACCCTCACAGTGAAAAAGTTTTTACTTATGTTTCTGTGGAACCTCTTATGCTCCAGCTTGCACCTGTTGCCCCTTGTCCTATCATTGGGCATCACTAAGAAGACCCTGGCTCCATCGTCCTGACACTCGCCATTTACATCTATTTATAAACGTTAATGAGGTCACCCATCAGTGTCCTCTTCTGTAAGCTAAAGAGACTCAGCTCCCTCAGCCTTTACTCATAAGGGAGAAGCTCCACTCCCTTAATCATCTTTGTGGCTCTGTGCTGGACTCTTTCAAACAGTTCCCTGTCCTTCTTGAACTGAGGGGCCCAGAACTGAACACAGTATTCCAGATGTGGTCTCTGCTTCCTTCAGAGTCCAAATAAATGGAGGAATTCTTCTGGAGTTAAGTTGCCCTAACTTATCTTCAATGAATAATTTAATAAGGTTTTTAGAATGTGACAGGTCCCGTTCTTTAAAATGGTGTGTAATTGCTAGTACTGAAGTGCAGCCCAGAGTGAGATGACAGCAGCTACATCCAGAAGTGCCATCTCAGATAAGCAGGTTATCTTGGAATATACCTAAGCCATTGACACATTCACTATGGCTCACGTCAAAGATGACTTTATTTTTGGAGGCAAGGTGGATTTTTTGGATATTGGTATGCAGCATGTAATCACAAGGAGGTAATCAGAAAAGGCTGAGGTCTTTCACCAACAGATCACACTGTTCATGGAGTAGAGGCAGAATGAGAACAAGCAGCTATAGCAGGCCATATATATATACATATGTACATATATACACACAGGTATATATAAAAAGATATATGATCTTCCTGCTGGCAACCCTCCAGAGATCTATAGGCTTCCAGGAACTGCTGCCTTCAGAGCCACTGTGATTATCTAACCACCAGTGCAGAAAGCCACACTGTGACCTTACTGAAATGCATTAGATGGGAGTGTCAATCTACACAATTAACTAACTACTGACCTCTAGCCCTGAGCTATTTTAGGCAACCAGTTGGTCTGCACAGGGTAACTCACCAGCACATAGCTCCAAGGCTTGGCCTGGAGGTGATACATGAAGAGTATGGAAGTCCACAGAGATTGAGGAAGTTATTCTGGGGCTAGAAGGGTAGAATTCAGGCTATCAAAGCTTAGACTACCCCTCTCGGAATGAGCATGGCAGAAACCTCCTATGACAAGGAGTGCTTCAAAACTTACTTCTGTTGCCATCCTAAGTAGCCAGTTCAACCAAAGATGCTGCTACTTGGAAAGCTGCTGCTGGGGCATTAAGATTGGTTGTGTGCCAGAAGCTACGGTGTGGTGAAGGCTTTGCTTATTTTCCTATCCTCTTCAGAGCTGAGCCTTGCATGGGAGCAATATCAAAGCTCCAAGCTATCTGGATCTGCCTCCCTATTGCATTCACCCATTGCATGTCCTCTTCTTTGCCCTGCTCTGGCCGAAGGCTGCCAGTGTTTCTTTTCTGTGACACCTCTCTGCCTAATAGCTGATGTATCTGAGTCAGTAGAACCAGGCAAGCTGTGTGGGCTGGCCATGTGCCTCTGCTTCTAGAACTGGCACAACTTACTTTGGCTCAAGACAGCAGCTTGCATTTTACTGTGCTCTTCTTTTGTCAGTGAGTTGTGCCTCACCATTAGAGGCTTGTTGCTCTAACCAGATGATGTTCCTCTGGCAGCTGAAGAGACTGGCATTAAAAAAGCTCCGTAAAAGAAGTGGTTAGTTTTACCTCACCTCACTATCCCAATCTGATTTGCAATGCAGCCCTGTAAATAGTTTGATGAGGAAAAAACATGACAGGAAAGGAGGACAGACTGACTGCTGACTCATTATGCCATGGCTTTTGGTGGTAGCCACAGCTTGCATTAGCTTAACCAAGAGTGGGCATAACTTCCTCCAGTGTTTCATTGTTCCACTTTTGTGGTGCTTTTCCAAGTGTGTTAACTTCTGTTCGTGTTTTGGTTGCATTTGCATTGTCTATGAAGATGGAGCAAAGGACCTCCTGTTTTGGAGCACGAAGATAGGAGAAAATAAAATGTGCCTCAGATGTCCATTCTTTGCAAGATGTCCTGAACAGTGCTGGCATCTAGAAGCAGAGTAGTAAGCTTGAAATGCAACTAAAATTCCACAAATTTTGTTTGTCTCAGACTTCTGATTTCCCAAGTGGTGAGGCTTTGACACTTTCTTGGTGCGAGGCAGTTGGATCCAGAAACCAGTAACATGACTGCAGAAGGGAAATTTTGGATTGTTGAATCTAGTCATCTGCTATCAGACTGTCACAACATATAGATGGATTTATTTTTTTTTTGGAAAGCTTCTTTACTGAAGTGAAGTAGTAGAAAGATTGGATTCATTCTAAGCAGGTTACCTTCTGTGATTTGCTCTTAACTTAAAATTTGAGACAGATTTATTAATTGGTGTGTGACTTCAGTTCCAACAATATATGGCTCTGTTTCTATGGCAGAATGCAGCATGCTGGTTTTCTGGTTCAATATTTTGTTTTTAGAAGATTGCTGAATACATATTTTTAAATAATTTGTTATTTATGTCTTACTGATTTTCATTTGCATAATTATAGTTGTAGATTATAGTGTCTCAGGTCTTTAACTTGTTGGTCTTTCTTAAAAAAAAGTCATTACTGCACAGACCCTTTTTTAAAATATAGTATTTGAAGTCAGGGAAGTACTTGATTTTAGGAGAGGTTAAGTATCAAATAGAGAGCAAATTTCCAAGTAATATTTGAATTCATCTCACTGTATGACCAGCATCCTAGATCTTTGGCATGTGCAAGTGGTGTAAAATGTAAAAAAAAACCCCATGGTTGGGGTTGATCTTTTAGTCTTTAATCTGTTTTGTCACCATCATAACGTAGCTTGGTTTTCTTTCTGACCCGAGGTTATTCTTCTGAGTATTATTCTATGCATGTACCTAGCTGAGTAGGATGGGACATATGTTACAGTGTGTTGTTACAGATCAAGAGGTGTGTGTCTGAGTCTTGCCCTCAAGTCTTGCAGACCCAGCTGTAAATGGATACCATTTTTTAGAGCTTGGTGCACCTGAGACATCCCAATGTGAGGCCAGATACTTGCTCTCTGTAGTTCTGTTGGCCAAAGAAACAAATTTTAATTGATGAGTCCTGTAACACGGAAGATGATGGTTGTATCTGTCTTTGAAATAGCGTGTATATCCTGCTACACTCATCTTCTCTTGCAAAGAAAAAAGAGTATTTTGTGTTGCAAGGCACCTTGCTTTTTCTGTGAGAGCGTAAAAACTTGCAGTAGCCTAGTTTAAATGTACCATGGGGGCTTTTAATAAATGAACTATAGAATTGAAGAGTCCTGAGACAGGATACAGTGTGTGCATGCACGTGTTGCAAGATGACTAGAGATCATCAAAGCAGCAATGACTGAGCTAGCTCTGGCATCTGGAGCTGAAGTGCAGGGCCGAGCACAGCGTGCTTCTGTGGCAACGCATCTGTAATGACCTGAGGTCTCTTCTGGTCTGGCATTGTGCACTTGGCTGGCCCAGGTCTGTGCTGGCTGTGCTGGTTTTTGGGCAAGCCTGGCATGGTGTTAACACTTAAGTTGTGATGATTGCATTGTTCCTTCCTGGATTTCAGACTTTGCTTTGCAGATCAAAAGAGCTGTAAGCCTTTGTTTGAATTTTGAAATGCAGGTCTCCTCACCAAAACCTCTAGGAGGAGTTGAAAAGTTTTAGTGGTGTGTAGAGCCACAGAAAAGGCCTATAATAATAACCCATCAAGTCTCAGCTCTGAGGCAATGATCATTCTTGCTATATTGATTATGACATATATTACTATATTGATTTTAGAGTCTTCTCTATTAAGTATTTAATATGCCAAGAGCTTTATTTTGTTTTAGTTGATTTAGCTGAATTATGAAATCTTCATTTATTCTGTTTCTCACTGCACTCTTGTTGGGTCTTACAAATGTGACTGCTGCCTCACCTTTTCTCCAAGAAGGTGGAAGACCCTTTCAGAGTAAGAGCAGGATGAAAGGTTTTGTGAAGTACAAAGAGTACTTCAGGGGATGGTCTGGTTCGGCAGATAGTGCTCATGTGTCTATGCTAGTATGGAAAATAAGTCCCGAGATAGTGTGAGTTACTGAATTACTGAGGGTTCTGTCTTGTAAGAAAAAAAAAAATAAAAGCCACACAACAAAAAACAAACACCAAGCCTCTAATCTCTTGTCATCATAAGTGGAAGAATTAGCTATTATGTAATAGCTTAATTCCGTCTTGTCTATACACACACACCTCCATCTAATTGTTCTAATTATCATGGCATTGCTCATTTCCTGAGCTATTGTTCTGTGCAGTGTTTGAGAGCTGGCAGATTCTACTTCTGCAAGGGCTGCATTTGACCTTGGGGGAAGATGTTTCTGTTCTGATTGCTGCTTTTCCAAGGATGTGACACTGTGACTTCACTTTCTAGCATATGACAGTAAGCCACTTTACTGCAACTAGTCCTTGAATATCTGATGTACAGTGGTATCTGACTCCATATGCTGTGTATAACCCTGAAGGTGATTGCTGTACCTACAAAACTCTTCTGATTTATGACTTGCTTTTTGTTTGTTTGTTTCCATTTCACTGCAGGCTGGAAGTCCAACCTCTATCTCTGCCCCTCATAGCTTCTCTCGGACTTCTGTTACACCATCCAACCAGGACATCTGCAGGTAAAGTGGCGTTTGCACAGCTACAGTCAGGGTTGTGCGAGGTTCAAATTAAGAAAAAAAAACAAAACTGAAAAAGCACGTGTATTGGGAAGTAAGCAAGGTGGGGTTCCCATATGAAGCATCCCATTTGTTTGACTCAACCGCTGTCTAACATTGCTTTGTTGGATCCCACTGACTGTTTGGCCCCGCTATGTTTGCCATTGCCACACTAGTCATAATTCTCATTTCTTCACTTTTAATTATATGTGTTCTCTTTTGTAATTGTTTTTTACTTTCTGTGCTTTTATTCCACTGTTCTGCATGCAGTTCCAGTGCAGTGTTTTCTGAGTGTTGTCATCACAATCCAGTGCAGTCTGCTGTTGTCTTGAGAAATCCTCACTGCCAGAGCCCTCTGACACAAGGGGTCACTGTGACAGTAATCTGTCAGGATACCTTACATGCAGCAAAGAGAAACTCCCGTGGGCAGGATCGGGGCCAGGCACTCAGGTCTGCTAAGAATGTAAAGCCCACCCACACTCTGAAATTCTCCAAGTCCCTCAATGACGTGGACCAGAAGGCGCAGAGCACCACTGAGTGCTTTAACTATGTGGAGCGAACATGCTCAGAAGGCAAATTGACCCCGACTCAAGAGCAGTGTTTAAGGATTAACAAGTTTCATCTCAAAGAGAGGAAACCGCTGAATCTCAGGCCTCTTTCTTTTAGCAATTCTAAGCACTCCTATATCCCTTCCCTTTCCAACTACTCAAGTGCATCAGGAGGAGCAGAGAACCACAGCGCTGTACATATCCCCTTGCTGGAGGACAAAGTGGACCATGACACCTCAAGGAGCAAAAAGCTGTTGCGTTACCTTTTCTCCTTCTCCCACACCTCCAGCACCAGCAGCCTGCATAAATTCCATGAACTGGAGAGCTATTCTAGTCACTTCCAAGCTGAGAAATCCTCCAGCGTGCTGGTGGAAAGCACGGACTTCGGCTCCGATGATATGGGAGATGATGACGTCTTTGAGGACAGCACCTCAGTGAAATTGAAAACAAAAGAGCAGCGGGCACCACTCTGTTCAGTTGAGAAGGACAGTGACCTTGATTGCCCTTCCCCCCTCTCAGAAAAATTTCCCCCTCTCTCCCCTGTGTCCGCATCGGGGGACACTTGCAGGTTGGTTTACTAGAGAACCACCTACCTACCTTCCAGCCCTCCCATGTGCAGTGGTGACCGTTCTGCTTTCCCCTGCCTTTGTGCTGTTTCTGTCTTTTCTTTCACCCTGTCACTTTGCTTTAATATGTGCAATTTGAAGCATGCAGCCTTCTCTCTGCTGTTCTGCATCCCTCTGATGCACTTAACAAGGCTACTAAGCAAAAGAATTTCCTTTGGAGTCAAATAAATTCTCTTTCAATTTGTTTTAGGTTTTGGGTTCTCAGATGGTATTTTCTTTTTATCAGTGCCCAAACTGGAAATATCATGAGAGAATCCACTACACATATTAAAGGACAAGCTGAGCTTAGCTTTTAATGAGCAATGTGTTGTCCTGACAGTCACTGCCAGAGGGTGGGGAGTCAAGGGGAAATCAGATTGTTTGAAAATTGCTTCTGAGGTCAGGTCAATACAGTTGTGGGTTTTTTTTTTTTAATGTTTTCCTTACAGTTTGTATCCCACTACACTCTTTTAATTATAAAGGACTTTCTGGATGACTTATTTAAAAGGAAGATCTGAGCACTGGGTGTTAGTGGTGGTCCTGCATGATGTCCATAGTGTGGGGCCCAAAAAGGAAGGGTGTACTTGTTCCAGCTACAGGGAATTAATTATGTGCACAGGTCGTGGTGGGAACAGACAGCTCTGGCCTGTCTTCATAGTGACTTGTCTGCAGGACTGCCCCATTCCAGCTCCAACATGTTGCTGAGGAGCAGAAATCACCAAGTACAGAAGCAAATGTCCCATTCCTCTACCTAGCATTTTACAGTCCTAATATTCTCCTCCCTGACAGCACTTTCTGAATCTGGCTTTGTTAATACTTGCCAATATTATTTGATTTTTCTCCCTTATTGCCAGCAAAATCTAGTTCTGTGCTGGCTTGTCATCAAGAAGACCCTGTTGTAATCCACCCACTCTTTTATTTCCACTTGCCAGCTATCAGCAAAGTCGCAAGAGGCAAGATGCTACACATCAGTAAGAGATTTCAGTAATAGACAGGGATGGCAGCATGCCAGGACATACTTCATATATGTTTATTAATGTATATTCATTCCCTGAGCTCCTTACCATCCCCTTTTAATTCATGACCTCTTCCACATGGTTAGAAGGACATAGTGATGTTTGATGCAGCCCGAAGGTTGTGCATAAATGAGAGCTGGAAATCAAATGCCAGTGCCTGACAGTAACGCTGTACTGGGTGTTGTTGCTGTTTGCACAGTTAGGCAGTGAGGGAGATGGGGAATTTTGCAGAACTGATGCTTCCTCAGTAGCTTCTGCAAAGTAAGAACCAGAGATCAAAACTATTAGTCCATTTAGAGTAGGGATGGTATTTTTGGGGAGATTCCTTGCTGTAGCTTTGCAGTGTGGATCTGTTTCAGCAATTGGCACTAGTCACTTCTCCTGTGTGAAATCCTGGCTGTCTAAATTAACTCTCCATGATACTGGGGTGGACTGTTTCACCATTGGTTTGGGGATTTTGTTTTATCTTCTGGTCCAGATCGTAATCCATGAGTAGCTGCACCTCTCTGTGCATATTTTGTCTTGGGAAGTGCTGTCTCTGTCTAAATGCTTATTTCAGTTAAGTGCTGTTGCTCTAGATGAAGTGTTGTCATGTCTTACCCTGTTTTTGTTTTGAATGCTGCATTTCTGTCAGGCTCTGTGAGTCCACCTCATCTGTTAGAAAGCAGCTGTTTAGTTAGAAGTGTCTGTGCTCAGTTACTTTGTGCCTATGTATGTGCTTGTGCAGCAATGGAGTTCTTTAGTTTTATCTCCTTTATGGAACATGTTCCTTTGATATGTATGTCTCGGGATCCTCAGTGGACAACCGTCTGTGATCACAGATACTACATGCCTCTTCCACAGCCTTTCTGCTTCCTCTTCCCCTAATGAGCAGCTTTGCTTCTGATTCAGGATATGTCACTGTGAAGGAGATGATGAGAGCCCTTTGATTACCCCCTGTCACTGCACGGGAAGTCTTCATTTTGTGCACCAAGCCTGCCTGCAGCAGTGGATCAAGAGCTCAGATACACGATGCTGTGAACTGTGCAAGTATGAATTCATCATGGAGACAAAACTGAAGCCTTTGCGAAAGGTAGGCACAAGACCTGCTTCCCCAGGGAAACATCTTCTTTAAATACAGATCCCCTCTGAAAAGAGACTGTCCTTTCATATGAGCCCTCAGCATCCCCACGTATTTGTCATGTTTCTGTACAGTCAGTTTTGTATAGGTGCAGAAGAATTTAAGTTAACAATCAAGCCTGGCAAATTCAGCATCAGTGGAATACAGCTCAGAGAGTTAACTATCATCATCCAGCAGCTTTCTGTGTATAAATGTACATACACACACACATATATACATGTGTATGCAGCAACCAGATTTTTTTTCTTTACAGTTACAATTTATTGCTGATGCACAAAGGTATTTGCTCTGCAGTTATCCACATCTTATCATTAAATATTGAGATTTGTGTTACTGTTACCTGCTTTAGTTTCCTGCTTCAAGATCCACATGGCTTTATAAGTCCTCTTGAAAATAGAAGGATTTCAGGTTAAATTTAATTTAAATCACACTTCCTGAGTGTATTTTGCTTAAAAATTGTAGCTTTTTTTCTTTTTAAAGGAGCAATCCTATTTTAGTGAAAATACTACAGTGTAAGTAGAGTAAGGTTCACCAACAAATGTATTTTCACTTTTTCTTAGACTGTGAGGGATTACCTTTTAGTACTTTAGGTTGCTATTTTTGTTTTATAGAAAAATACCTTTCATAAACTCAGTGACTTAAAATATAGTCACTTAAATGGTACTTGTATTGTAAGGCCAATTTTGCCATTGTATCCTTTTTGTTCTCCCACATTCTCTGGGCTTACAATTTCAATTGGTCCTTACCATCAGGATTTTGGGATTGAAGTCACTGGTATTCCTAGCACAGACAGATCTTGCCATGTCTACCGAAGTGGAAGAGGTTAATAACAATAACCTCAGTCTGGAACTAGAATAAATGAGAAACGTTACATTCAATTATGATGAGCCTAAATCATGTAGGGAGGGATGACTGCAGTGCAGCCATCTGAAAGCTGTTATAAGAACTTGTACAATTCCTAAAAGTTACTTATAGCAGAAAATAGAGCAGATTTTAAACACTTCTTATTGTTTTACAGAGATACGCAGTCTTAGCTTAGCATATCTGGTTGACAGGACAACCTCTGCCTATGACTACAGTGAATTCTTGCATATTAAGAACTGTAGTTTTACCCGTGGTAGCCCCTGGCACAGAGCACAGTACCTCTGAGCTGTAATATTGGCCATCATAGGCTCTGTTACCTGCACAGACAACACTTCACACAGCCCAGCCATGAAACAGTGGAGAAATTACTCTAGAGAATCCCAAGTAAAAAGAACTGCTATAGTTGGCAATTGACGGCTGGTTTTTTTCTATGCTTTCTCTGCCTGGAGTGAGAGGAAAACATTTTCTGAATATTTGTGCCCTGTGAGGAAAAGCTGTTGGGCACCTTCAGAAATGAGTCACTCAGCATCATTAGTTATATCTGAACAGGTCATCTGTGGGAAAGAGACTGGATGCCAGAAGGTAAGGACAGAGTCATAAAGAGAAGGAGAAGAAGGAGTTTACCTCTCAAATATATCTGAAGAGTCCTTTTAGAGGTTCAGCTGCAACCAGAAGATAAGCTGCTTCTCTGTCTTCAACTCAGCCTTTACAGTACCCTATCAGTCAGGAGAAAACAGTCTGAAAATGGTGATTATGAACAGGATGGGACAAATAATAGGGCTTGTGCTTGTCTGTAGGGTAGAAATGGGATTAAATTTCCTCAGTGTCTTCAGGTTAAATTACAGCATTGGACTGTTCATACACTAATTCCCAAGCATGAGAAACAAAATATGTCATGGTTCAAGTGAAGATGAGGGGAGACAAGAGAGGGATGCTTCATTTTAGGATTTCATTGCGGGGGAAGACAACATTAAATCTAAATTTTCTGCTGATTTTTTTTTTTTTTAAACAACACTTCAAAAACACAGAACTGCTGACTATTTTAAATGGGAAATGCTGCCTGCCATATTGTCAGAGTAATACATCAGGGACGTACAGATTCTCGTTTTCTCTCTGGGCTAGTTCATAATGTGTAAAGGTATGAGAAGAGCCTATCTTAACTCAGTTCCAAGCAGAAAAGCAGAGGAATGTGTATCGCATATGCAAAAACTTTCATCATAACATAGGGAAAATTAAAAAAAAAAAAGCTTTAGAGTGTCTTGGGGAAAAAAATACAACCTAGTTGTGAACAATTCCTGGCATATTAGGAACATCTATAATAAACGTCTAGCTTATTTGTATAGGACAGCGACCTGACTGTGGTTTCTGTTTGGGCTGTATTATTGATAGATGCAGGACCAGGGATTTAATTTGCTCCATCCTCTCGCTTACAAAAGCTGTCATCCCAGTTCTGTTGTATATTCTTAGGGTGCATGTATTCAAGTGTGCTTGAAACACTGAAAATAAAACATGGGCGTTGCTGCTGTAAGTAGTGTTAAGTATATGTGAAAATTGAATGAAACCCCAGAGGTAGGAGGTGAGAACTAAACAGCCTTAAGCTGAGAGCTAAACAGCCTTGACTGTTCACCAAGAGACTCTAACAGAGCTCAGCGTGAGATGTCTTGCATGCATTGGTCAATTGGGTCGTCTGCCACTTTTGTTGCAGTGTTTTATTGCATGCCTGCCTCAGCAAGGGTCCCTTTGCCACTCGGGATGCTTAGCTGGGGCTGTGGATACCTGCACACACAAAGTGTGTGGGCCACACACAAAGGAGCAGCCTTTCTTGTGCTGCACAAGGCCTCGCCATAGAGTCTCTCTGGGCTGGAGTTGCTCCTCCATGGGTAAGCAGGGTGGGATGACATTGTGCAGAGGCTCCAGAAGGGAGCTGAGCACTAAGGGTCCCCTCTAGCACCAGGATGGCTCCTGTCACAGTGGGGTGAGCTGCCAGCTGTCACACACGTGCTGTGGTCAGAGCAACAATACCATCTGGCTTTAAAATCCATGTTAGAAGGAAACTCGTCTCCTTCTTTTTTGTTTTTGTTGTTTTTTTTGTTGGTTGTTTTTTGTTTTGTTTTGTTTTGTTTTGTTTTGTTTTGTTTTGTTTTGTTTTGTTTTGTTTTGTTTTGTTTTGTTTTGTTTTGTTTTGTTTTGTTTTGTTTTGTTTTGTTTTGTTTTGTTTTGTTTTGTTTTGTTTTGTTCTTAACAGTGTTCTCTTTTTATACTCTCTAGTAACTACAATAAACCCCTAATTTCTTCCTCTGCTTCTGCGTTGCTTGCCAGTGGGAGAAGCTGCAGATGACGGCCAGTGAGAGGAGGAAGATCATGTGCTCTGTAACATTCCATGTCATTGCCATCACCTGTGTTGTGTGGTCTCTCTATGTCCTGATAGACAGGACTGCTGAAGAGATTAAACAGGGACAGACTACTGGTATGTTATTTATCTTCCCACTTACTCTCTTGGAATAACTATTTACCCTGAATACAGAGAGGATGCAGAGCATGAGTGTGCATGTAATGTTTATACTTCGACTAGTCAGTTTTAGCCTGAAGTTGGGTTGGTTTAAAAGCACAGTTCTAAAATGATTTAGTTAAATGAGTGTAAATTTATCTGTGGGTGCTTCTTAAGTCCATTTCAAGTCAATTTAGTTTGCACTTGTGAAATGTACAGATACAAAAGCTAAACCAATGTAGCCAGACACAAAGGAGCTAGTTTAGTTTGGAATTGGAACATTTACTGAGCAGATAAGGACACAAGCATTTGTTTGCTGCTGTGGCTGCCTTTTAACTGTGCAAAAGCAGAACAGTTTTTTTTTAAAAAAAAGGTGTAAGAGGAACCTACATTCAAATGTTTAAAGTAAATTAACAGGGGTTTCTTTCTATTCTGTCATCTGTGAAGTGGGTTAGCACAAGTTTCTTGTGAGAGCCATGTTAAACTGGAAACATTTTTATGAGTGATTTTGCCCGAAGCAGAAGAAATTCACGCTGATTCTTAGGACTCCAATTCACACAACTGAGATAAGGGGCACTGCAATTCATGTAGGGACTGCCACCCACTGCAAGGATGGCTTATCATCTTGAATAGTAGGTTTTCTTTAGTATGCCAGCTGTAAACTTATCAAACTGCAGCTGGGCAGTCACTGACAGCCAGAGCTGTCACTAGAATTGTTTCTCAGGCAACTGAGCTGTCCTTGGAGGTGGAGATAGAAGGGACAGGGTATCTACCAGGGCTGGGAGACATTAAAAAGAGAGCTGCCCTTGCTCACAGAGTGTTGAGTGCCAATGGGACATGCAGGTGGAAAATGTTTTGCTGGTGATTGAAGGGCATCATCTGGTGAGGTAGCTGAGCATCAATAAACCTTCAAATCTACAGAATCACACTTAAAACTGAAGAGATTTGCTGTCACTTCTCATTTGGGGTGCAGTTTGACTGTTCATGACTATTCATGATAGTCAGGAAGCTGCTTTCAATGAAGTCTTCTAGTTTCTGTTCCATCCAACACCATCTCTTCCATGTACAGAGCAAATTGTTGGCCTTCCCTTTTGAGTTTAAAGACTATCATTCCACATACTGGGTGATCACAGTGTGGAAACAGCCTTCCTGGGTCACTGAGTTGAGTCACCTGCTATGAAGAGGAAACCATGACATAGAATCCCTTTCATAATCTGATCCAGTTTTTGTTTAAAAACAGGTGTAAAAGGACCTAAATATATTACTGGCTGTTGCCTTGACTCTGTGATTGTGCTGCACGCTTGTGAGACACAGGGCTCAGATACAGAGAAGTGGTAGTTTTGTTTTCCCTCTGATGGGCAAGAATTAATATGGTACCTGAAATAGAAGCTGCACACACTTGACTTGAAGCGGGGGGAAAGAAAGGCCAAATGAGAAAAATGGCAAAATAAGAATAGTTTACTTGACCCAAACTCTATGACAGTTTGCTTACAGGATGTTCTGGAGAGATTCAGTATAGTCCAGCCAATATCAACCAGGTCCTTTTTCTTTCTTCATTTGTGTGTTTTCTTTCTTCCAGGGATTCTAGAGTGGCCATTTTGGACTAAGCTGGTGGTTGTGGCTATTGGTTTCACTGGAGGACTTCTGTTCATGTATGTACAATGCAAAGTGTACGTACAGCTGTGGAAGAGACTTAAAGCTTATAATCGAGTAATATATGTACAAAACTGTCCAGAAACTAGCAAAAAGAATATTTTTGAAAAACCTGCACTAATGGAGCCAAACTTTGAAAGTAAAGAAATGCTTGGGGTTCATCATTCGGACACAAACTCTTCACATTACACAGAGCCAGAAGACTGTGCTGCAGAAATCCTTCACGTCTGATTGTTGGGTGGGAGGGGTGTTTCTGTATGTCCTTGAAGATTTAAAATATCATTGTTTACTGCAAACTGCTCTACCTTTTGAAAATCGGCTTAACATCTGAGGGCTGGCGGATGAATTTTTTTACAGTTGTTTTTTTGTTGGAATTTTTTAAAATCCCTTTGGCATATCTGCAACTGTCATCATGGCTGCATACCTCGCAACATTTTGTCTTGTGTACTTGCTGATGAAAGAGCCACAGGATACTGGGTAGAACGAGCCTTGGAATTGGTATCAAGCAAGCCGCTAGAGAATTGCCATCAAGTTCATGGAGTCTGTTACTTTAAGAGATGGCTCAATGATTTTGGAATATGTGTAGAGTGGGGTGGGTTGGTTGGTTTGTTTATTCTTTAAGTGGGATGAAGGAGGTTGTCCCAGACATCGAGGGAAATGAGAGAGCTAGAGTCTAGTCTACCGCTAACACTGCCACTAACATTTTGGTTTAGGCAGCAGGTGTAAAATTTTGCTTTACGTATTGTGATGAGACTTACAAAGCATATAGCACTTTTTAAAATCTTTATTTTGTAATATGTATGTCAAATGAGAATGAAACTTGAAAGAATGTGTCATTTTTGAAACATTTCTTCATTCTTTACCCCATCTATTTTTCTGGAACGTAAGCCTCTTGCCTTATAAAAAAAAATAATCAAAAAAAAAAAGAAAAAATCCAACCAATGATTTCAAACACATGTCCATGTTATCTTACTAAACATAACACTAAAAAAAATATGCCTCTTTGGATTTCCTCTGAGGAGCAGTTTTTTTCAAAGGATGTTGCACTTGTGACTTGTGGATGGGGAGTAGTGGGTGTGTACAGTGTTCATTTTCAAGGCATAATGGTTTCAGTGCTCTGGTTTTGGTTTATTTTTCATCAGGTCAGACCACCAACACACCTGCACATACATACTTGATGTAACTTTCATTCCAAACCATTGGCAAAGGGTTTGTTGTTATATTGGTAGAAATGTGAGCTGTTAAGGGGAAAAAAAAAAAGAAAAAAGATACTTAGTCAATACAGCTGAAATTGGTTTTCCTTCTTTAGTTCTGTGTCATGTGTGAATTGCCCAAGAATTTGACGTTGTCAGGGGTGATGCTGAGATGAAAGTCTAGGAAGTGAATACTGCATTAAGTGGATAAGTTTAAAAATAACCGCCTGGTTTTAGTCCTAATGTGATGCATTACATGGTCAGAGAATCGTTTTGACTATGCTTTTGAATTATGGACTGGTGTTTTAATCAGTCAGCCTTAAAGAAAAGAGAGGAAGAGCTTTAAAATCTGTTTGCAGGCTTTAGACACAGTTGCCCCAAGCCTGGGGTGTCAACTATTAATTTGTTTGACCAATCTGCCTCACTGAAATACTGCCCAGCTTAAAGCCCGTGTTTAACCAAAGTCTCAGTGTGACTGGAGCAGAAATGAAGCCCTACAAAAAGTCAGCACCCAAGGCCTCTGCATTTGAAAGCTGACTTTCCATACCTGAGCCCCATCTATGTAAAGCCAATTACAGTCACTGGTGTCAGCAGATGTCGCCTGGACCTCTTAGGTAAAAGCTTCTGTTTGCTTGTTGAGATACTGAACTAAATCTTCAGGTTTTATTTAGTCTTTTTCAAATACAACTTTCATTGGGCAATTTCTTTTCATACTAAAATTAGTTGTTTTAAGACTTCACAAAGACTAACAGTAAGAAAATGGTGATTCTTTTCCTTAGAATGTGATATGAATTTCTAAATTAGTATTTTAAGAGAAGTCAGAGAAGGGACTATGATAAAAGGATACCCACCAGTGGTTTCTAAGAGCTGCTAGCAGAAAAGCATATGTGGGTATGGGCATACCTCAGTGTGATCTCATGCTTGAAGCTTACCAGATGTCATCTTCATGAGAGGTTCTCGAGAGGTTTTAAAATACTCAGACCTCTAGACAGTCCTAGCAAAGCTGTGCTGGCATGGGTTTGTGTACTGTACTAGGTGTCAGGATATCCCATGCTTAGGTGATACAGGCAGACAAACCCTGCATACCTTGCTAGCATCAGGGCAGCAGCCTTCTTAACCATATGCATGTCGAGTTTGTTGCCTATGCCTGCCATATTTTCAAGTGCAATTATTCAGGCCTTTTTCTGAACTCTGCTGTGGGTGATCCCCTTCTGTTAAAAGAACCCAGATAATACACTGTCCTTGTTTTCTCTTTTTGCTTTGTGAAAACATTTACTATATAAACTCAGGTGGGTTAAATATCGGGTCTTGCACACCTTCATCCTGTTCTTCTGAAATGCCGAAATGCACAAGGCTTACCTGTCTGCGGGATGCTCACATTGCAGCTGCAAGATGCACAGGATCAGCTGCTGACTGATGCTGTGTGCATTCTCATCTGATCTTTGGCCAGTAGGTGAAATGAAAATGTGTAAGTTCTGGTATGAAACCTGCTTGTTCTCTAGCTCAGACCTGAGAGGCACTGGTGTCTGACTGATGTTCTGACAAGTGCCAGTATGGCATACTGTAAAGTGCTGGTTCTGTTTCAGTCACTGTTGTACATGATTCTTGGTGAAACATTGTGGAATTGTTGGTTTGGAATTTCCGTGTGGCACATGCTAGGTGGTGTACTCGTGATACTGAAGGTTTTTGCTGTGCCCCTGTGTATCTTAACTTGGGAAGAAAAATCATGTGCAGAAAAGTCATCTGGGGAAAAATATTTGTGGATAAAACTGTTTTAGCCTGTGTTGCTGCTAACCACTCCTTCTCCCAACAGGTCTTTCTGAATGAAAATTAAGGACTAATATTTAAACTCTTCTTAGGAATGCTCATACCAGGAAGGACTGTAGAAGAGATCCATCTGTCAGGGGTTTTCATTTAGCTGGTCACACTTCTCATGCTGATTCTTGCTTAGTGTTAACAGTGGGCTTCTGGAGCTTCAGTCCTCTGATTCTGCATGGTGCCATCAAATGGGGTGAGAAGTCTGAATGGTGCTTTTCCCTTCTTTCTTCTCAAGGAGATACTGTTGACTTGTTTTCAGCTTCCAGCTGTGAGATGCTGATACGTGCTCAGGTGAGCTCTGTCCTTCCTGCCCAGATGTCAGCAAGGGGAATGACCACCCCCTGTCAGGTCAGCCTTTCCAACACTCCCTTCTGGCAGATTTTGAAATGACTGAAATAGAAGTCTGACTTTTTTTCGGCCTTGTTCCTTGGCCAAAGTTAGTTCGGTCTACATGAGCTTTTCCAAGGCAAGAATTTTAGTAGGAGAGTATGTAGGCTTAATGCCATCTGCCACGATCCCTTAGATTGTCAGAGCCTTTGCTGATATGTCCCATGACCTAGGCATCTGACCAGATTCCCGTTCTGCTGACATAAATCCCATCCAGAAAAGCACCAGCTGTGCCAAGGAAATTTCCCTGTTGTGTCATATTTGGTGTATCTGCCTTCCATTGTGTTAGAAATACAGGTGGGTGCTGCAGAAGGTTAATCCAATTTAAGAGATCATGAGATGTTATATTCCTATGAATTCTCAGGACTTTCTTCGACTAACCCTTTTGGGAGCAGGAGTGGTGTTTAAAATGTTGTCCTGTGTTCTGAAGAGATGGCCAGACCTGGGAACAGCTTCCTCTAAGTGAATGTCATCGAGATTGGCTTTGCTTCAGCAGGAGGCATTCAGTGATGGTTACAGTGAGCCTACAAGGGGTTAGAGAATTTCTAGGTTTCTGTGCTGTACCTTAGAAATCCTGGGAAGCAATAGTAGTTGCATGTCCAGGCCCACTTCTGCCATTCTCCTGTATGATCAGAGCATCAACCCCAGTTGTGGTTGTGCTGTATGGAAGGGGTCTGCATGGTGTGCCGCGCTTCAGAAACCTCTGAAGTGATGCGAGGTTATAGCCACTCATGGGAGCTGGTTCCTCCTGCCCTGTGTTTAGCTGGGTACTTGTTGCTAAGTAGGACCAGGGTCAAAATTTCTCCTAAAGTTGAAGTGTGTTAAGATACAGATTTCTGGTGTAGTCTGCTGTGGAGAGTGTGGCCAGCAATGAAGGGGAGGTTGATGACACTGGATTGGGTGCCTCTCAAATATGGGTGAAACAGGGAAAATACAAAAGCAAGGATATTCCTGGCTGGCTTTTCACAGCATTATATTAGTTATGCAAAGACAACTTCTAAGTGAGACCTTTTATTTTGTGATTACTTTTTAGTTTTGAGATACTGCAGTGTCTGTATATTCCAATGAAGTACTGAAAGCACTTGTCCTTGTGTAGAAGATAACTGTTTAAAAATTGCAGCTGATCTTGTATTTAGTTAAAACGTTTGTAGATAGCTAATTGTATAACCTTAAACAACTTTACACTGGCATGTGTTATATAGTTTATAAAAGATCCTTCACACTTCTGCAGGATTTTTTAGTTAGTAAATTTCTGGTAACTTAAATGTATAGTTTTGTATTCTTTCATGTATGTTCATTTTCTCAGTATTACCACTTGCAGAATTATTTTTAGTTTCTTAAACTGTAATTGGTTATTTGTGTGTGATACACAGGGTTATTGACTGCAGCAATAAAGTGTTTCTATAAAAAAAAACCAAAAAACAGCCAAACAACAGACAACCCAAGCATAACAAACAAAACCATTATAGTATCCATTTTGTTTGAAAAAAGCATTAGAGAAAAGTTGAGCTCTCTGATAGTAGGATGTTGATTAAAGTTGATTTACTTTCACTGGAGTAAACTTGAAACTTGCTGGCTCTCCAGTGAGGCAGGCCAACACAGAGGAGCATCCCGTGACAACTGAATGTTCAGATGATTCATAATGATAAAGGGATAGCTAAGCATCAGAACAAGTGGGTGGAGGCTCCTTGAATGTAGTGAGAAGATGTGACTGCAGGTGCTCGGGGCTCACATCATGGGGAGAATTTTCTGGTTTGTGCCATGAAGGAGTTAAGGAGAGAAGATGCCTGTGGTCCTTAAAAGATGGAGCTTCTGGGATTGACAGTGAGTGTTGCTGTGAATGCTTCATCTCTGATGTCAGCGCTCTCACACATCCATTTCTGTGCAGAGGTGCAGAGCAGAAGATGCTTGCTGCTATGATTCTTCTCTAAGAAGAGAAATAATTTTGTGTAAGCATGGAGTAGTAGGTGGCTGTGCATTTAGCCTTCATTGCTGATGGTATAAGCACAATTGCAGTGCTATGTGTGTTTTCATGCCAGGACCAAGCCTCGGAAGAGGAATTCTTCAGCAGTTTCTCTTGAATAGGTTTCTAGCACCAGTAGGTCAAGGAACACAGCCACCTGTGCTGCTGTGAGAAAGCTGGTAAGAGGAGCATAAATGCCAAAGAGCAAATAAGATCTGGAAAGTTTTATCTGTAACAGACACAAGGGGGAGTCAAAGAATAACTATTAATTTATATTTCTTTCTAAGGAGTGATTAGTTTAAAAAATTCTTTTAGGTAAGAAAGAGGATGAAATCTTAGTACAGCAACCCTAGGGGATGCCTCCCTTGCAAAACAAAAGGCTCTGTCCTATGTTCCCTTAGTGAAGCAAGTCTGGTTATAGAAAATTAAGTTACTTACACGAAGTCTGCAAACTCACCAGCAAGAACTCTATACAGAAATACCCTGCTGGAGAGATAACACTATTTCCAGGACCTGCTGTTTGACTGACAGTGTCTGGGATGAGAAACTGATAGACGGTTTGAGGAACATAGCCTGTAGAGCCATCTGGCTGCTGGTTAAAAAATGTTCCTCATCTTGGGTTCAGGCACCTTGAGTTAATTATAAAAGAACTTCTTCCTTCTTTTAAACTTAATTTTCACCTGAAGGAGCGTTACTGTCTGTCACTGTGTGAAGTGTGTCCATCTCCAAGGCAGAGCAGAGCAGTGGCTCAGCAGCACATGGCACAGCTGTGGCTCCAGGAACAGGATCTTTCAGCAGGTCCCTGGGAACTGGGGCTGTCTGTCTCATGAGTAGTTACTGGTATCTGGCTGGAAGGACCAGCATGACTTGCCTGTAAGAGCAGGACAGAGGGAGGCTGTTGGGAGGCAGGAGAGCAGCAGCAGGGATGGGCAAGATCTGTCTGAGTGCCCTCGGGAGGCTACGGAGGTGTCAAATGTCCAGCTGCTGACTGAAATTCAAGCCCCAAGAGTGTCAAGAGCCAGGCTTGTGCCTGCTCTGCTGCTCAGCCCATGCTGCAGGGACTGTACATCCTCCTCCAATATCCCTCTTCCCACAGCTGCCCTGTGGAACACTCTCCTGTTGCTCACCCCCTCCATTTAAGATTTCCCTATCCCTAACCTGTTCACCCATATCACAGTATATTTGCCCCTTTCCACTCATTCTGCTTGTGCAACCCAAATTTCCTTCCTCTTCCATCCTTCCTCTTTCACCACTGTCATCATTTCTTAGTCACTCAGCTTGCCTGTGAGCAAGACTAGGCAGAGAGGGTTGCGCTGGGAGGAACCAAATTGCAATCTTCACAGGAATGACCATGGAAGCACCTAAAAGTGACACTGTGCAATTAAAGCTCAATGTCCACCTGCAGTCCCAGTTTTTCCCTTAAATTCTCTAGGCTCCAATCTAAACTATAGGATTCCCTCTCACATTTTGGGATTCTATTGTAGTAACACCATACAGACAGTCAGAAGAGGATGCTTTTTCACAGTCGAGGGGAGGGAAGGAGGGAGGGATGACACAAGAAAATCAGGTAAGAATATCTCATTATAGAACAAGAACAGAAGAAAGGAAAAAAATCATTCATCTTGGCTAAATAGAGAGAGGGGATTACAGAAAGGAGGCAGGGGACAGTTTTGTTGTTTGGGTTTTTTTAATAAACAATCATAAGAGCCCTGTATAAAGGAAACAAGGAGAAAGTTTGGTGCATTACTCAGGGTAGAATAATTGGAAGTGTAATATAGCTCAGAAAGGGTCAAGTGATGGCAAATTTTCAAGAATACTCCTTTAAAGGGTATTCTAGGGAAAAGGCAAGACTGGTGGCAGAGGAACTGAAAGCTGAAAACAAGAGAGGAGACCTTACTTGAGAGTGTTAAGGAGATGAATAAAGTAGTCTCAAAGGCTTTAACATCAGAGAAGTCTTTGAAATAACTGAATAAAACACCAGAAGGCTGCACAGAGAAGTGGGGGAAGATCACCACTCAGGGTGTGTTTATTAAATCCTGATGCTTCAAGGAATCGGGTTTGCAATTCCTAACAATTTAAGACTTCACTAAAATTACCTTCCCAGTCATTTTTGCTGGGAGCACCTTGCTGCGCCAGTTTGCTCTGATAACTCTGTCTCAAAGGCTACCTGTGCATAAGTCAGTCCAAGCAGACTTAGGAGAATTCATCACTTTTGGAGGCCACAGGGTTTGGTGCTGTTGACAGCGGGTTCCTTTGTCAAGGGAAACAGTTATCCTTGTGGTTGGAAGACAATAGGAAATGTCTTGTGCTGATGACTTGGTCTCAAATGAGAAAGTGCAGCTGTCTTAGTGTATGTAGTACTTACTTTACAGCTGCTTTACCCCTGAGCATCCCAAATTAATTCAAATAGTACTGTTGTTCCCTTCCTGTGGATAAACAGAGGTCTCTCTAGAGTCTGGCTTGCCACTTGTCTTGCTCTCATGTTTCAAAAGTAAGAAGTTAAAATGCTGTATTAAAAAGACACTGATTCAGATTGTGGGATTAGCTAAACTAGTGTTTGTCAGGCCAGCAAAATGATGGTTTACTTTATCTCAAATTCATGTTCTCAGGACTGTCCTACATTCATGGCCACACCTAAGCAGTTGTACTCTAGAAAAATCAGGCAGAAATTCAACCATTAAGCAACTTTCTTGCCGCCCTGGACAAAACTTAAGCTGTGGTACAAGTTAAGGGTATTATTTCAGGGATAAATTTGGACCTGCCTGACTTCTGATGAGAGCTGTTATTGCACAAGCCTCTGTCTGGACTCTGACATTGCCGCTGGGGCTTAGAACTTTTGCACCAGTCTTCAGTCTTCCACTGCTATGCTAGTTTTGCAGTTCTCAAATGTGTGCAGCACCAGATGATACCAAAAGAGGAGCCACTAATGCGACTGCATTCCTTGTGCTTGTCTTGTCTATGGATTGCCTGTCACATCCCTCTGCTCTCCCCTCCTTTTGGGCAGTGTTACCTGTGCAGCCTCCCAGCACTGATTTGAGGAGGGGAAGCCTGAAAGCAGGCTGCTTTCTCGCTGTCGCCCTCCTCTCCTCTTCTTGCAAAGTGCCAGAGTAGCACAGCTGCAGCTGCAGGGGCAGTGAGCGATCTGCAGAATTAGAGGGAAGTACTGAGGTCAGGCAGTCCCAGATCCCATGGTCCCCAGGGCTGAAGTTAGGTGTCCTAAAGTCTCACTAAACAGGACAGAGGATCCAAGGAACACCACCTCAAAAAAGTAGAAGGTTCATGGGGAGAGATGCTCACAGACCCTTGTAATCTGTTGATCCTGTGCACAAAAGGTATAAAGGTAAGGTAATAAGTGTTGATACAGCAACTCCGCTGAGGATTTGGGAGAGATTGAGCTGGTGTCAGAATTGCCCCCGTGTGGATAGCAGAACAAGGACAGTCTGTGCTGAGCTTTTCATCCCTGGAGCTAATTTCTGGACGCTCTGAGCTGTGGCAGAGGCAGGTCTGTGAACAAGGAGTTTTTTAATCCCATTTTGGTGGAGCAATGCACAATTAGCACCCATGTGTTCTCAACTATTAAGACCATGCCCCTTAGATTATTTATGTAGCTTGGAAATTTCTGTAGGCTCCACTGCTCCCCTGTGTCATTTGTTGTATCATCCCTCCCCACTCCTAGTCTTTATTAGCATATTTGAAGAGAGCCATCTGCCTACCCAAATTGCCTGCAGCCTCAGGAGGGCTGTAAGATATGTGACATCCTCTCAGAACAACCTTGTTTTTCACTGGCAGTGCAAGGAGATAAAGAGGGACAGCCGCTGACTTCTGCTGTCAATTTCCACGCAGTAAATCTGAGTGATGCTTACGAAATGGGAACTGTGAATAACAAGCAGCAACATCCATGGGAAAGTAGATGTGCTCCTTGCAGGGGGCTGTCTTAGCCTCCACCTACCACCGAGCCAGCTCAGGAATGGCAGCCGCTCAAGCTTTAAGGGCCCAGTTTCCCAGCACCCTGCTTGAGTGCAGAGATCCCAGTACTGCCTTCTGAAACCACCTTCGAGGGAGGCGAGTGTGATGCACAGGGGCTGGAGTGCAGAAGTGATGCAGGGAGCGGCTACAGCCCCCCAGGAAGGCAGCCTGGGGAGAAATAAGCCTGTGCTCTCTGCATTGGAACAGGGATGGGATGGGACTTCCTGGTTTTGCAAGCGTGTGCCAGAAACCAGCTCTGAGCCTCGGCAGCAGCACACACAGTAACTGTCTGGTACAAAAGCAGTTACTGGATAGCAATTAGAGATTGATTATTCTCCAGACCTTTTGCATTTTTCATGCCAGCACAGGAGATACTATTCCACCCCACCTAACAGCAGCCCCATCTTAAAATTTAAAAAAAAAAATAATTTTTTTTCCTATTTTTATTCTGTTTTTCATGCTGGCAAATGAGGCAACGTTCCACTCTTCTTATACTGCCATCCCTGGCTTCCCTGGCCGTTCCCTTCTCCTCTGCAGCTGACCCCACTCAATGCCCATCTGTGACCTGTTTCTGGGGGGGCAGTGGGCAGGGAGGGGCCCGTGGTACGGGGGGCTGCTGTATTGTGCAACCGTGGAAGGCTAACAAGGGGAAAGTGCTGTGCGCAGAGATGTGTGAAGTGCGCTGGTGTGGAGCTGGTGCAGAGTGGGTGGGCAGGTGCACTGCGGGGGTTGGATACAAGGTGTGGGATAGGGGTGCCGTGCGGGGTAGCTGTAGCTGTGCGGGACAGGGGC
>VWZY01005016.1:223961-234010 GCA_013399075.1 Chloroceryle aenea | reverse complement strand
GTGTACCTGAGCCTGGAGGGCACGGCGGGCTGCAGCGAGAGGCACCTCCTAGACAAACCCTTCTACAACGACTTCGAGCGCGGTGCGGTGAGTCCAGCCGGGCTGGGGGTGCCCGCTCCCCACGGCTGCCCGGTCCCCTCCCTGGCGGTGCCCGAGAGGCTCCATCGCGTCCGCCCCGTCTCGCATCTCCCTGCGCGGGGCGTCGGGCCGGACCCCTAAGGCCGTGGACAGTGGAGCCTTCTGCTGCACCTCGCCTGCTTCCTAGCCCGGCGCCCCAAGGGATTGCGACAGGGCTGCGCTTTTTTAAGCTCTCGTCCCCCTGTGCCGGTGCTCCCGAGCGGGACTCCGGGACCCAGGTACCTGCTGTCATCCCAGCTGCCCATCATTCACGTCCCTGTCCTGGAAGTTAGCCCTGGCTCTGGTCAGTCGCTCGTGCTTCTGGTTAACGACGGGGTTTCAGATTTTCTTGTACTTTCCTTACAAATACTAAAAAAGTTTGCGTGCTTCCAGGTGATAGGCAATGTTTTGGGTTAGTATTCACTAGCAGTCAGAACTTTGCTGTCTCCCAGCATAGTTCAAAGGTGATTTGAACTATCTTTTACCTCAAAGAGGTAAAAGCTTCCAGTGAAAATTACAACACCTGCCAAGGGAAATGTGTAGGCAGCTTCAATGAAAGTTGGAAAAGACCATAAATGTGCAAATATCAGAATAAAGCTGGGGTTGGGCTACCAGCTGTGCTATTCTTTGAACTCTGCTGTGTGTTGTGTCCTGTCTTCTCTGTCGTCTTACCACAGTATCCATCTGTAATCACTTATACACCGAGCGCTGTTTTAGAACAGCATTCAGTCCTTCGCTTGTTGTCCACTGGGGAAATAGTAGACCTGGGTAATTTTTTTTTATCCCTCTCAAAATGTGTATCTTATCTGGAAACCTAATTCATAGTTTCTAAGTATCTGATGAGATTCAAGCAGCTTTGAAAGTTTTAACAAAGTGTTCACAAGTTACTTTGGAAATGAGACCTCCTGCTGCATGCACACCTAAAACTTCACTGTCATGGTTTATGGTTATTGCCTTTACTTGTGTTTTGTGAATCACAGGGTTCACAGCATAAATGAAGTACCCAACATGATATCTAGCTAGGTATCTGCAGTAGACATTGCAGATATGGTTAACAGATGAAGCATGTAGAATAAGTGATGATAGCATGTGTAGATATGGGCCGCAGATATTTACAGATGATGGTCTGAGGAGATACTCTGCAAATTCAGCTGTGGGGACTTACTAGCTGCTGCTGTTGAAGTTGCTTTCCTTCATGGTTAAACATTCCTTAGCTTTGAATCTTGTTATGTGAATCTCCCAAATGGACATCCTGTCATTCTTTCTCTCCTATCCAGTGAATAGTCCTGTATTTTTAGTGAAGCTTAAAAAAACATGAGCGAGAGAGATTGAGGAAGACCTCAGTCTGTCCTGCAAATTTAGAGTTAGGGTGATCCCCCAGGAGGGATGATCCCAGCTGAAGAGATAAGCACCAGAGTTTCCAGCAATCAGGCAGTTTGTTCTTATCCCTGGGCTACAAGAGTTTTACTGTCTCTGAGAGATGGCTGTGATGGAGAGCCTGGTAGTACTCTGAACATCCAAATGAATTCAACTCTATTACAGGGGGAAAATGCCGTGACATGAGCATTAAATATATACTTAGGAGGAACTCTTGAATGGCTGGGGGACCAGGTCTAGCAGGAGCAGAGGTAGCTGCGAGCACTGGACCCCACTGGGTGAGGAAGCAATGACTGGAGGTTTGTGGATGTCGGTAGCACTACAACAGAGGATGCATGCACCTAAAAGGAGTATTTGCATCTCCTTGGGAAAGTATCTCTTAGACACACTTGAAAGTATTTATCTGTGTCTGAGCACTTGATGAAAAATGCATCGCTAGCTGCGCACTCTTTCTGAGACGGGAAATGTCTCTTTCTTGTGTCAAAATTGTTCCCAAGTGCAAAAGCTCTTGACTACTTTCAGATGTGGAATTTTTTCCTATCCAAATTAATTGTTTCTGTTAATTGCTAAGTGTTTGATACTACAAATATGCAGTCAGCTTTTTCAGCATGTATTTATTGTGGAGAATGAGAATAACTGTGTCCATAAAGTGTCTGGCTCATTGGACGCTTGCAGTGTGGTGTGCTAAGTCTTGTTGTTGAGGATGTTTTCTTGGGAAGTGCAGTGTGTTTTTCCAGGGATGTGTTCAGGTATCATTGTAACGAAAACACTGTGAGTCTTGCTAATACGTTGTACAAAGAAAGAAAGAAAAGAAAAGAAAAATACCAATACACAAAAACACCACCAACAACAAAAATAGATCAGAAGAGACCAAAAGACTTCCACATTCTTTGTAGAATGTAGAAAGGTAGCAACTGGTTTCACAGTTCTGTACACATTTTCTTTTTTTTTTTTTTTTCTCTGCAAAGTAATTAAATGGGAACACATTTGGAAAAAAAAAAAAAAAAGTTAAAAAACCACTTTTTCAGCTGATGACTAGAGTTTTAGAATATTATCTTGTCAGTCTTTGTCTGCTTTCCAGTTTCTTTTCTGAATGTTGGGCTAGGCTCAGTAGTTCCAATATCCGTGTAATGTCTTCATTTGAATGAATGAAAATAGTGTGTGGTACTAGATACGATGAATGAGGTCCTGGGCCAGTTCTGAGCAGGAGATTTGCATGCCAAATGTTGACTGAGGGAAAAACCTGAAGGGATTTGCGTAACGGTAGCAGCTGTAGTTTTTGTCTGACTTACTCCAAGTCCTGGACACAGGTGATGTAGAAAGACATAGCTGCTTTTCTTAGTGTCTTTTGAGCAAGTTCCTGTTGGTGCTGCGTGATTTCGAAGCAAGTGTTATGGTGTTACTCAGTTCTCTGTTTTCTTTCTGTTGCCCCATGTTCTGGTTGTGGCTGGGGTAGACTCCATTTTCTTCACAGTAGCTGGCAGGAGGCTATGTTTTGGATTTGTGCCGGAAACGGTGTTGAGAATGTGATGACATTTCAGTTATTTCAGAGCCATGCTTACACAGAGTCCTTTTCTGCTTCTCAGTCTGCCCCACTAGCAAATAGGCTGGGGTGCACAAGAAGCTGGGAGGTGACACAGCCAGGACAGCAGACCCCAATTGACCAAAGGGATATTCCAGACCATCTGACTTCACGCTTAGCATATAAAGCCGGGGAAAGAAGGAGGGGAAGGACATTCAGGGGGATGGCATTTGTCTTCCCAAGTAAATGTTACATATGATGGAGCCCAGCTTTCCTGGAGATGGCTGAACACCTGCCTGCCAATGGGAAGCAGTCAATCAATTCCTTGTCTTGCTTTGCTTACATGAGTGTTTTTTGCTTTACATATTAAACTGTATTTATCTCAATCCATGACTTATCTCACTTTTACCCTTCTGATTCTCTCTCCCATCTCACTAACAGGGAGTGAGCAAGTGGCTGTGTAGTGCATAGTTGCCAGACAAGGTTAAACCATGGCAACCCTTCATCTGATTTTTTCTTTTGTTGAAAGAAATGCACTCACAAATATTTCTAAATGGGAAATACTTTTTTTTTTTTCCACTTAGAGCTTTATGCTTATAGAAAGAGGGGTTGTCAGTGTCATCCTTTTTGCAATATTAGGCTACTCAGTAGAAGTCTCTCCTCAGAAGGAAGGAGATTAGGTTTTGTGTGAGATTGAACAGGATGCTGCAGGATTTTGGACAGTCCAGCAACCTTCAGTTCTGGTCTCTCACTCTGAACTGAAATGCAGTAAAAATTCCTAGCATCTCTGACTCATTCTGTAGACATCAGGGGTGCCATGTGTTTACCAGGAGACCTCATACAACAAATGCCATAGAAACCTTGAGCAACCCATTGTCTGTTCTTACATGGACCTTGTACTGTCTTTGTAACCTGGCATGCTTTTAATGCAGTAGTAAAATTGTCATCTCGGGGGGAGCCCATGTGTTACTGGCTTGGAGGCAGCGAAAGCTGAGTGAGATGTCACACTCAGAAGTGCCATTAAAATGGGAACTGTCGTGGTCATAAACAGATTAAAACCCTTCAGGAACGTTTGGGTTAATTGAATGTCCTCTCTGCATTACATTGACAGGGACGTGCAACAGTTTCAGGGCTCTTGTAATATTAGCAAAGAGATTGTTACCAGTGAATGGAGTTTCTTCCAAAGGTGGGCTGACAGTGTTGTATTTCCATCAACTCTTTAGATCTGATTCTCATTACTCTTTAATTTAAATCTTAGATGTGTGTATATATATGTGTGTGTGACATGCTAAGAACTATAGAAACAGATATGTGTAAATGAGGATTTTTTTTAAATTAAAGTGTTAGATGAACCTTTGAAAGAGATTAATTTAAACAAGGATAATCTGGTATCTTATACAACAGGGAGTTGATGAGCAAATAAGATTAATTTCAGACTTTCTGTGCCATACTAATAACTTAACAGCAATGGGGTTTTGTGAGGACTTGAGCTAAAAATAACACTGTATTTTTGCCCTATCGACATAGTGTCTTTGGTCATCTTGTTCTTCCTTTGTACATGACTAGACCTGGAGCTCGAAATGTGTTAGAAGATAGAGCAGAAAAATCCCAAGTAGCTGAATACAAAGTGAATCTGATCCAGATGTGGTTTTACTTTGCTTCTGGAGGTTATTGCATTAGTCTTTGCATGTTTAAATTGCCTTTGTAGTGATGAAAGTGATGAACACACATGGGTAATATTTCACAGAGGTTTGTAGATCTGTTTGGGCTGTGTCTCTGCAAGGTGGCTACTTCCAGCTTCTGACCACCAAATGGAACAAGATCATAGTAGAATTGAAAGAGAGAATTCATTTTGTGTTGTAAATGCATATAAAGGTGCACAAGCAGGAAGTGGCTGAGTTTGAGATAACATGATATGACAGCCTGTGACTCTTCTGCGAAATGCTCTGTCCTGGAAAGACATATGAAATTGCAGAAGTAATGACTCAGTGCAAAAACCAGAGCCTAGTAAAGAGTTTATTTACACGACTTTTATTGAGCAAACCACGGGTTGCAGGGAAATCAAGATGAAATAGAAATGGTTCAAGTGCTGCCTATTTCTGGAAAGTAGATTTGAAGAATGGGAAACAATTGGAGCACCTTACCTACATTTTCCAGCCATCATCCAGAATTCTTTGAGCCAGTTGACGAGAGGGAAGCCAATAATATTGGGTGTGGGGTGATAGGCAAAGACCAGGGTGGTGTTTGAAACACTGTTGTGGGAAGGAGGAATCTCCATTCACTTAGCTAGGAGCACAGGGTTATGTCCTACAGTCACTGGCTGTCATAGTTGTGGCTTCAGACACTATTAATATAATTTCTGAGAAAAGCCTCTGAACATTTTTCAGTCTCCACAGTTGGTTCAAAATTATGAATCATCAAGGAAATAAATTTACCTTTACACATTATCCTTTTAGCTGTTCTGGGATAGTGGGAAGGATTAAAGACTGGAGCGATTAAAGAGTCAGCTAGATTTTAAAACATTTTTTGAAAGTTTAGTTATTTGCTCTATATCAAGAACTATTCCTTTTCTGATATTGAGATTCAAGGGAAAGTGACAAGCATAATCTCAATATATGAGTTGAAATATCAGCTCCACAATTTTTGTCTCTCAGCTCACATCCTACCAGACAGTTGCTACCATCCCCATCTTGCCAAGGAGTGCCATGCTATTTATGAAGCAGTTTGTTATCACCTGGTGTGTATAGATGTACTATTGATATTTCACAACTGCAAACATGATGGCCTTCCTTTTTAAAAGAAACATTTCAATACCTTTTGCTTTAATAGGCATAGGGAGAATATAGCACAGACTAAGATTAGTGTATTATGTCTCAGCAAATCAAAATAAGCATTGCCCATGCACATTTTAAACACTTGAGCCTAAAATTAAATTAGGCAGCATATTAGAAGAAATTCCAATATCCTCGTTAGGATGAAACAGCTTCATATGAGTTGCAGTGCAATAATCATGGCCTGACAGTTTCAAAGTTGATTGAAGAACATCTCTGGGGAAAGACAGACAAGTACGTGGTTTTGCTGTCCACAAGATTGACTTCAAAGCCTAAAGGGTGTTTTGGTTTTCTCTGGCTTCTACAAGTCAATTAAAAGTGATGAACTTTGTGAAAGCTGTTAATTTTATATCATGGGCTATGAGAGAACTGAGGTCTGTCATCCCAGATTTTGATGGACGGACAAGTGTCTTCACTCCAAAATTATCATCGCAGCTTGTAATTCATGGATAGTTCATACAAAAGGGTACTTTGCCTCTGTAATGCAGGAAACTTGGGTTAAAATGGGAGAAGGGATGCCAGAGATCCTTCTTATGTACGTTTTTCTAATCATGTGAGTGCAAGTTGCTACAAATCTGTCTTTTGTAACAGTTGAAATAATAAGTGCCACCTGGAGACATGTAAAAGTTACTTTTTTTTTTTCATTCTTCTGTCTGGAATTTAATCTTTCTTCACTTTTTAGGTTTGGTCCTTATTTGAATTAGCCTTTCCCTAGCGAGTAAGGCAGTAACAGGGGGCATATATCAAATACCTGGGAAGGTTAAGAAAGTGCTCCTGAAAAGAATAAGCAGGGTGTGGCATCTAAGTCAGGAGCCAAATGACAAAGCTCTCAGAGGCAGGTGAGTCTACAGGAACCACAGCATGTTGATGCAGTACTTCATCCTTTTGTTACCAGCAGATGGTTGATTTCTGAGATTGTTGGCTGTTGTTGAGAAAAAACCACAAGAGAATTAAGTCTCTACTTGTAGAGACTTACAGGGCCTGTCCCTGTAAGCCATCGATGAATGCACTCCAAAAGCAGTAGGTATGGGTGGTCCTAGACTTCAGTACCAGATCAGTGCAAAGACCCTGTGACCACAGCCTTAGCATGGGAAAGGTCTAAACAGACTAGCTGCTGTGTAAGTCTGGGCTGAGAGTGCTACATGTAGCAGGAGTCAGGACTTAAGAGTTAGCTCCCAACTGAGATAGGAGCTAAACCACATTTCCACATGCTGGCTTGCTTTCTGTGAAGGACTGAAGTTACTTCAGGGTTAAATAGAACCTTTTTTTTTCCAGTCAGATACTTAAATTCCTTTGCACATACGAGAATTACAAACATAAAATATACCATTGTCCAAATATGAGCTGTACAAACTTAGAATGTACCATTGTCCTTATTTTAACAATGGAGAAGTGAAGAAGACCAGCCATAGGAACTCAAGACAAAGAGGATTTAGGTGCTCTGGATGCTGTCCTTAGTCTGAAGCATGCATGACATGTACACAGGTCTTTAGATTCCTGGTCCAGTGTGTTAATCTCATGATCATTTTTTCACTCCAGTTACATGATGTGCCCTAGCAATGTCTCCTCCAGCTGTTGCTAGGAGAGAAGTAAATGGTTTCTCAGTTTGACTGTTTTTCTCAAACTTGCAAACATTTCAAGTACTAATATAATTTTTAGGTTGCATTCAAAAATGTTCCTCCATTTCTGGAGTGTTCTGCATGTTCTTGTTTTATTTATTCATCTTTCTGTTTCATTGCAGTCCAATAATAGGTCTTCCACTAGAAACTGGAAAGTTCTGTTGTAGCCATGCCATATCAAGAAAGGCCAGGTATGCCTGTGGAGTGCTGGTTGGGCCTCCTGAATGTGCAGTGGATCATTGATTGTGTTCTGCTCTATAGGTTGACTCCTATGATGTAACTGTGGAAGAAGACCTTGGAGAAATTCAGCTATTAAAAATTGAGAAACGAAAATATTGGTACCAGGATGACTGGTACCTTAAGTATATCACTGTAAAAACACCAATGGGTGACTATTTGGAGTTCCCATGTTACCGTTGGATTACAGATGAAAAAGAGATCGTTCTTCGAGATGGAAGAGGTGAGAGCTGTAAGAAACCTGTATTTCCTGCGGAACATCTGGAACTCTTCCACCTCTCCTTCCCCTTCCCCCATGTACCTCCCACTCTTCTCTCTCACTTGGGGATCCACTGCCAGTCCCCTCCTGCATCCTAGGGGATGGGCTTTCCCTGATGACTAGGACTGCTTTCTGAGTAGTTTGTTGGGCTGGGCACTGGCAGTTGAGTCAGATATTTTGGGAAGAACATGCAAAGAAGGGTCCTTATGCTGGCTTGTTACACTGGTCTTGAATTTCCAGACTGACCCTGATGCCAAATTTTTTGTCTGCTCCACATCTCCATTGCTGGAAGCCCTTTTGATCTAATTAGAATGAGTTTCTCATCTTTGTTTCATACTAAGCCCCATGATTAATTGCCTGTAACTTGTCTTGTTTACTTGAGAGTGAAATAAAATCCCCAAGTAGGATGCTTACTTAGTAGGTGCAAGGACCAACAGCAGCTTCACTTTTCACCCCTTCTCTTTGCATGTTGTCACAGAAGGCAGGGTGAGATGGATATGGCTGCTGCAAGTACTGGTGACCAACAGAGAAAAGTGTTCCAGCACTTCTGTGGTCTGTTCAGAGTGATGTGTTGGACCTGAAACTCGTGTTACTGAAACAGTTAAACTGTCTCTGACTACTCTGACTACCTACTTGCTGTGATCAGGGTTGGGGCAGACATTTGTCAGTGATGTTTTCTTGTTTCTCTATGCTTCTTGTTGTTATTTCTCTATCCTTCCTGGGGTAGGTTGGCTGCTGTAGTGGTCTGCAGCCCGAGTGCCTGAAAACAGCTGAAACAATATATGAGGTGGTAGGAAATAAATGTTTATCTTCCCATTAGTTTTTGGCTACTCATTGCTAACGAATTTTGCATTTGAAGCCTTTTGTCCTATAATCACAGCTATGTGCTGGTTTGTTTTTGGTCTCCAGAGGGAATTTCCATTTGTCATAATCTGATTTATAAGAACTTTAACGCTTCAAGGATAAAAGCAAGTGAAATCCTGTTGGCAGCTTGAACACAACCACTTGGAAACCATTAGCCATCTTTGTTATCAGTTGTATTACCTCTAGTATTTCCAACTCCAAGCCTCAAACAGCTATTTTCATGAAGCTCCTGGTGGTTTTAACTGCCTTCCCATTTGTATATGTAATGTGAGTCATGTACCTTGCCCTTTCTCTGATTACTGAGAAAGTTTCTGTGTTGTTTAATGGTGTAGTGAATACATGGTCAGAAAAGCAAGCTATCTGGAAATGAAACCTCATTGTTTTTTCTTTCTGTTCTCATGCTAAGATATGAATATTACCCCAAGATGACAGGGGAGAGAACAGCTCAAGGAGAGAGGATAGGAGATGTTTCCTGGAGATGCCTTTTAGCAGAGAAGATAAGCTGGGACAATGCTGTGTTTTGTCTTACTGATGAAAACTCCCTTAGATACTGAAATATAACATTAATCCCCGTGACCCTACTCAAACCATTTAACACTAGATATGTACAGTGTCTACACCAGAAACCCAGGATTTACATATAGTTGAAACAGAAGTTCCTATCTTGAGGAAATTGCCCCATAGAGGCACCAAGTTAGGAGCTTATCTCCTTCCACAGATTCTCTAGGGACCTGTGTTCCTACTCAAAGTACTAGGCTGGATTGTAAGCATTTCCCACAGAAACTCTGTAAAGGCATAGATAAAAAGTTTTAAGGTTTGGAAATATTGCTCCAGATCTGAGCAGTGATATGCAGAAGAACCTTATAACCTTGTCTTTTTCACAGAATCACAGAATTACTGAGGCTGGAATAGACCTCCAAGATCATCAGATACAGCCTATGACCCAACACCATGACATCAGCTAGACCATGTCACTAAGTGCTATATCCAATCTTTCCTTAAACACCTCCAGGGATGGCCACTCCACCCCTTGCCTGGGCAGTCCGTTCCAGTCCCCCTGAGTCTCCTCTTCTTCAGGCTGAACAACCCCACCTCCCTCAGCCTCTCCTCATAGGACTTTCCCTCCAGTCCCTTCACCAGCCTTGTCGCTCTCCTCTGGACCTGCTCCAGCACCTCAATATCCTTCCTGAAGTGAGGGGCCCAGAACTGCACCCAGTACTCGA
>VWZY01005016.1:195320-223210 GCA_013399075.1 Chloroceryle aenea | reverse complement strand
TAGCCAGGACCGGTGATAAATGATAGGGAGTGGCTTAGCCAGCTCTTGTGCCAACTCCCTAAGCACCCTAGGACGAATCCCATCTGGACCAATTGACTTGTTAGGGTCTAAGTGGCACAGCAGGATTCCCTGCCTACCAACACAGGAGCCCAGTTGCCTTGAGCATAGTCAATCTTTTTGTTAAAGGCTGAGGCAAAGAAGGTGTTAATTACCTTGGCCTTTTCCTTGTCTTCCATTACTATGTTCCCCTCCTTCATCCAGTAAGGAATGGAGATTTTCCCTGGCCCTCCTTTTGTTATTAAGGCATCTCTTCTACATGACCTCACAATATTCTTAAATGCTTCCTGGTTCACCTGCCCCTTTTTCCAAAGTTGATACACTCTTTTTTTTTTTCCCTGAGTTCTTGCAAAAGCTCCTTGCTCAACCAGGACAGTCTTCTACCCCGCCGGATACCTAATTTTTTTTCCCCTGTTTCACAGCAAAACTCCCTCGGGATGACAAGACCCAGATTCTCAAGCAGCACAGACGGAAAGAGCTTGAGACACGTCAGAAAATGTACCGGTGAGTTTGCCAGAGCTCCCCAGAAGGCCCAGAGCCTGTTCTCATCAGGTCAGAGTTTGGAAACATATGTTCAGATTATCATATTGTCCTAATTACTAGACTACTGGAAGAGAAAGCCTAAGTTACTATGTTGGCCATATAGATATTTACTTAGATGGAATTCACTGTACGTGATGATGATCCTGGTGCGCATGGCAGTACAAGACAGTGGAATCCTTGATATCAGGAAGACTTAAGGAGGATTTCAGTAGTACAGTCTCTGTGTGGTCCCTATGGCACATAGTTGTGATTTCAAGGATGATTTGAAGGCAGATTTCATTTGCCTTTTGCATGCAGTACGTCAGTTTTGGACCATGGTCTGAACACGTCAGCTCTTAGTGGAACATTT
This sequence comes from Chloroceryle aenea, assembly GCA_013399075.1. Taxonomy (NCBI): domain Eukaryota; kingdom Metazoa; phylum Chordata; class Aves; order Coraciiformes; family Cerylidae; genus Chloroceryle; species Chloroceryle aenea. The sequence goes on along the minus strand of VWZY01005016.1, from coordinate 222,261 downwards.
TGGCTGTTGCAAAAAGCTAGTTTCAGTTGTTTTCCTGCACCAGGGTGCAGTGGAAGATCTGGCCCTGTTTGAGTGGACTGGAATGTGATATCAGAACACAGTTGTGATACCCACATTTATATTGTAATAGCCATTTTTTCCTAATCAATGTCACAGTGGAAAAAGTATAATTTTTATCACTTGAGAACTCCAGCAGGCATTAGACATTTCCTTTTCCTAGAGACATACTCTGTGTTAGAATAGCAAATGTTTCTTGCACTTTCATGCCCTTATCATAAGAGTCATGAGACCTTTGAGAAGGACAAAGGGTCCATTCAGAATGGGTGGGTTGAAGCTTAGTGTATGTGTTGTTGATATAATTTGACTAAGAAAGGATCTTGCTTACAAATTATGGGAAATAGAACAGAAAATATAGCTCAAAAAGAGGTGTGACACAAAATGTTATCTATGTATGCAAAAAGGAAGGCAAAACCCATTTGTAATTCCAGGGAAATAGCTATTTACAATTCAGATTCATAACTGATAACACATAATGCAGTATCTGTGTGGCAGACAATTTGGAAATACCATTGAAACGGTGTTCTTTACAAATCTCTTTTGTTTTGAAGTAAAAAATGGGACACTGTGAGAACATACATGGCAGAGAATGAGTGCCATGGCCATTAGGAGGTAAGGCTCTTCTGAGAGCTGAATCAAGACTATCTGTGTCTCTCAGAGAGTTGCCTTTTGGAGGAACCTAAATACGAGCCTGAGTAATTTTAGAGGCTATATCTCAGTTCTGCACAAACGTAGCTGCATTGGGCAGCTGTTTGTCCCTCTGCTCCCTCCTCTCCCACTATATTTGAAGCTACTGCCCATTTCAACCAAATGTGACATGTCTTTGGAAATATCACAGATATTAAGTTGCATCATTTTTTTGTGAAGGTAGGTGGATGAGTAGATGCCTTTCCATTGTACTTCAGGATTCTGTATGGTACTGGTAGGTAGTAATGTCACAGTTTTCGGCCCAAATGAATCTGACACAAATTTACTTTATAGTGTTGAGTCAGAGAAGCAGTGTAGGTGAAGGAAAGATGCAGCCCTTGTGCTGGCAAGGTAATAGGGTTAATCCAACCTCACTTGTTTTCTCAGCTGGAAGGAGTGGCATCCAGGTTTTCCTCTGAGCATCGATGCCCATTCTCACAGTGATCTGCCCCGTGACATACAGTTTGACAATGAGAAAGGAATTGACTTCATTCTGAACTACTCTAAAGCGTAAGTGTTTGTGGAACTTTATGAGTTTTGCAAAATCTCTTTTGGGGCAGTGTAAGGACCTGATCACCTTGTAGGTTTCATACGAAACTCAAAATTGGAGATATATATATTTTATCTGCAGTCAATCAAAGTAAGAAAGAATTGAAGATATTTTTATTTTTTATTTAAATAACAGTATTTTAAACTCTTGACCCTTTGAACCTCTGCATTCTCATTAGACATAGTTATGGCTGTAGCTGGTTGGAAGCAGCACCAGTGAAAAGCATAGGAAGAAGGACTATTAGCACCTGATACCTTAGGCTTTTGACTTAGCTTTCGGAATCATACCCTAGAGATACTTTTCTCCCTGGTGTGTGACAGCCAAGCCTTTCAGTCACATCCCCTGACAGTGTGTGACAACCAAGACCTTGTTCAGTCACATGCTTAAAGAAGATGGTATTAATGCACCCTTAGGATCATGCTGAAGAAAAATCAGGGGGCATCACAGTCACTGTCCACCCACTTGTACATGTCATGTCACTTGCCCAGGTGACATCATGCTATCTCAGGCACAATACTATCAGACGGTGGGATAGTTTGAGGTGAGATGAGACTGGTCCAAGATCATCCACAATTTCTTTATCTGTGATTCTGTTAATATGCTGGACTCTTCGTATTTTGGAAAGGTGTTCCTCCCATTATTTGAGTGATCTGACCGAGATTATGTCCTCAGGCATAAGTTCATAAGAACTACAGAGTTTAACATCTATCCTGAAACACTTGCAGTTTCTAGTAAGAGTGAATACTTGCTTATCTGAGTCCATCTGGTGAACTGACAGTGACTGAAACCTTACTCGTGAGAGCATTCTTGGTGTTATATTTATGCAGCTGAATTTCACTACCAAGACAGAGTCAAACTGCATGGCTTGTTCCAAGAGAAGATATACCTGCTTTTTTGTCTTATTTGGAAAATTGGAAGCTTCAAAGAACATGTCTTTTTCTGGCTCTATTAGCTCTGCTGTAGATTTCTACCTCCATCCTCTCCACTGCCCCCCTCCTGGCATCTGTTTTTCACAATGGAATGATGCTTTATAACATCAGCAAATCTTTTTTTCTTTTAGCAGAATAAATCTCCAGCAGGTGTGAACACGGTGATGGGTTTGTTTCTGCAGCACATATGGTTGAGTGGACCTAAATCTTTCAGAGCTAATTGGAATAAGGCAGCTGAATAGCTTTGAAGACCAGGGGTCTCTAGGTTTCTAACTAGAATGTTAAAAGAATGATGGAACAGGCCATAGAGTGCATGCTTTTGTAACTTTTTTAATGTAATACCAGCTATTATACAAGATAAATGTCTGTGAGGTCATACAAGCAGTTAAGTTAGATTATATTAGATATTTAAATAAAAAGACAGATGCTTTCTGCCTCTCAAGCTTACCCAATGCCATAAATATGCCCTCAACTTTATGTTTAGACTACAGAGAGACAAATCTCCCATCTTTAATATGAGCCAGAAGTTGAGGTCCCTTCTCACCTCATGAAATATCTTATTCCCCTAGCAGCTCTTTAGATTCTAAAAGTTTTGAGAAGTTTAAAGAATCTGGGGCCTTGACCATAGATTCCTGAAAACTCTGGACTCTGATGTTCCTCTTCCTCAGACAGCTATAAGAACCCAGCCCTGCAGAGGAATTTTAATAGCACATAATGAACTTGATAATGACCATCAGAAATAGTTCTTTGGGAAAGTATATAATATTAAAAAATAAAATAAAATAAAAGCCAGGAAAACTGTGGAATACTACATAGTATTGTTTAAAAGGTGAGCCAAATTTTTTTTGAGTCCAGAAGATATCATTCTTGATCTGTAATCAGGTTTTTAATATAATGCAGGCCAGATTACCACAGCCAGTCTCTAATTCTTAGGTTATCTTTCCTCTGTGTGCAAACTGATAAGTTAAATTATCAATCTGAATTTATCTAATTATCAGTTTTGTTAATTTCACTGACTTTACCTCCCAGCTAGTGCTGGGAGGACACCCCATGCATAACTGTGAAGTGCTCTGAGATTCAGCCAGGTGGGACATCAGTACAGTCTGTTCCTCATGGAACAGAGCTGGGGGAAGGACATTCTGAAAAAGTGAAAAATCCCTCAGAGTTGTTGTGTAGTGTTGTTGCAAATAAACCCGTGGTAAAACCAAGAAGAGATTCCAACCAAGGGAAGAAAGAAAACACCATGCAGCTCTTCTCTTGGCCCAGCTTCAGGAAGCAGTTTAGTTTTTGATGTGTTAGTGGAAAGGCAACTTTCTTTTTCAAATTAATTACTTGTTTTCTAGTAAAAAAAAATATTTCTATTTAATAACAACAGTTCAGCACGTATGTAACAATTTAGGACTTGTCACCTCATACAAGAGGAACTTGCTTGACTGTGTTGTGCACAGAATACTTTGCAGAATTAGCACTTTAAGTCAGATGTTTCTGGCTCCCAGCCCCCCATGTTGATGTAATGTCTGAAACCAAGGGATTTGTTTCCTCAGGTTGAAGATGAGCATCACATTTAACCAGCAGCTCAAGTAAATAGAAAGCTCTCAAAAACTCAGGTCTTATGCTGTAAGGAACCAGTCTGGCCTTGGTTACATAGATACTCTGGGCTGATCTCTGTTTAGGAATGCTGGCTGGACTGATCCTGGGTTGTGTTTGCTCTGACTTCATGCAAATCTATTTGTGTCACCATACCCATTTCCGAAGTGGTGCTAATAATGAACTTAGCCACTCTTAGCTGATGCTAACTGGTGATGCTAGCTGATGCTAGCAGACCACTAACAATGTGTTATGCACTAGTTCCTCTGACTCCAGTTTCTGTATGACATAAGTTTTAAAGCACTGCCCTTGTAGGCTGCTAGAACAGCTCTAGAGTGGATTTCAGTACATGCAATAGCAGACACTGGGCCCTTCAGATTCATTTCAGGTATTTATGTAAAGGTACAGCTAGAAAATTTTATTCTGTAGGGTGAGCAATCTCACAGGGTGAGCAATCCCACATTCCACTGCTGAAAAATTCATTGTATGTAGGTATATAAAATTCTGGAAAAGAATGCAAAAGAATATTGAGGAAACTGAAAATTATTTTTTTCAGAGATGTTTTGTTTTATTTTTAGGATGGAGAATCTTTATGTCAACCGTTTCATGCACATGTTCCAGTCTTCCTGGAGTGATTTTGCAGATTTTGAGAGGATCTTTGTCAGAATCAGCAACACAATCTCTGGTGGGTTTATCAGCATGTGCTCATGTTTGCGTTGTAGAATGACTAATTAGCTATCTTGTACCTATCTGAGTAAGATGGAAGTGGTTGACCTGCACTTCTGCTTTACCATGGTTTTTAATAAATAAGCTGTAATCTTAGACTACTGATCACACCAGCAGTCCTCAGGACCAAGAAGCGCAGCTGTGACCTCACATGAACTAAAATTATCAGGAACTGTTCAGTGATATTCTCTGTCCTGAGCTGTACTGGAGGGCAGGCCAGTTAGGCATCATAGTCCCTTTTGGCTTTTAGAAGTGTATTTTCGGTTATGTGCAAGTCCCACAGGACAAATATCCTAAGTATTTCACAAGTAAATCTAGAGGTACATTAGTAGGAATGTTTTTCAGAGCAGTTAAAGCATTTTTGAAAGTTTGATTGTATATGTTCCAGTTCAGCCATCTAAATACGTGGAAAGTCTCCAAAAAGGCACATTTGGAACTATCTCTGCTAAAAGCAAGTATGAGGGTGATCCCTCTTGCCTCTTACAAAGGCTGTTGCCTAACATCCCAGCTATGTGCTCAGTCCTGGTTGCACTGCTGCTATCACTGCTGACTTAACAACCCTATCCCAACATGGGGAAGGTACCACAGCCTCAGTTCTACTGTCATAATGTCACCTGTAACTCCCCTCATTTGGTTCTTGTGGACCATTTGTGTCAATGACATTGGGCAGCTCAAAAGTGTTCCAGTGGTAAGTTTTTTCCCAACAGAGATCATTTCAGGCATGAAACCCCATGCTGATAAGCCAACAGATCTGGGGATGGGGTGCTGGGAATGACCTGGGAGCTGTAACTTCTTCATGTGGTTCTGCTGCAGCCAGGATGAGCCATCAGACCACAGCCTAAGGAGCTGTGGTTTTTACCGGAAACTAGCGTGAGCTAGGTGTGAAAAAAAACTTATGACATTTATCCAGAATATCATCACTTTTCAAAAATGTATCAAAACTAGCTGTGCATACTGAGTTAAATGTCTTGCTGGTTTTGACATTTCATACTCAACATCTTCTTACTAGAAGAAAAAAAGTTTCACTTTTGCATGTAGGGCCATTCGGTTTCTGCAGTATCTCTCCTACTGTTAAAAGCACCATTGATGTACTGGTAACAGAGCAAGGACAAAATACTTTTCCTTTGTGCTGTTTTCTTTCCTTGTTTGTTTTTTGGTTGGTTGGTTGTGGGTTTTTTTGTTGGTGGTGGTTGGTTGGGGTTTTTTTGGTGGATTTGGTTTTGTTTTGGTTTTTGATAGGTTTTGTTTTTTTGAGGGGGGTTGGTTTTTTTTATACGTTTGTTTGTTTATTGACCCTTTTCTGTATGGAAATCTTAGCAGTTACTTTGAAACCCATTAAAACAGACATGGGTTTGGAAGTTCATGCCATCATTTCTGGAAAGCAGGGCTGGGAAGCCTTTGATTTGAGAGCCAGACCCAACCTTCTACTATCACCCATGGTTACATTATCTTACTTTATTTTCCTGTAGTATTGGATATAATAAGTGCACATGTACTGTAAATTGATTAGCATGTGGCTTCTCAAATGTGGAATAGCCTGTTCCGACTCTGAAAAGGAAAATACTTTTCTCTTCTACTCTCAAGTTTTCCTCCTCTTCAGGCTGCCTGAGGACCAGTTAACAGAAGTAAGAGTAATTTTTGTGGTGTCAGTTATAAAATAAAGCACACAAGATGGCCAGAGCTATTAAAACCAAATTACAGCAGTTTGTTACATTTAATAAGATTGTTTCCTAGAGTACTTTTAACGCAAGAATTAGATATGATCCACAATTAATTTCATTTATAACATTTCCATATTCATGAGGAAAGCTCCAGTTCTTTGAGTTTTAACCACTAAGCATCGGTCTCAGTTATCTTAATGCAACTCTGACTCTGCTTATTTGCCAGCCTTGGCAGAAACAGGGCTGATGTAGAAGGTGGTTCAAAGCATTTTTCAGTCATACAGTTTCTGTGCAACTGATGAGCCATTGTTTGCATGTTGCAGACTTCAGATACAGCTCCAGAGTCATTATGCAATTGACAGAGATGATGTAAATGTCAAGTTTAAGTAAAGTTAACTTTTTTTTTTCTGCTCTTTTAGAAAGCACTGTGAGTTTTGAGACTTTCTTTTTAATTATCACTGCATTCCTTCAGGCTATCTTTTTCATCCTTTAATCCTTTGTAGAAAAAATTAATTGCTTTCAGAAAAGGTTCTGCCTTATCTGAAAAAAGGCAATAGTGGAAAATGTTACTGGCTTCATTTTTCTCCTGGAGACATCAATGGGATTTTTCACAGTAATCATGTCCTTTCTGACTGAATTTGCAGGCTGAAATGGCAACATGACATTATGAAATAAACCACTGCAACCGTGGAAAACATCCGGTAGTACTACATATGTGATAGTAAGGAGATGGAGTACCTAAAACTATCATTTTACTAAGAAGATCTATTAACCTGGCTTTATATTAGCAATTGAAAAATAAGAAGAGGGGGAAAAAAGTCAAACAAGCAAAAGAATGAATGAGCAGTTTTACTGATTCGAAGTCAAAGCCCTTCCCCAGGTGTCCTCCACCCAGATCCAGCTAAGAGAACTGTTCCAGCCACTGACATTTTTTCCCTACCAACATTGCTCTGTATTTCCTCTCTCCTGCCTGGCATCTTGTTTAGACTCTTCCCTCTGTATTGCATACCCTGAGAATTTAAGAGTGGGATTAAAAAATATCATGGAAGACCTGAGAAGATGGTCTGCAGATGGAGATTGTATTTTTTGTAGGAGTGGAGGATTTTCCTTCTCGTTGCTTCTGTACATGAAGAAACCCCAAATTATTACAGTTTAATTATTTTCAAAGTGAAAAGCAAAGATGACATTGTCCATTTAATTTAGGTGATTTTTCTTTAAATTCTGTGACACCTTTTGAATACTTTTCTTGCTACATTCTCTAGTCAAAGCTGCAGATCAGTATAACAGAAGGTGGGGAGAAAAGGAGGAATCCTACGATGCAGTAGGATACTGATGCAGTGCAGATACTGATGCTGCAGGCTTATTTTTCTTTTAGAATACGTAATGCAGCACTGGAAGGAAGATTTTATGTTTGGCTACCAGTTCCTGAATGGATGCAATCCTGTACTGATCCGGAGATGCACAGAGATACCCAAGAAGTTTCCTGTAACTATGGATATGGTAGAATGTAGTCTGGAGAGGAACCTGACCCTGGAGGAGGAAGTGAAGGTATGGCTCTGAGTCAAGCTGGACTCCATCCATTCCTTCACCCATCCTCTAACCTCCAAACCCCATTCTAACTGCCTTCGATCGCATGTCCTCTCTTAAGACTTTATGGTTGGTCATGGCACACCTGATTGTCTCTGCAGACAGGCAACACTTCTGTTGTCTTTTTCTCCTGTTATCCTGGAGCCACAGGCCATGCCTTTCTCCAGGTTGAGTCAAAGAGATGAAGAGCCCTTTTGCAGTGGTTTCTTTTGAGAGGTTAGTGATTGACCATCTGCCTCAGAGGGGAAAGGTGCCTCTCCCTTTCCTGGCAGGGTCTTACCCTGTTGTCTCCCTCAGATTTGAACTAACATGATGAAGAAGGGTTAGCAAGGGTGATGCCTCACTGTTGATTGTATGACAAGTGTCATACAGTGTGTATGACAAGTGACAAGTGTCACTGCATGAATGCAAAATAGACAGCTGCCCTTTGCTGACAGGCTCAGCAGACACAAGTCAGGTGGTTTGTGTAAAGGTGCTTTCCATCTCAATGGCATCATCCCTGAGGCACCATGAGCAAGGGCAGGCCAGTGGCTGCTCATAACCCCTTTGGCCCAGATTTCCCAGCTGCTGTTCCAAACTTCTGCTTGCACTCCGTTAAAACACATCATGCCTTTAATTTTTTTTTCTTTTTCCAGCAAGGAAACATTTTCATTGTAGACTATGAGCTGCTGGATGGTGTGGATGCCAATAAAACAGACCCATGCACAATACAGTACTTAGCTGCACCCATCTGTCTTCTGTATAAGAATCTGGAGAATAAAATTGTACCCATTGCAATCCAGGTGGGAATACTGTCAAGGTCTTTAAAGAGACACATTGCTTCTTATTTCATCTTAAATGTGAATGACTTGGTGTTTCATATTGGTTTTGTATCTTTCAGCTTGGTCAAAAGCCTGGGCCAGATAATCCCATATTCCTTCCTTCAGATGCCACGTATGACTGGCTGCTAGCTAAAATTTGGGTTCGCTCGTCTGATTTCCACATCCACCAGACAGTGACCCATCTCTTACGGACACACTTAGTCTCAGAGGTGTTCAGCATAGCTATGTTCCGGCAGCTGCCTGCTGTACATCCCCTCTTCAAGGTTGGTTCTTGCGTGAAGACATGAATGTGGGTCAGGGAGGTTATCACATTAGTTGACAAACCAGAAGGAATCCACGGTAACAGCTCAGCTGAGACAGTTTGGCTGGCTGCCCTGCAAGGCAGCACACAGCTAAGCCTACAGAACTTCCAGGGCTTTAAGTTCTACACCTGGTTGCTGTCAGAGAATCTGTCTTTTTTCATTGTTTGTCCCACTTCACAGCTCTTGGTGCCACACATGCGGTTCACAATAGCAATCAATACCAAAGCCCGAGAACAGCTTATTTGTGAATGTGGCCTTTTTGATAAGGTAGGTGATCGTTTTGGTGAATCTGCATTATTCTTCATGATTCTGTACGTGTTTTTATCTTTTAACCATCACAAATTTCCTTGTTTCTTGACCATTCTACTAAAGGGCAAACATAACTAATTGAAAGACTGGCACACAGAATGGATGCCTGGTTGTGCTAAAGATATTAACTTTTACCTCTAAGTAACCAGTTCAGAACCAGCCACTGTCAGAAGTGAGTCAGTATCTCACTTTACTCATAGCTAATGTGGTTTTGGGTATGAGTATAGGAATGCAAGATAGCATAATATGCACATACACCACTGCATATGCAAACAGTTACGTTCCTGATTTCTTTAAAGTACTTATTTGTCTTGGGGCAGGATAATGAGCAAGAGAACTTGTGTTTGCAAAAGGATATTTGCATCAGAGAAAGACATGAGCTAGATTTCTAAGCCCACAAATAGTGGGTGTAGATTTCAACCTGTCTTCTTGAATTGCCATAAACAGCAGATGTGCTAAAATTAAAACTCTGCTTTGTCTGAGTTAGTGAAACATAGCTGTCTATCATGGACTGAAATGCAACTCTTAGGTCAAATCAGACATCTAAATCTGACTGCACTGGTATTTAACATGTATCCAGCTATTCCTCCCTTGGATCCCCCAGAAATGGCAAGTTGCACCTAGGAACCACAACAGGTTAGCATGCAGCTGTCTCTCTGACAACATGCTAGCAGCAAATGGGAAATCTGGGGAGGTTTCAGAAGTCCTTCCACATAGGGAGCCTGTCTTTCAGGACAACTCTGTCCACCTTACTGCCACCAGACCAAAAATGCTTCCATGGTCCAGAGTTTTTCATCCAGAGAGAGGAGAGGTTAAGTCCAAGCACCTTCCTTGTCTTCTGTACTCCACTGCTGATTGTGGAGACCTGTCAGGCACTCACAGCCCTTTGAGCAGAAGCATAATGTCCCTACGCCATGCATGTGGGATGACTGTGTGGCTAAGACCTGACAGTGGGGATCCTAGAGTTCTAGAATATCTGGGTTCCAATGTAGATGAAAAACCAGTGAGAGGACAGTAAGTGTAAGGTGACTACTGCTACGACACTAATGTCATATGCTAGAGAAGTAGCATCTGGGAGCTTTTGTGCAATGATTATCTAAAGAGTTTTGCAGTGCTGTTTGTTCTGGACATGCTGTGTTTGCCAAATGTAATGTCTGATGAAACCCTGGCCAGTCCTCACCAGTAGCCATACAGCAGGACTGCTTTTCTGGCATGGGTGGCTAATGGCAACCTGCATCTCCAAACACATTCTCCTAAACCACTGTGTAGCAGCAGTGGTGGTTTAGCAAAAGCCCTGTTATAACAACTCCTGGATGCCTGCCTTCATACCTACACAGTTCTGGAGCATAGAGTTGGCAGCAAGTGCTTTGAGTTTGATGCTTGGACGTTGCTGTACTTTATTACTGTTTTCCATTATAAGTAGGTGCTGTACTTTATTACTGTATTCCATCATAAGTAGGTGCTGTATCTATGAAGAAAACGTGAATATTAGCAGTGATTCATAGGAGAGATATGAAATCTCTGAAGTTAATGCACAGTTGCAGTAGACCTCTGTAGTTTGGTACTTGCCTGTATTTCTTCTTGAGAAACAGATTTACCAACATTTTAAACACCATCTGTGAATTTGGAAAGACAGTCTTGGCACAAAGGGAAAATAATCTCCTACTGTTCCTGTCTTGCCATCCCTCCTGCAGGCAAATGCTACAGGTGGAGGAGGACATGTACAAATGGTGCAGAAAGCAGTAAAGGACCTGACTTATAGCTCCCTCTGCTTTCCTGAGGAGATGAAAGCTAAAGGGATGGACAGCAAAGAGGATATCCCCTACTACTTTTACCGGGATGATGGCATTAAAGTCTGGGAGGCTATAAAGAGGTAAGAGACCATATAGTTCATAGTTTAGAAATGGCTAATAAAGCCACCGTCACAGAGACACAACTTCATATTCTCTCTGTTCACTTTGCTCTTCATCACAGCTTTGTGAACAGGACCTGGGCTGTGTAGTCTTGTGGTGCCTTTTCCATCCAGCATATCTCATCTGAGGAAAAATACAGTCAAGCACATACCTTTGAAAGACTGTTAATTCCTGCTTTTCCTCAGGCCTGTTTTCTTGCATTCTTTATTTAAGAGCCCCTTTATAAGCCTGTACTCTTCCATGGGATTTCACTGAGTTTAGTGAGTTGAAATTTGGTCCTGCAAAGGGATTTTAATTAGCTTTGTTTTTCGCTATGCACAAACCAAGAGAGAACCCAGCTCTCTCAGCCATCTATCTGAGCTCATCAAAGATCTTTGTGAGGTGCAAATGTAAGCTTGGCTTGCATGAGAGTTGTGCTTCAAAACTCAATTAGACATTAGCTGATTCAAGGAAAACCTTTCTTAAAATGCCTTAAAATTACAAGGCTCAAGTTTTGTCAGGATGGGCAGCAATTCTGAGTCAGGAGAGGTACTGCAAGGCTGCTCAACCACACAAATGTGGCTTCTGTTCATGTTGAAGCACTGCCTCAGAATGGAAAGATTCATGTGTTTTTTATTCTACAGCAGCATTTCATTTAACAACCAACATACTTTTGCATGGCAGAAGTTTCTTGCTAAATATGCAGCTAGTTTTGGTCACATGGGTTTTGAAAATCATTAAAAATTGGATCTTTTGTGTACATGAAATAGGGGGTTTGTAATGAAAGCATAATGTTTAAAGTGTTGGGTACATCTTCATCTCCTTATTTTTCTCTGTGTTTTGACAAGGGGTTATCTTGCAATGTTTCCTGAAATTGTTAGCACCCATTTGACAGGAAAGGAAGTTATAACTTTTCTGTGGTTGATGTCTTTTTGTACTCCTTTTTTTTGTCCCTCTTCTCTTTCCTGTGTTTTCTTTGCCGATTGAGATAATGCCTTTTTGAACAGCAGAGCGTACTTAGTCAATTCAGTTTAGCTTGACTGTTTATGAGCATTAGCCTAGCTGGAGGAAGGTGTTACACTACCTCAAACTAGGCTGCAAGATTCTTCATAAGTGACTAATTTGATTTATAAATGGCACGGACAGTATTTTTTTGAGTGTGTGATATCCTGACCCATGACCACATGGTCCTACATGTCTAATCACTGTGAACGTACTACATTCAGAAGGGGTGTCAGTCTCCACTCTTATGATGAAACCACTTCTATCTCCAGCATTGCTTCACATGGCTTAGATGGCCGAGACTTAAGAAAGATGGTAAGGTTATGCCTATAGAAACAACGAAGCTCACATGGCAAATTTTGAACTCCTTCTCTTCCCGTTTCTGATCTAACTTCATGTAGATATTCCAACCCAAAGATATTCCAACACAGAAGGCCTCATCCGTGCTTCATATACTGATTTATATTCGCATCAAAGGGGGTCTAAAATACTGCCTTTGTGTAGGAGAAAGAGAAGGATTACCTTCTGCATGCGTTTGGTGCAGGTGACAGGTGGTAGAGGCAGAGCTCATGCAGGGCAGCTTTATCTCTGCATGTTGAAGGCTTCCTCTGGAAGCCAGAAGTACTCAAACTCTCAGTGTTTATGCAGTTGTGTGTCTGCCTCGGTAGTAACTCTTGATTTAGTTGGCTGATAGAAACCACATTGACAGATTTGTAAAGGTCTCCAAACTGCATTAAATTTATTATATATTAGGGGAGAAACCTATGGGATAACAGTTCTTAATTCCATCAGACAGCTTCCACAGTCAAACCTTTCACCCTACAGTTCTTGTCAAAATATTTAGCAAGAGATTATAGGTATCTGCAGAGCTAATAGAATGTCTCAGCACAGCTCAGTTAACCAGTCATGAAATTCAAATCTTCAGAAAATCAGTCTTACCTGTTATTACTGCTTGCAGAAATACTTCTGCTATCTTAGTATTTGAAGAGCCCTTCTTTCTGAGGTGAGTTAGCCTGGGAAGGATTTTGAGTAGAGGAACTGAACAGGGAAGAGATCTCTTCTGTATGCAGTGGATGTAGAAAAGGAGCTCTAGAGCTCTTTTCCCTGTGAGAAGTTTCCTGGGCCACTCACACGTTGGAGTTTGCCCCACTTGGGTTTTGTGAAAAGGATGTTCAGCAAGAGGATCAGCTATTTGAATGGTATTCAGGAGCAACTTTGGAGTATCCCACATAAAGGGGATGGTGTTGGTATCACAGTTTGGGAACCCCTGTTCCTAGTGTGAAAGACATGTGGATATACCAGAGTGAGTCTGTATTAAGTGAAGAAAAGGATGTAGCTGTGATGACAGAGGTTTGGGCAGGAGCGAAGCCTCAAGCAAGAGAAAAAAGCACACAGGACTGTTCAGGGGATGCAGTGTGGTCCACCATCTTTTTGTTGGGGGAGGAAGTGATGATGCAGTAAGAAATGAATCAAAGTTGTCTCTCTGCATTCCAACTGCTTGTAGGAGGGTATTCAGACCTGCTCTTGCCCTTCTTCCCTTTGCAGCTTCTGACTCCCCTGCAAAGTCTGTAGAAGGTCTTCAGGGAATTGCAGACTTGGTTTCTCCTTCTCCTTTTCTCTTGTTCATTTGTTTCTGTGTCTGCAGTTTTACAAAGGATGTGATTCACATCTACTATGAGAGTGACGAGGTGGTGTGTGAGGATGTGGAGCTTCAAGCCTTTGTCAAAGACATATACGTCTATGGGATGAGGGGCGTGAAGTCCTCAGGTAAGGTATGATGACCCAACCAGGTCTGAAGCTTGTTGAGTCACTGATGACACCAATCATGCATGGACAGTGTGCCTTGAACTATTGGAAACCCTCTTCCTTCTTGGCCCACCTTCTTGGCCCAAAGATGCTCAGTTTACAAGTGAGACCCTGGATCAGGCCCTCCCTCAGGCGACAGCTCTTTCCTTTGCACAGGTTCTCAGCATGACCTTGGACAACATGTTTAATCTTTCTGTACACTGGCCATTGGTCCTTTGATCCTGTCTGATCTTGCTTTAAGCATTAGGGGCAAGGCTGCCTGTATGTGCTGTTGTAACCACCAGGCAGACTGGTAGGAATCACAAGGAGCAGCAAGACCCCCTTGAATACTCTCCTCCAAACCTTGCACCAAAAAAGAATGAAAACAAACCTCTTCAGGAATATTTTGCTGCACTTTGCATTTGTTCAGCACCTGTGTCATTGTTGAGCTGTTCTATTCTCTTCAAGACAAGATACTCACATTTTTTTCTGAGCACTAACTTCCTTTGCACTGTCTCCTCTCACTGCCTCTTATTTCTTACAAACCATAAATTGGCTGTGGGAGCTTTCACTCATAACATGGCTCTATACTCCCACCTGAGTTAATGCTCTCCTGCCTTTCCATGAGCATGTTCTTTTCTTCCACTTACTTTGTCCCAGAAGGTTTTCAGGAATTTGTGCAGGTGGGTGGGGATACTTCATACTGTCCTGAGTGATTTACATCTGGAAACATCCATTGGCCCATGATCTGGGGCAGTGCATGCACATGTTTGTCTGTGACACCTCCAGTCAAAACTGTGATGTTTCCACTCATTACCAGTATGTGCCTGGTGTATAACAGCCTCTTGGGCTCTTCCTGCCTGGACAAGCAAAGGACTGGGAGACAATTCTAAAGAATGGAAGGAAGGTAAATGGAGGATGCTGTTGCACTTGCAGCTCCCTGCCCCAGTTTCTGTTCCTGCCCAGGGAGGGCTGCACTGACTGGGAGCGTACCAAACCCCTTTAAAGACGAGCACAGTGTACTTAGGACAGCAGGACACAGGAGGGGATGGTGCATCCTCTCCTTTTTGGTCCTGATGGCTGGCCAGAGCTACAGTGTGCCTCTCGCCCCTCTCAGATTGAGTTCACGTCTGCATCAGGTTGGTGGTGGAGATGTGAAGCAGCTGGCACAGGCAGCCTGAGCAGAGACAGGTTTCTAGGTGTCTTGAGACCTGTCATCACATTGGGTGGGGACAGGGAGTACACCACAGGACTGTGATGTAGCAGGGATAGGAGAGATACAGGCTTCGGGGTGCTTTGGTAGCATCCTAGTCCATGAGTATTCCCTCCTTTATATAGCTCCATTAGATTATTCCCTTTCAAAGATAGCTTGATGCAACTATTTCTGTTCCTCATTCTGTTGTTTCTCTTTCAGAAGTTCTCATTTCCTTACTTCCCATTTCAGCAAATAAACTCTCCCTGCACACTTTCTCACAGTGCACCTGACTGCTGAGTCTCAAACATTTATAAATACAAGCACATGATGATTTACTCCTTCGCATGAACCTTCCCTGCTTGCATTTCAGACTGAAGAAAAAGGGAGCAGGTGAAGCCCCTGTCCTTGTGGACTCTCTGGGCTGCTTACTGCAGGGTAGGTAGGGTGAGAGAACAGGGATACAGTATTTTTTAACGGTGTGATTACACTTTGCCTTTCCCTTAAGAAATGTCACATAGTTTGCAAACAGTGGTGATGCCTCACAAACCTGTATGCGGTAAGGCATGATCACTCTGTTCTTATACCTGACAGCCAAGACACAGAGAGGTTGAGGAGCTCTTACTAGATCACCCAGCAAGATTCAGAAAGAGAATCCCCTGCTCTTCAGTGACTGCTGCATGGTCTTCTAACTCCTGCCTTTTAAGTAGATGATGACTACTGTATGACTTGGTTGCTTCATAGCTGGGTTTCTTAAGCTTTTCTTTTCCCTTATTTAGGGTTTCCTAAAGCGATCAGAACACGAGAGAAGCTAGCAGAGTATCTCACAGTGATAATATTCACTACATCAGCGCAACATGCAGCTGTGAATTTCGGTCAGGTAGGAATTTCTGGGAAGATTCTTCTTTCTGGGCTTGGATGTGCATCTACCAGGGCAAGGTCTGAGAAATGCTTTTTAGCAGATATAGATCTGATCAAAATAACTGCAGAACCACCTACAAATCCCCATGAAGCCTGTGGAAAATGAAGTATTTTGGAAGGTGAGAAAGGCTTTTTGAGTCCTAAGTATGTACCCAAGCTCAAATGTAAGGGGTTCCAACTTCTATACTTTGGTTTTAATGATTTTGTTATGGGGAACAATTTTTTTTAAGCATTTGAATGGATTGCTAAGATCCCTTTCAGAAATGCTGAAGGGTTCAGGTACACAGTCTAGCTACCACGCTTTCCAGATATCAGCTGAACAGCCTGGGTATGATATGAGCTGGGAGCTGGACTCAGTGATTCGTATGGGTCTGTTCCAACTTGAGTTACTTCTGATTCTATGAGATTTTACATGTTCTGCCTTCAGGCATGGATGATCTGACAGATAATCAGGGAGACCATCTTTCCTATGGTAATTATTCCCAAACACATCCCACATCACTCTCCATGTTGACCCTTCTGTCCACCCCTGCAGCTCAGGAGCCTCGGAGCAGGTCTAGAGCCATGTGTCAAATGAACCCACACTATTCCTGTGCTACAGCCATGACCAGGGACCTCTGTGACTATTCACTTCTAACCCAACGTTACAAGTGAATATGTCTCCCAGCCTGCACCTCAGAAAATTCTGTATGTTCAAGTGCCACTAAGAAACCACCTCTTAATATTGCCCTGGCTATTAGGCTTTAGCAGAGAGCCTTCAGAGAATAAGAGGTGGAATTTGGCATGCAGAGGATATTCAACCCATCACCAAAAGAGTCTTCAGCTGTGGGAAAAAATGGGAGAGAAAGAGGTGTGAGGGCAGGACTAGAAGGCTGTGCTTTGGAGAGAATGGACTGAGCACAGTGTAAGCTTGTCACAGAGCTGAAATGGGACCTTTCCCTCAGGCAGGGCAGGAGACGTGTATGAAGGTAATGAAAAAGTGCTTGGAAAAGGAGTTATGGTAAGCACAGCATCTCAGGTGGTAGCAAAGCTTGGGGTCATATCTGAGGCAAAATGAGACATCACCATCCCATGACATTAAAGCAGGGCAGAAGTGATTCTGGGTTCCCAGTATGGCACTCACCATGGCCACATCCACTTGCTGTATTCCACTATGCACCAGCAACCACTGCCTCTCTTACTGCCTGACTACAGTACTGTGGGCATGTTCTTGGAGCAAATTTTGCAGAAAAGAGCAACTGGAGAAAAGGAGATTTTAACAATTATAATGTTGGGGGTTTTTATCACAGGTCACCTCAGGTAATCATAAGAGCTCTTTGTTTAATAAAATAGCTAAGTCCTTAGCCTGGCTGGTGAATCTCAGCTTTGTGGCATCTGAGCCTGTGGTTAGCAGAATAACTTCTTCCATTTAGACAACCCAACTCTCTCCCTTGTGAGATCCTGAGAAAGACAGTAGGGACTTACTTGTCTCCCTCAGCACTTCTCTAGAGTATCTCTCTGTCCTTTAGTTAGCATCTCCTCTTTCTGAGCTGCTCATATTATAGAAACAAGCTTCCTGTTGTCAAGACTTGTGATATTTTTTGCAGTCTTCCTAAATACCAGCCACTGTAGCTTTTCTCTGTGCTCTCTTGCTTTGCTGTGCAGTACGACTGGTGTTCCTGGATACCCAATGCCCCACCAACAATGCGCTGCCCTCCTCCAACAGAAAAGGGGACGGTCACCATCGAGCAAATTGTGGAGACTCTGCCAGACAGAGGACGTTCTTGCTGGCATCTTGGAGCTGTCTGGGCCTTGAGCCAGTTCCAGGACAATGAAGTAAGTTGATCTCCCTTCTCTTGGTGGTGGAGCTGTAGGTGAGACCACGAGGGAGTGGCAAGACCACACAGGCTCAGGAGATTGTAGTGCTGCTCTGTGCCTGACTTGACCATGTTTGCCCTTCTGTGGAGATGTGTCAGGGGTGTGGGTTTGCCCTTGTTCTGACAGATGCAAACCAGGTCTGAGTGAGAAGTTGTATTTTTAATCTGAAGATGTGTTTCAGCCAAAAGGAAAATCTGTCCCACTGCCCTGTGCACCACAGCTGTGGCTTGTGTCTGGCTGATGTGGAACGCAAATAAGCCTACAGGAGGCTTTGCAGGCATGGTCTATACCCATTTCTCTTATGTAACATGAAGGTGTAGGTACTTGGCTGCCTCACCCAAGGGTGCATCTGGAGGATGTGTTTTTAAATCCTTAAATGGAAGGTGATGGATGGAGGGCACTTAAATAAGTTTCTTTTTAAGAAGAAAGCAGATTTCAGCTAAGAAGCTACTAGGATGGGTAGTATCATGGGAAATAGTTACCTAAAGCAGATAATGTGTCAGTACCTATATTGGCAAAGAGGTATTCAAGGCACCCTTAAAAGTCCACACTGACTAAAACAACTGCCAGGTTGAACTCTGAAGGACAATTTAAAGTCAACAGAGACTTCCACTCTCATTGAAAGAAGCAGTCAGTCATCTTTCTTTTTCATTTCTGGATGTTCATTCCCTTCCCATACTGTCCTTTCCTTTAGCAGCACAAGTGTTTGCGTGTCCATGCAGAGATGTGGCCTGGGAAGCTGGGAAGCTGATCTGGCTGACCACTAGCCTAAATAAAAGTGTTTATTTTTAAAGTGGATTAACCTCCAGCAGGTGAGGAAGTGCCACACAGAGACCCAAACTAGGGCTACAGAAAGATGCATGGATGGAAGGAAGCAGCCAGCAGTGGAGGGAGGATGGCACGGTGTCTTTCATTGGCAGTGCCAACATAGGTCAGCTTAGATATTGATAGTGCTATTTGTGAGGCTCTGAATGTTGTTCTGCTGGATTACATAATGCTGAAACAGAATAGCCTTTGCTTTCCCAAAGCATGATTTCTTGGTGTTTTTGAATTAGCTGTTTCTGGGCATGTACCCAGATGAACACTTCGTGGAGAAGCCAGTGAAAGACGCTATGGCAAAATTCCGCAAGAATCTGGATGAGATTGTCAACACCATCACTGAGCGCAACAAGAACAAAAAGCTTCCTTACTACTATCTTTCCCCAGACCGCATTCCCAACAGCGTTGCTGTTTGAGCAGGTCCCCAGGAGGGTCTGGAGGCGTGTAAAGTTAATGATGCTTTCCTGTTACATATGCTTCTTTTCAATGAACTGTCAGAAATGAACATAGTAAGAAACCTGCCCTCTCCATCTGAGCTGACCCATAGTCTGTTTGGAATTTCAGAACAAATTTTTTCATCACTGATCCTGCAGACAAAGCCTAATTGGCAGCCCTCGAGGTCAAATTTGTTACAAGTTTATTTTTCCAAGATATTTTAATTAATCTTAGAATCTTTACCCCTGTTTCTTTAGCTTTCCCTTCTTATGGTCAAAACAATATAATCACAGATTTACTTATTCAATTAAAATAGTGTCATGAGCAATAAATGAGTCACATCTTTAAAATCCTTCCTATTTCTAATAGGTGACACTGGTGGCATACAAAAATATAATATTTTAAGTTTATGCATTGTTTTTAAACTGATTAAAACAAATGTTAAATATTTTCACTACAGCTGTGAATGTCCTAATCAGGATGAAGGTAGAAGCAGGACATTTTCTTGACATAGCTGATGGGTTTTTATATCACTTTCTTACCAAGTTCATGTGAAATGACATAGCCTGATTCAGAGGAGATGAAAATTTAGTACCTACAAAAACTATATACTTCCTACATAAAACTAGGAAGGTTTGTTTTAGCCTCTGCCATCAGGGCCTGATGTCATTCATATGCACAGACAAATGTTTTGCTTAGTACAGTGGAAACAAGTAGAGTGCTTATGCTCAATTTCTGTTTCATTGCCAAGGCTGCTGGGTTTTGTGGCAAGTTTATTCTGTTTTGTAGGGGATGAAGAGGCTACTTTATATGATGATAAAAGTCATGGAGAAGCAATAATTGGCAGCTTCTAGGAGGAATTGTTAGATTTGGCCAATTAAGCACAATTGGCATGTTCCACCTTAGAAACAACGGAATTTGTCTGTTTCGTTTAGAGGTGATTAGATTTAAGTATCTGGGCTTTGGTTAAAGTTTAGAGAGTTAATGAGATAATGAAAGCAAAAATAAGTTTGGGATGTTTGTTATAATTTTGTTAACAACAATTTTGGTTTATTTTTTCTGGAATTTTCTCCTTGTACTAGCTTTGTTAGCTTGCAATGTGTTTTCTCAATAGATAAAAAGTTTCTTGTGCTAATAAAACAAAACTGAACCACAGCATCTGGCTTTTCTTTCTTAATATCTACTGCCTTATGTCTCAAAAACCTTTATAGGAATAAGCACAATGTGCTGTAGAGAAATGAAACTCCTGCACCTTGAGGAATATGGTTATTTCTATCATTTATATGTGATTTGGAAAAAGGTGCTACTAACATACATGTCCTTTCTGTTTTTATGGAACATGGGTGTGTTAACTGCTTTTAGACCCTTTACAGCAGACTATTTCCCTTTTTCTCCTTCCAGATAAAGACTTTTAGCAAAAATGTGGAAAGTAAGACCGCTTCTTCTTATTGAGGAAGTAAGATTTTTTTTGTTTAAGACTTTTAGTGCAACACATGAGAAGTGGTGACTGTAGGAGCTGAGGCACGCAGTTGTGTAGTGACACTGGAATAGGACCAGGGACTGAGAGACCATAACATGTGAGCCACCAAAAAAAAAAAACAACCAAAAAAAACCAACCAGAAAATCCCAAACAACACCATACATAAAGTTGATGCAATATATCCAGCCCTAAGTCTTGTCCTTCCCCTGTGTATCTGACTTAAAAACAAAATATGGGAGGGGGGATACAAGAAAGGTTGATGGGAGCTTTGGAGAACTGACTGTGAAGCTTTGAAGGCTGATATTAGCAATCTGATTGAACTTCAGGAGAGAGGCTGTGGAAAGAGGTAAGGAAGTGAAAAACAACACTAGCACCAGAAGGGAGTCAAATACTTGCAAAGAGTAAAATGTTTACTCTTCCAAGGGGTCTGGGTCCACATATTACTGTCCCACTCCTTGCTTCCTTTTCAACTGGTCACCACCCACCAGAAAGTTATCTTCCTGTACATTGACCATGTGTTCCTCCCCTACATCTTAAGCCCTGACTTGCACAGAGGTATGTCCGAAGTCATGGCACTATGGTACGTTGTCCACTTGGTACATTGTCCTAGCTGGAAGTGAAAGGATCAGCTCTCCCTGAAGTGGGTCATGCATTCAGCTTTGTGATAGATCTGTTTGATGTGCATTGTCCCATGCCTAACGGGGTTTGACAGCCAATAGCATGTCTTGGCTGGATGGCTGTTGCCACTGGCTGATCCAAGGGAATTTAGCCTGTCTCTTCAACTTAAGTTTCCTTGCTGTCTTTTCCAATTGCAGCGATTCTCAGTCAGCTGGAACATTGAACTGGGAGATGTATCCTTCAGAAAGTCTTGGCAGTAACTCAGGAGGGTCTGGCATCTCAGCCTTTCCCCTTGGCATTTGGTCACAGGAGAGGACACTGCAGCTGTGAAAAAAACATTAGTGCTAGTGAGTAATAAACTGGGAAGGGTTGTCCTAAACGACTGTCACAAACAGAGGGAAGAGGCTAATGTTTTATTCCCAGGCAGATTCAAAAAAATCTGTCCTTAAGGAGAAAAGGAGGCCTTGAGACAAACTGTAAACAGGGGACAGGGCAGGCATTTTCCTGCTGAAGTCTCAGGCTCTTTGGGGTCATAGGTGACAGGATTTAGCCGTCTGTAGCCAGCCCAGCCCTCATCACTGACCTCCCATGCTTTCCTCTTTTTGCAGGGTGAGTTTACCCCTGTAAAATCCTTTTGAGACTTTCCCTTTCCCAACCTGCCAGCATCCCTTGCAATAATACCATGATTCTCCCTGCCCTGGAAACAAAGCACACACACTTCATAGTCATCCCATATGAATTAACCTGCACATTTATTCATTTTTTTTTCCAATTAATCCCCATTTTACAGTCAGGAAAGTGAAGCAAGAGCGATGAAATCCAGCAGATCAGCTCTGGTTTAAGGTGCCTCCTTTATAGAAAGATTGTAAGAAAGCTGTTTACCTGCAGCGTGTCAATTTTAGCCTCTTAGAGAGCAAAAAGCACATTCAGGGTTAGCCTCTCAGAATTACTTGCTCTGTTGCATGTAGGGTAGAACACAGGATAGACCCCAAAAAAACGGTTTCTAGCTTGCAAGCTTTAATCAACATCTGGCCTTTCCTGCCACAGTAGTATCTAGGAAGTAATCATACACATTGACATAGTAGCACAAAGTGCTTCGTTTGCTTTATTTGTATTATAGTTAGGAATAAATATTTCACAATCAGACACATCTGGTAAATTTAGAGATTAAGTGAGTCACAGGCTTTTCTGGCCAGATGATGTGGTGGTGATTGCTTAGACTGATCTCTGCATAACACAGGTCTTTGGAGTCCCCTGAAGCATTTTCCTCTTTGATATAGAGGTGCTTGATCTAGGAAACTATTATTTGTGGAAACATCCACTCATGATTTACCAAAAATACGTGGTTCACCCCGTTGTTTGAGTCGCTTCTCTCACTGGTGAATCCTTCCTGTGAAAGACACGTGCTCTGTTCCTAGTTCTGCATGTGTTCAGTTTTTGCTTATTGCAACAGACAGCTTCTTGCAGTAGCTTTGTGTGATGGAAGCTGCTTATCTGACCAGTTCCCTACTACATCCTTCCCATTTCTTTTGGTAAACTGAAAAGATTAATTTCCTGGAGCCTTTTCCTGTAAGACTTTCTTGAAACATCTTGTCTGTTACAGCACTGTGTGGACAGCATGTGGGCAGTTGATAACACCTATCATTCAATGGCTATTCCAGTCATTATTTCATAGGCTGCATTTCTACCTGCTTGCAACTATCTGCCTGCAGTTTGTCCATAGATTTAGATCTCTGACATGTCAAATCAAAACAACAGGTTGTTAGCTTGCAACCAGCAGCTCAAAAGTTGCAGACTGGATGCAGATCTCAGTGGCCCAGCCTTACTAGCTCTAGTTGCTGGGGGAGACTAGTGTGTTTCTGTGGTTTATCAGCAACCACCTTATTGCAACAGCTTTGACATTCAAATTCAGCTGCTTCTGGCTCTGCAAGTCTATGATCTTCTAAGCAGATTGGTGATAGGAACCAAGTTTGAACATTGCAACTGACACAAGCAGTGACCTTCGCAGAGACCATGTGAAAATAGGGTGGGTGCACCAGGGAAGCCTTGGCTCCAGGATCCTGCCAGGGGCACGTGCTCTCACCTGGCTGCTGCCATCACTGGTGCAGCCAGCGTAGAGGAGAAGTGAGGGCCTGGCTGCTCACCAGCTTCTCTCAGTTCCCATACATGCAGGTACGTGCATACAGGGGCATCAATACATTACATTACAAAGGCAGGCGACATAACTGGAAGTGCAGAGTACTGTGGTGAGCCATCACAGACACAGGAGGAACTTCAGGTGGACAGAAAGCTGTCACCTCTGTTTGGATTTTGGCTGGAGAACAGTCTAAAAGGCTTAATGAAAGATTAGCCAAGCCTTTCCACAACTGTGAGACATTGCAGAATGTATGTCAGCTTTACAGCCAGAGGGAAATTATAATCTATGGAGATTTGTCCATAACCACTCAAGAAATTAGAGGTAAAACTCAGAAAAACAAGAATGTTGGTTCAGTAAGCTAACTCCAAGGACTGTATTTCCTTCCCTTACTGCTAGAATTTCCTTGAAGAGCAAAAGCTGGTCTTGTACTTGTCCAGATAAATGGACAAAATAATGGATAAGATGCTGATTGTCTCCAGCCGTGGCAAGAGAGAAGAGCTTTGACAGCTGAAGAATTAAATTCTTGTCTGAATATGCCTTTATCTGGCAAACACTGGCAGGGTTAATTGCCCTATACAGCGAGATGGGGATACTGAAGAAGATGTTGCTGCTTCTGATAGATCTTCCTGGGCACTGGAGATGTGCAGTTTTCATGTTCATGAGCTGAGTTCTAACACAACAATTTAATTTTTTAATTTTTTTTTTATGGAATGAATATACAATAAATATATTTGCAAGGGCAGAGGGGGGAAAATAGCTGAAGTAATAAGTTTCAGCAGCTTTTCACAGACCTGTGCAATCACTTTTGAAATCAACAGAAGCAACAGAGTGGTTTAAGTGTTTATTCATTTGGGGGTTTTGTTGCTATGTGTTTAGTTTTGGCTTGGGGTTTTTTTTGAGCAGATGCAAGTAGATTATTTTGCAGATAGTTTATTTTAATGAGCTTTCTTAATCCACAAAACAGGTGTAGCAAAGGCAGAAGCAAATGGACCATATTTTGGAGAGCATGAAGGATGTTCTGAGTGCTGACCTGGTTATCTTCGAGGTCTGAAGATAATTTAATATCTAAAATGTATTAGAGTGTCCCTGTACCATCTGTCAGTTTTAGTGTCAGGAGCAGTTTTTGGTGTTCTGGATTACCAGGCATTGCCATCGTACGTTCAGCAACTACCAGTCTCTCAATGAAAGCCTTTGCCTCGGGTTACAGTAAAGGGAAGGGAGAAGATCTATTTGCTCATAATCTGTTTCAAATCTGAAACAAAACTAGGGGTGCTCTAAACTGATATGGGTATTTGGGAATAATTGATGGCTGTATGGATTTATAACCACTCAGAGGTGTCTTTAACTAATAGTGAGATATTACTCACTATTTTGATCCTTTCCTGTTCATTCCTGGAAATGGCATTCTTCCCTTACCAAACTAGTTGGTTAGTAAGTATGGACAGATTCTTTCCAAAGCACTAGAGGGCAGCACTATTATTCTAACTGTGACAATTATGTGTTTCTGAGAAAGGGAAGGAACAGACATCCTGCTGGGACTTGTGAGCACCATGTAGTAAGTAACGTCACTTTTATTTCTTGTCGAAGAAGTAAAACATGTATCTCTATCTTTTTTGGCTTGGGGCCTAGGGATTTTATAGAAAAGATTCTTTTTTTTTTCTGTCTTTGCTGGCTTTTTTCCTCCACTCTTCCTGATTTCTTATTTCCTTTTTGATACTTGACTGGAAACAATATTTAGAAACAGAAAACCATGAGAAAAAAACAGTTAATGCTCCCTTGTGTTACCTGTGTCTCCAGGCCAATAATGAAATCAAGTTGTCCAGGAAAAAGTGAGAGAAGGGATTTAACGTGGTAAGAGATGCTCTGGAACTCCTGTGATATTCTTGATGCTCTCACAGTCTTCACCCTTACTGATATTTTCTCATCCCAGACTGGGATCAGTGTGATAACACAGGAAACCACCACAGTTCGTATTTGAAGTCTTCATTCTCAGAAGTGATGTGTGTCTGCCCTCCCATAGGATGGTTAGCTTTCACTACAGTATTCCTAGAAGAGTGTATGTAAGCATGTGGACAGGATTTTCTTTTTTCTTTTACTACAGACAGCAGTGAGAACTCCCCTCTTTACATCTCAGCAAGTCATGGAGTTGTCTCTAGTCATCCCTGCTGCTCCAATCTCCATTGGAATCAGCTCTGAGCTCAGATTCAGAGTATCCAGGGGCTTACGTTTTTGTCTAGACATGTCTGACATTCCCCTGGTACAGTGATTTTTCCAGTTATAATCACACAGACATGGCTCTACGTGACTGACTGCTGCTGACTTCATCTCTCACTCAGTGCTTATGAGCATAAAAACACCAGGTCATCCTGTGTAGGCACCATTCCCATGCACTGAGTGGATACAGCA
Organism: Chloroceryle aenea; assembly: GCA_013399075.1. Classification (NCBI taxonomy): domain Eukaryota; kingdom Metazoa; phylum Chordata; class Aves; order Coraciiformes; family Cerylidae; genus Chloroceryle; species Chloroceryle aenea. Next base: position 196,501 of record VWZY01005016.1, on the reverse strand, counting down.
ATTTATTTTCTTGATGAAACCTGTTGACTTCTCACTATCTGATATCATAAAATACATTAGTGATGTTTGCTAAATTGCCCTCAGCACTTCCTCCAGGTACAACCACACTCTTCCTTTCTCGGCTACAGCAGAAACACCAGAGAAGTAATTTCTGGAGTGAATTAGCACAAGGAGACCCTCACAGGTGATGATAGAAGCAGTCCCACGGCCATGCTGATGTGGCCATGAGGTACAGGAATCAGTGCAGAGCCTTCAGCTCTGTCACAAGCTCTGTGATCACAGGGGTGCTCTCAGGATTATATGTCACCTATCAGTCAGTCCCTAAGGTGTCTTTACATGCATGTCTAATATTTTACAGCTGCAAACTTCTGCTACTCTCTTTGTGGGGCTTTTGATAGTAGCAAATGTGCATGCATTGGGGCGGGGAGGGGGCAGAAACAAAAGGCTCTAGGAAGCATGAATTGTAATTTGCTCCTGTTAGAGGGTCTGTTTGTGCAGATCCCTTGTCAAAATACCTGATCAGAGCAAAGCAGGGAGAGAAAGGTCAGTTGTCTTCTTTCTGAAAGCAGAGATGGAGACCTCAGAAAAGGTATATTAACTGTGGTAATAAGGAGCTAAGTTACAGAATCATAGAATAGTTTGGGCCAGAAGGGACATCTAAAGGTCATCTAGTCTGACCCCCCCAGCAGTGAGCTGGGACATTCTCAAATAGATCAGGTTGCTCAGAGCCTGGTTGAGCTTCCCCTTGAATATCTCCAGGGATGGGGCCTCAACTACCTCCCTGGGCAACCTGTGTTCCAGTGTTTCGCCACCCACATGGTAAAGAACTTGTTTCTAACATCCAATCTAAATCTATTCCTCTCTCGTTTAAAACCATTGCCCCTCATCCTGTCACTCCAGGCCTTTGTAAACAGGCCCTTTGGTGCCTTCCTGTAAGGCCCCCTTCAGGTACTGGCAGGTGACTGTTAGGTCTCCCCAGAGCCTTCTCTTCTCCAGGCTGAACAACCCCATCTCCCTCAGCCTGTCTTTGCAGGAGAGGTGCTCCAGACCTCTGATCATTTTTGTGGCCCTCATCTGGACCCGCTCCATCAGGTCCATGTCCCTTTTGTACTGAAGGTTCCAGAACTGGATGCAGTATTCCAGTTGAGGTCTCACCAGAGCAGAGCAGAATAGAGGGGCAG
>VWZY01005016.1:172181-190948 GCA_013399075.1 Chloroceryle aenea | reverse complement strand
TCCCCTATGAAGAAAGACTGAGGGAACTGGGGCTGTTTAGTCTGGAGAGGAGAAGGCTGAGAGGTGACCTTATTAATGTCTATAAATATTTGAAGGGTGGGTGTCAAATGGAAGGAGCCGATCTCTTTTCTGTACTGCCAGCAATAGGACAAGGAACAATGGGTATCAACTTGAGCATAGAGGTTCCACCTCAACATGAGGAGGAACTTCTTTACTGTGAGAGTGACAGAGCTTTGGATCAGGCTGCCCAGACAGTTTGTGGAGTCTACTTCTCTAGAGAATTTCAAGACCCACCTGGATCTGTTCCTGTGTGGCCTGCCCTCGGTGTTCCTGATTTGTCAGGGGTGTTGGACTTGATGATCTCCAGAGGTCCCTTCCAACCCCTACCATTCTATGGTTCTATGAAGTGTAGCCAAAGGTATTGTTACTTGATGATTGATGAATTTTCTAGAATTTTAAATTGGTAGTTTGTGAATTTTTCTAACACCATTATTCTTTATGATATGCACTGTTTTCAGAACATACAGACTATCAGCAAGTTACGGGTGTCCATGATCTTTTGTAATGATGATAAGCAACTTTTTTAAGTTGCTGAGTGCCCCTGGTTAAGGCCCTAACCTGAGTCTCAGCAGGTCTGTGTTCAGGTCCTGTTTGTACTGCTTGATTCCCTGCTCAGCCTTTGGAAAGCCACAGTGGGCACTCTGCACTGTGATTATGGTGTTATAACTGTGGAGAGATGATAAAGTTGTCCCTTCCCTTCTTTATTCCCAGGATATGGACTTTTTGAATGACCTGCTGGAGACCATGGTGGTTCTGCAGGTGGTTCGGGTTCATGCAGGCATCTGGGAGCAGCAATCTCAGGAGTTCTGCTAAGCTCAGATATCTTCTTTGAAATTTGGTGGCTTTCACTTCTATGCTTCTCTTTACCATGTGTAGCACTGGGACTGACTTCCCATTTGCTGCCATTTTTTTTTTGCTTGTCATGGGGAAGCTTTCTTAATGCTGACTATCATCTAGAGCTAAGAATCTTGGCTTCATTCAAAGATGATGGGCTATAGGAGTAACACAGTGATTTACTGTTGGTGGAGTCACAGTACAGGTCCCAGGAAGGCTGTTATCAGATTAACTTCATTGACCTTTGGAGGCTAAACAAGCAATTTGCCATGTATTGCAAATGACTGATGAACTTCATTGACTTCATCCTTTTTCAGCTGAGTTATGGTTTGGGTCCAGTGAGTTCATACACAAACATTTAACCAAGGTTTTTAAGCTATCTGGTCAAATGTCATTTCTGTGATCTGAAAGCTAATGATGTGGCTTGTATCTTATCTCTAGTACTACGTGTGTAGCATATTACAAATATGGGTATTACACAAATTGCTGAATGCTGAAATCACTGAACCTTAGTGCCTGCTGGTCATGGCAGTTTCTTTTTCAAATTGCTGCCAGAAATAAGGCAGAGGTTGATTCTGTGATTTTCTACAGGGCACTAAGGAAAGTCCTATCTGAAAGTAGTAAGCGTTCAGTAGCTGAGATGTTATTCACAGCAGAACAGGCTATTCTGCTAACTTGCACAATGGAAATGATCAGTGAAATGTCACATTAGAACACAAGGGCATAGGAAACTGAGTACAGATGTACTGGATCACAACAGTCAATCCAACCCAGAATTTTGTCTAAGAGTGGCTTAAAAGTTAGTACCCAAGGAAAAGAATAAAATCATGGCAAGGATAGAGGAATATGCTGTTGGACTGCTGCATTTTTCAGTGATTCCCGAGCCGTCATTGGTATCTTTGTGTTTGACTACCCTCAGTGTTTTTTTTCTCCCATGAATTTGCCCAGTCAATTTTTGGACACATACATCTGGCAAAGTGGTGTTCCACAGCTCAAGGCCATGGTGCCTGAAAATCCACATTCTTTTGCCTGTTAAAAACCTGCCAATTTTAGTGCTCTGTAGCTCTATATGGGAAGAGAATATGAGCAGTCATTCCCTTCTCACCTTCTCCAAACCATTCCCAGTTCACATATGTCTGCTATATCCACTTCACTCATATCTTTTCCAGCCCTGAGACACCTCAACCATTTAATTAGTCTTTCTGGACTTTAAGTCACCCCAAATGGCTTATTCTAAGGCTTTTCATGTTCTACTCCATTCTTGTGGAATCTCAGCTTCCACAGAATTCCAGCTAAAGGTCTGCCATAGGCTTGTTTGGTAGTGCAAAGAGGTGCTCTTTTTATTCTCTTATGAATTTTTTTATAATGTGTAATGTTTGGCTTGCTTTTTTGGTCATCATATGTGTCGTGGAAACCCCTTAATATTCAGCCTACATGGCAGAAAAAATAACCAATAAAAACTCTGATACAATCTCCTCTTCCATGACCTCAGTCTGCCAAAAAAACAAAGGGTACAGGATGCTCTTCAGGAGTGATGGCAGTTTTCCAGGCTTCATTAGTTGTAGAGTCTCATGTATTTGTCTGTCCAGGGGCTGCGCTTCATGGTAGCATGAAGGGGGGAGGGGGGCTGCCATAACACACTCCCTTTACATGTCTTATTCCTCCCAATCACCTCCCAGCCTCCTCCTAGCAAAGTTAAAGGGTAGGAAGGCTTTGTCCTTGTCAAGGCTAAAGAAAACTGGGAAAATTTGCTTATCTAAAGAAGGACTAATGTTGCTGATAGTATTACAGTTTGATCTGCAGTCTCTGTGAGATCAGGAAGACCTTTCCCACCAAAATCTGTTGTAGCATCCATATTTATTTAAACTCATCACAGTCAGTAAAAGTGTGCAAAGATAATTATCAGCATCGCCAGTGCCTTTTGGAACATTCATCACTGCAGAACTGAAGCTGGTATAAATCACATTTCAAGTTATGTGATAACTTTTTGATAATCCCTTTGTAGATGACAGGAATGAATGTATGTGGAGCCACAGTGGCCACCATTTTGATGTTAATGTTGTATCCACTGACCACAATGACTCTTCCTAAGTTTTTCAGAAACATTTCCTTTGTGCTTTGTGGTATGAAAGGGGACAATGCTAACAGGACCTGGCATATTCTAAGAGACTGTTTCAGAACAGGAGTTACCTGGTACTTCGTGTGTACATGAGAATAAACTAAAAGAGTACCCGTCACTGAGTATGCAAAGGCATAAATATTTTTACTGGACAGACACCGCTGAAATTGTTTCTCTGAAACACTGAAGGAACAAATAAAGTAGATCAGTCAACCTTCAGGGTGAGAGAAAAGGAAAAAGACAGTAAGGTGCTGTATTCTGAAAGGAAGTCACTAAATGTATCACATTATACTGTTTCTTTATAAGATTGAAAAATTAGGAATACTGTACATCCAGTTTTCCCTGCCTATTTCTTTCCTCGCTAAAGGATGTCAGACACAGAGTTGTGTCTCATGGGTGAGAAAAGCTGTCTCTCTTACAGTGTATGTACAAGTATTATCCAGCCTTTGCAAAGTGCTTAACTGGACCAGATAGCCCAGGAGAGCGGAAAGCAGGGACATGGTGGGGGAGGCACACTGGACCCAAGGGGCTGTAGGAGTCTGAGTGCAGTGTTTACTGAGTACAGTGTTTACAGTAGATCACTAGCACTTCACAGACACTACACATGATGCACATACAAGATTTGGCAACCGCATCCTAGGATCAGCTCTTCAGTCTCAGGTGACTGAATCACTGTTCTGCATTACCCTGCCAGAGAACACACACAGTTCTCACCCTGTTTGTAGTGTATTGGATTCCTGGGGGGAGGACGAGTGGGAAGCGTAATATTTTTTTTAACATTTTACATTGTATTAAATATTCAATTTAACCAATCATTCTGTTAAGCTCTGTTCAGGATGCCTTTGCATTTCATGGATCTTTACATCTTTTGTGGGTCCAGTTTCAAGAAACATCAGAAAGGAGGTTGCAGGTTGCTGCAGGGATTTGTGATCTGGGGAGAACCTGTCATCATTCAAATACTATAAGCAGTATGGTTTGTCTGGTTAAAATATCAGACTGGGACAACCTCAGGTATTCTTCAAAATCTGCACGTGTGACTTTACTCAACTGCATAATTTCATGTCAGAAATGGAGGTGAAATGCCTAGGAAGACCTTGGAGTGATGCACTTTTTCAACTACAACACCGTCCTCCACTGTGCTAGAGGGAGCTAGTAGATGTCAGTCTACACATTAAGGCAAACAACAAGAGTTTAAGCATATACACAGTATCCAGGCTCTCAATTTTCTACTGCATTTCTAGCTTGTTTGACAGCATTAGAACACAATTTCTTTAGTCCTACATGAATGATTACCCAAAAGAACACAAGCTGGAGAGATAAAAATCAGTATGCAAACAAGGACTTAATCCCTAGTTCGTTGGTTCTTATCTTGAGCAGATTAATAAGTAATATCGTATCTCAGCAGGAATGGGAAGGCACTAATGGCTAATTTAATCCATGCGCTTTGGTATCACAGCATATAAATAAACATGGATTTACAGGTCAAAAATCAAGCTCTTCTGACACTTGACTTCTTTTCCTCAGCCCACCATGGAGCTCCTGGGAACGACCACTATTTTCTTGCTGCTCTGCCTCTCATGCCTTCTTTTCTTTGCTACATGGAGAAACATGTCACAAAAAGAGAAACAGCCTCCTGGTCCCATCGCATTCCCTATTGTTGGAAACATGCTCCAGCTGAACCCGTGGAACTTGCCTGAAAGTTTGAAGGAGGTAAGGGACTGTATCCTCCTTTCGTATGTTGCCACCACTGCATTTAAAAAAAAGTCTGGTCCAGACTATCTCATCTTAATACACCAGCTTAATTTGAATTGATCCAATGTCAGACTCAAACAGAAACAAAAGGCTTCTCAGAAATGCCTGCTTCTGGTGTCTGTATATTGCAATAATCTCTGTGTCTAACTCTATATCTGTGTGTCTATATTGCAATACTAAACTGTTTAGATATTTGCACTACTCATGCTAACGATGAGCGCTGTGCTGATGAGCATGCTGTGATGAGCGCAGTACTGTAATTTGCAATCAAGGCACTGATGCTATTCCAATATTCACTATACTCCTCCCGTGTCCAGCTCCTCACCATGCTGGCAATGTGGCCTGGACCTTTTTTGAGGAGGACCCTGCTCCATTCTGCTGCCTCTGCTGTGTAGCAGATAGGTAGGATCACCTGGGAGCAGAAGCAGTATGTGAAGGGGTTGAAGCAGAAAAATTTGGAAGTGAATTGTGCTGTCTGTTCCCTCCCCTGGCTGTTGTCACCTATCTGTCCAATAAAACCCGTGTGTTGCAAGGCCTGGGAGGGGATAGGTGGGGGGAGTTCAGCTGGAGTGCCTGTTCCTTATCAGATTGTGAAGGAATGGTAGTAGGTGTATGGGAAGGGCAGGTGTCGATGGGTTCTTCAAAACAAAAGCATAAAATGCACAAATAGCCACGTGAGCTCCTTTTTTGCCTTGGTGCTTATGGACACTGAGGATCATGACCACCCTCAGGCATTCTGCTTTATTTCAGAGCACTAGCTATTTCTTTTTCTCACCGTAAAGACGACCTGAGACTACAGCTAGTTTGCTCTTAAAAAGTAAGCATGAGAAGTAGTGTTGTAGGTCAGCCAAAGTAGCCCAAGAGCCTTTCTGCAATTGTAGCCAACCACAGATGCTTGGTAAAAAGGTACATGATAAGTGCAAGAATGACCTCCATCGATATACTCACCCAGTCTCCAGAGGTTTGTGGCCCAGGAGATTTTAGAGACAATTGTGGTATGTTTGTCCTCAAAAACCCTTTAGACACTTGCTTCCATAAGTAATTGCTTTTTGAGCCAATGTAAACTGTTATCCACAGTGTCCTCTAGAAAGGCATTCCAGACTGTTTTGCCAGCCCTGTTTTTCCTTTCTGGGATTTGGACTTGACACATCACCATTTCCATTCATATAACCTATTTCTTGTACAAATCCCTCTTCCCCTGGCTATAATTCATTGTTGCAAGATTCTGCCCTGCTGCTAATCAATGCCATGTCTCAGCAATGCCAGGTCAATGGCACATCACTCCTCAGACCCCTTCACTACAAACTTCTTTTCACATGATTAACATTCAGACGTTTTCTTTGTGTTCCTCTTTCCCACAGCTCAGCAAGAAGTATGGTCCTGTCTTCACAATACATTTAGGCCCACAAAAGATTGTGGTGCTGTATGGCTATGATGTTGTGAAAGAAGCTCTGATTGATCATGCAGATGACTTCAGCGGAAGAGGCATTCTACCACTGATTCAAAAACTCTTCCAAGGCACAGGTACATCCCTGGTAATGTTAGCATACAAAGCTGATGGTTTCAGTGCTTCAAGAACACAGCTGAGAGTACAGTGGATGAGGGAATGGTGGATTTCATTTACTACTTTCATGCATAATAAAATACTAAAAGACCAACTCATTACTTAGCCCCTAGTTGAACATCTGGAGAACTGTTTAAGGTCCTGGGCTGGATTTTCTGAGTGCCTTTCTATTTTCAGTATGCTTTGAATCCTGGTTAAAATTTTATTCATGTGCCTCTAAGATCTTACATTTGTCCTTCCATTTCTGAAAATATTGGCAATACACTTAGCTAGGAACCAGCAAAAGGGAATTTCACAGAACAACAAAGACAAGAGGCTATCCCAGTAAAGGCCACATTGAAGCTTAGGCTCTGAGCTTATCCACCAGGGCACTTCCCAGTATGGCATTTATCTGGGTAAATAGCACCTATTCCATTGTACTATAGTACAGTATTAATGGTGTTGTGTCACAGTTTAGGGTCAGGGCAGCCCCNACCATGGGGTGTTATCACTGCCAGCAGCAGACACTGTCTGGGAAAACAGGCTGCTGACTGCAGACAGTGCTGTTAGTTAGAAGAACTGAGCTGAAAGGTAAAATCACTGAACAGAACCAGCCCTGTTCTCTCCCAAACCAGGACACACTGTCAATAATTATATATTATGTGAAGGTGCACAGCCAAGGAATTGAGCAGTTAGGTCAGTGCAAAGGGAACATGCTTGTGGCCAAGAGCAGTCCAGTACCAGGTGTTATCTTCTATCCTAATACAGTTTTTGTTATTCTGGGAATAAACTCAGTTTTACTCAGTGATGTGACAGAAGGATTAGATTTTTCACCTCCAGAATTGCAGAGAAGTTACATATTTGTACATATAAATTGCAGTAAAAATCCACAGAGATATGTCTTTGAACATTGAGTACTGACTGTGCAGCTCCCATTCAGGGAAAAGAAAAATGTGTTTCCTCATAGAGGTCTGTTTCTCCTTCCTGTGGCAGGCATTGTGACCAGCAATGGAGAGACATGGAAGCAGCTCCGACGATTTACGCTCACCACCCTGAGGGATTTTGGGATGGGGAAGAAAAGCATTGAGGAGCGAATCCAGGAGGAAGCCCATTTTCTGGTGGAGAGGATCAGGAACACACATGGTAGGACATGGACTTTGTGCATGCTGGGACACCCTGCAATATCTGCAGTGAGACAGTGAGGGATGTAGGGCTGCTTCACCAAATCTATGACCCAAGAAGTGGGCACATGGCTACTATTTTAGTCCCTACTCCAAAAGGCAAAGTTACCACTGCTGGGAGTGGGTCAGTCAAAAGCACTGTGACAGCATGGAGGGATAAATGTAGGAGACTGGTGTTGGAAAGCAACCTTTAACCTGTTCTGCTTCAGGAACAAGACAGGAAGTGGGAAAGAGAATGGCTTTGGCATTGGGTCCAGTCCATCTGAACACTGGACAACACCTCTCAGTATTGGTGGGGGAGTGCAATTAACAGGGACTAGAAACCACTTTTGAAGTCAGGAAATAAGATAACCCCCTTGGTTTCAACTTATAAAGGTATTTTCTTCTAGTATATAAGACAACGTTACTTCTAAGAACTTCCCCTGAGAGTGGCACAGCACCAGCCTGGGCCACAGGCTTTTTTTCCACAGCCAGCCTTCCATGTGTAGTTATTCTGCAAGGGGAAAAAAGCAGATGGCTATAAAATGATGCTGAAGTATCACTGCTTCCCCAAGCTCCACTAGAAAATTCAGTCTGGCTTCATAGATAAACATTCCTGTTACAGATCAGAGAAAACACTCTGACCTGCATTGCTCGTATCCTTTCACTAGCATGGTAATACTGTATTTCCTATGCCCTGCTGCAAGCCTCCATCTCTGGCTCATCTTATCACACCACTTTTCACTGTGTACTAAAAGGCTTGCAAGCTAGATATATACCACTGGAAAGTATGAAGCTGTTATTTACTCTTAATGCAAATAATAAATAGCTGGGACTGGTTATCTACTAAGCTCAGTGTTAATGTGCTCACCACCTCTGATCAGACATCGGCTGAGTCTTCAGTGGCCAGGGAGTCATCAGTCAGACAGAGAAGAGTTGATGCCATTGCTCCTTGGACTAGGCTGATCCCCAATGCTGTCAATTTCTCATTTTCTGACCCTTTGTTTTTCCTTCGGGATTTTACACCTTTTCATGTTGTTTCTCTTCTTGAAACATTGAGATGCACCCTATCACTGCCTTCAATTTCACCCTTCCTTTCTTTCTTGCGTCTAATCTCACTTTTTTCTCACACCATAGTTTTACTAGAAGATTATGCAGCTATGCTATCAAAACTAGACTTTGATACAGGCATTTGAACCCCTGGGAAAGGGTTATGCAACTGAGATGACATTTATAGAGTTCATAAACAGGGTGCAGTAACCTAAAGACATGGCTCACGCAAACTCTTTATGGTTTCATTGGGTTTTAGTGGGAATTTTTAGTCAATTTCTGATAAATAGTCTATAAGGCAGACAGCCATATATCAGCTGAAGATGAACCAAGCCACTCAGACCAGTGTTCTGCTGAGAACATGACAAAAGAGATACTTAAACCATTCAAACAGAAAAATAAGTTCAACTACAGAAAAATAAATTGGATAAGCCCTTCACCATCCTTTCAAAAGAGTGCAAAACTCTGGGTCTCAAAGAGGATTAAAAACTTCCCTGTAGGGTCAGAGGAAGGGATGATGCCTGAAATATTGAAAGCAAGATACCTTTGTTGTTGCAGAGCGACCCTTCAACCCTAGCAGCTTCCTAATCCACGCTGTCTCCAACATCATCTGCTCCATCATCTTTGGGGATCGGTTTGACTATGAGGACAAGAAATTTCTAACTTTAATTGACTTGCTAGAGGAAAACAACAGGCTCCAGAACTCTATACAAACGCAGGTATATACAGTTTTACTTAATTAATAAATCTGTTAATGATTATATATTTTTGATTCATGTGTATTCATGTTATTAATTTTTAATTGGAGTGGGTTTTTCTAAATTGGAAAACATTCTTGAAAGCCAAAAATGCAGTCTTAACTTAATCAATTCCTGGGTTTTTTCTTAGCTTATGGAACTGACATTGTATGTCCAAAGTAGGATATCATTGCAAAAGTGAAGTCTGTCCTTGAATATAGTGAAACCATAAAGGCATTAAAAAAATCCAATTGAGTAATAAAGACCTACCGTTCCAAAACAGTTTAATTGCCCCATTTTCATAGTTATACTTAGGGGAACATTTTATTGCACCCACATTAATCAGAACATGCTTTTCCATCATTCTATTTTTGCAGTTATACAATTTCTTCCCAACTATCATGGAGTATTTACCTGGGCCTCATCAAAAAATGATAGAAAATATTGAAAAAGTTGATCAATTTACTTTAGAAATCATAGCGGAACACCAGGAAACCCTGGATCCCACTTGTCCTCGAGATTTTATTGATGCTTTTCTTAACAAAATGGAACAGGTAATGTAAGAGCAAGATTTATTTGGTTATAAGAAAACCACTGTTTGAATCCCATTTTCAAGTTGTTGTGGCAGGGTACTGGCCTTTTGCAAACACAGAAGGAAGTTTACTTTTCTTGGTAACTTCATTCTTACATTTCCATTTCTTGATCAGGGATTATTAGACAAAGAATTAACAGCACTAGACCAAGTTAGGAAAGCTGAAGACCAATCTGGTTCATGCAATTCAATGCTCCTCTCATAATAAAAAAGGTCCATATTATTATTTACTAAAGATACCGTAAGTGCTGGGGTTCTGGAGAGCGAGTACTGTATTTTTGAAAGGCCATAAGATGCATTTGGAAACACGTATTATGGGTACAGGACTTTTCTTTCTAAACAGGCTGCTTGGCTTTGTCAATCAAAATATTATGCCAAATCTTCCTGCAGGAGAAAAGGAATGCTCACTCATACTTCACTGTTGAAACCCTGAGCAGAAGCACGCTTGACTTGTTCCTTGCAGGAACAGGGACCACCAGTATCACACTGAGACATGGACTTCTGATTCTCCACAAATACCCTGAGATAGTAGGTAAGAGAAAATGAAATAGGTGAAAACTTTTTAATGGGTCATAGGATCGTCTGGACCATTCCTGCCACTACCACGTGTGGCAATGGTCCCCTGACACTGGAAACTTGTATTTGCTCTGTGGAAACGTGTATTAGCTTTGCTTCCGTTCACAGGGAAGAAATATTAGTAGCAAGTATATTCATATATTCCTGGTGAACTAAAAGCAAATTTTGCTGTAAATATGGGGAGACATTTAGGCAAATAAATGGGGGACTTGTCCATTCAACACTTACTTATTTCTTAACAGAGAAAATTCAAAAGGAGATTGACAGTGTGATTGGCCGAGACCGGAGCCCCTGCATGGCAGATCGGAGCCAGATGCCCTACACAGATGCTGTGGTCCATGAAATCCAGAGGTTCATTGATTTCCTTCCACTTAATGTCCCACATGCTGTGATCAAAGACACCAAGTTCAGGAACTATTTTATCCCCAAGGTTTGTACCACTGTGTCTGAGGAAGGTCATAATCTCTTGAAAACAATTCTTTTCACTGTATTTTATTTTCAATAACACTGAAATGTGATATAGAGTTGGAATAATCTTGTTTGGAAGAGATTTTAGAAGTTGTTGAGTCCAGTCCCTTGTATTTGAAAAGAAAACAAAAAAACACAACAAAACCCCTTCATCTTATATGTGAAGAGGAAGATAAGAGATTTCTATGTTTTTACATAAATGTAAGCAATCAAAATTCTAATTCACTTGGAAGCAATATTAAATACTGTAATCAGACTCACCATTAAAAAAACATCTTGCCATACCAACAGCACACATTTTTCTTCATTAAATGCTCATTTAATTTTGTTAAACTTCAACCACCATTCTGTTCAGCTCTGGGACCTTCTCAGTGCCAATTTCCTTTAGTGTGTCTCCTTTTTAACTTTCTTTTCCTCTCTTTGTTAATTCAGGACACGATGATAATCCCTATGCTGACTCCTGTCCTACATGATAGCAAGGAATTTCCAAATCCAGAAAAATTTGACCCGGAACATTTCCTGAATGCAGATGGTACCTTTAAAAAGAGTGACTACTTCATGCCATTTTCTGCAGGTAAGACTCTTTCTATTTCAGATCCCAGACTAATCTCTCCTAGAACCTCTGTGAAGATATTAGTGGTTCCATCACCATGGTCTGTACAGTGATGTCTGGTGATTTGCTAGAGTCACTTCTGGGCAGCAATAACCCCTGTGCTAGAGTTTCTTTACTTCATTTTCTTAGCAATCACAAAAGCTCCTCCAATGCATTCTAAAAGAGATGTGTGAAGTGGGATTCAGACAAGCAACTTTTCTCTCTCCAAACTCACCATCAAACAGCAGCAGAACATGAATAAACAAATCCCTCAGACTGTCTTTGCCCATTGAGCTCTCCCACTGTTCTAGGCACCTAGGCTCTAGTTTAAATTCTTTGCTTCCCCCAAATGCTGCAGTGCTGCCTGTCCATGGAACTTCCATGGAACAGTGGTGAGAAGTTACCAGCAAAATACTCAACTGTTACCTCACTTTTTATTATTTTTTGCCTACAGGAAAACGCGTATGTGCAGGAGAAGGTCTGGCCCGGATGGAGATATTCATATTTTTAACAGCCATCCTGCAGAACTTTACTTTGAAACCTGTTGTGGATCACAAGGACATTGACATTTCCCCATTAGTCAGCAGTCTAGCAAATATCCCCCGACCTCATGAGATCTCTTTTCTTCCACGTTAGCCAAGTGAAGACAGTCGCCAGCTCCCGAACTCATGAAAGCTCTGTTTGAATGACAGTTCTTTGCCAGTCTGTTGAGACCAAAACACTCAGATCATTTGCTAGATACTTTATGGAGAGAAATGTGCTTAGAAAACTATATGGTGTTTTATAATCACCACAGCCATCTCCAAACAAAAACAGAGTAGGCAATTGCACAGGGAATGACACAGGTCGCCCTGCAGAATTATGCAGGCTCTCCCCTGCACCTACCTCACCTAGCTAAGGTTCCAGTCTGGCTCCTGACATCCTGACATGTCAGAGTGTGTGCCAGTGCACTGAAAGCCCTACTGCTGCTGTCCCTATCGCTTGATCCTCTCGATTCAGATATGTATACTGAAACCCACCAGTGCTGCTTTATCCCGAGGACGAAGCTCTCTAATGGATTACTGATTAACACTAAAAACTTTGGTTCTGCTACTCACCTTTCCAAACGGATCTTCTGTTTGACACACAAATACACCAGAGATGTTTTACACATGGCTCGTATCTGTAATTCACAAAGTTGTGTCCTGTGGGGTACACACACCCCAATAGAGACACACAGACAGCAAAGGCTCCAACTTTCCTGCAGCTGAGGGACCCAAGGAGAGTTTTTACACTTGTGTTTTTGCCCTTTCCAGTTCATATGCCTCACCTGCCTTCTTTTTTCATTGAGGACTCAGTTCAAGGAGCACAGCTTTTAAACTTTCTGCAGTGCGTGGCCCGATAATACTCTCTGACACACACGAACACACATTGGTTACTCATTTTTTAGATCAAGAAGCCAAAAGAACTGGAGTCGAAGGGTAGATGATGGATTTTACTACCTAGCTTATGGTATCTAATTTCTGTTTCCCCTGACTCCCTGCCCCAGCTTCCTGATCTGTTTCATTTGCAGCTGTCTAAAATACTACTTGAAAAGTAAAGGAAAAGCCCCCAAACCCTGCACAAGGGGATTAAATTCCTAAAAATTACGACCTTTAGACCCGTGCACTCACACTGAAAGAAATAACAAGCTCTGAGAGCCATACAGGATAATCAGAACTCTCTTCAGGGCTAAAATGTGGCCTTTTTTATAGGAAATAGCATATGATAATCACTAGACACAGAACAAAAATGATTGTCCGTGCTGTAGGTTAGAAGCATGAGTAACCAATATGGGTAGTCAAGCTCTAGTAAGGCTTTAGGTTGCACAGTCCAAAGAATACTAGTTGTAAGAAACTTCAGAAAGCAAAAGTTAACTGGTCTTTCCATTGGCTTTTGCCCTTCAGATGAGATTTGGCCTCTGTACTTAGGTAAGATAGAAAAGATTTCCTGCCATAATTCCCATGTTAAATGTTTTTTAGCATCTTTCAAAGCAACCTTTACCTTTAAATTTGAACAGCTATTCACTCTTCTTATGCTGATTCTGATTTTATATTATATTTCAAATTGCAATCAGTTCATACTGGCTTATTGCATGAATTTCTGTCTGTATTACATTGTTCTGTTTATTCCCTATACAGTGCCTTTAAGTAAAATTCTTTACCTTGCTATCATGTCAGAGAGATGCCTTGTTTCTTTATGGCAGCTTGCTTGAACTTCCTTTGTTCCTAGCTCAACTATTTGAAAATGAAGGAGAGAGAGAGGGGGAAAAGGCAATGGAGAGCAATGAAAAGTAGTCCTGGCTGTCTTAGAGTACACTTGTCCCACTGGGATGACATTCCTGGTTACTAGAGGGGAAAGCTGTGCGAGGATGCCACCACAGTCATCTGCTCTCCAGGTCATAACCCAGACTTTACAAGGTACAACAGCTGTCATCTATGACAGCAAGAGACTAAGACCATTTATTGCCACAGAGCCAAAGGTCCCTCCAGATTCTGCCAGGCTTTGCTCCTATACTAAATGAAACATTAGCTCTTCCCACTTCTGACTCCTCAGTTACATCCTCCCTTAACACCTCTACCTAGGAAGAATCTATCAGAAAAGTACCTCTTCCTCTGCACAACTTTTGGGAGAGTGGCATAAGTCCCTTTCCACTGAACTCTACACCTCTGTCAATCAGTCAGACCTTATTTCACAGCACAGGGTCCATACATCACCACTGATGTACCAAGCCCAACCATATTGTGAACATAAGACCATACTGCTTACTGAGCTGAAATGATTTACCAAAAAAGACCACAGCTTTTAAGTTATAGCCACTTGCCTCGGGCAAGCTGTTCTTCAGCTGCACCATGTTTCCCATGGGGGGGGAACGAAATGGCTTTCCTGTTCCAGACATCTTCCTCCATGCTGAACAGACAAGGAGGCAGATGATGCAAACCATGAGCCACCTTGTGGCTCTCAAGGGTTTCATTGCAATGTAGAACAGGGATGTGGGGTCAGGAAAGGCTGAAGCTGCATCCTGGAAGGCTCATTTTATGAAGCCTACAGTAAAAAGAACAGTGCAAAGATAACCAATAGCTGCGGAAAATTCCTCTGGGTTAAATATACTGTTTAGAAAAAAACACTCACTGACAACAAATTTGGATGAACTGATTTAATTTTTAAGTGTTTGTGACCTTTTTTAAAGACAGCCTTGTTTTACTGTAATATCAGAAAGCAAATGCAAACATGAATCATTGGGTCCCTCAGCTGTCCTGGCTGTGGGACCCAAGCCTGTAGTATTGCCTGGGGTTGTTGCAACCCACATAACTCATCAGCTGGTACCTCTTTCTGCTGGGTTGGACGATGTTGCTTTGGAAAAAATACTAAAATGTCTAACCTACTTTCAAGGTAGAAAAGTCATCAGTGAGCTAACTATGGATAAAAGCAATACCAACAGAAATGGCTGGATATGTCCAGGAGACTTAACCTGTGCTTTAAAGATGCCCATTCCATAAAGGTCTTTCTTCAAAGTGAACTCAAGCCTCTCTCACATCCTACATCGCAGCAATATAGAATAGTATTTTCTGTTTTAAACCCAGGATTTTTAAAGGGATCTGCTTCACTGCTTTTAAATAGCTCTAAGGAAAAGTGTCCATCCTAACGAGTTACAGGAGCTGTACACTGATTGGCAGTGTTATGATCTTCACCACACTGGCATCTAACCAGACATTCTTCTAAACAGCCTCTAGGAAGTTTGAAATGCTTCTTTCCCACATCAGCACTTGTACGATTCTTAACTGCTACTCATTCAAAAAACAGCTTAAGCTAGTCAGGGTCAACAGGTACAGAAAAAAAACCAACTTGGTGTAGTACTTGCACAGTAAGAAGGGTTTTGCTTTTGTCTTTATTAGCAGACCCTTTGAAAAAATAAAAAGACAACTTACATAACCTTTCCAAGAGGAATTTGAGATTCCAGAGACACAAGTGCAGCAAGTTGTTTTATTGTAAACATATAATTAGTCTCTCTCTTTCAAAGAGATAAAGGTGAATACCAAAGTTGTTTTCAAAACCATGCTCATAACTCCAAAGGCCTGGGTATCTTCTCAACACAGAGGTCAATGAATGAAAAAAAAAAAAGGAAGGTTAGGTCCTGCTCCCACTGAAAAAAAAAATGTCCTTATAGGTCATGAAGGCTTTTCCTAGATAGAGCATTTCATGTGGGATATAGGACTAACACACAGACAGACAATATCAACATATAGGTTAGGGACAGGCTTCTACTTTTCACTGCAGAACAACTGAGGCAATAGAACCTCTTGAGAAGAGGAAAATACTATTCAGTCTTAAGCCTGAATACAGTCTCCTGTATTCAATACACAGAAGTTACCAGTCTTAATGTTAGCTGCAGCCAGATCCTTATAGACAATACAGAATTGCTCTTGTGCAACTTAAACAGAAATCAGTCTGACTCAAAGCCCAACTCCAGTTTAAAAACTGTTGTAATTTCATCGTTTCTCCAGCTTTTTGTACTTGGCTTCTGCAGAAGGAAAAACAACAGTATTTTAGGACTGGATAGATAAAAGCTTTGAATCTTCTAAGCTGCTATACATCTTAAAATTTACAGTATCACTCAGGGTCATTTCTTACTATAGTATTTTTTTTTTAAGAAGCAGGTGCTCAAGTCAAACACCTAATGTTAATTTAATCCAAGGGGATTTGTGTGCCTCGTGTAACTTTATCAGTCCCTCTATCTGCAGAATTAAACACCCGTATTTAAAATTTGGGTCAGTACATATTACAAAAGAGAATAAGCTGTAGTTCAATAATACCTGTACTATTCAACCACCATACAACTTGTCACATAAAATCTTTCCCCAGTGCTTATCACTTCACATACAATGTTCATTGCTTCAAAGCAGTATAGGCAACTATGTAGCTCATATTTGTTAAGCAGAGGAGGAGTTTACTTTGCCTTTAAATCTGCTTGCAAGGGACTATAGGGCTAGGTAGAAATAGGAGAGGACAACAGTTACCAAGCTTTTTGGAATATGCATCCAATTTATAAGCTGCCTGCTCCAGAGCTGCAACCTGTTCCTCAATTAGGTTGATTTGTTCCAGATAAGGCTGAAGAGCAGCATCTTTAAAAAGCAGAATAATCAGATCTATCAGTTCAATTCAATTCCACAAAACAGATCACACTTGAAACACAAGAATTCCTCAAGACATTCTTCAGATAGAACAATTTAAAAGCTCCTTCCTTCCCTGCCCCCAAAATCAAGCAGTGAAAGCCATGTTCCAGCAAAGTATAAACTGTTTAAGAGTACTGGCTAGACTCAACACAAGGAATAATACAATGTGAATCAAAAGGAGTAATGCAATGTGAATCAAAAGAAGTGTTATTTCCTATGAGATCCAAAATTTGGAGTAAAACAGGACATAAAATTCAGATGTTTTTTCTTATGCTAATCTGCACAGCCCATAGCTGTATGGAAATGTCCAAGATCAGCACTGTACAGCAGCATCTCTATTGCAGAGCTTTCTTTCCTTCAGCACCTAATGGAGTGTGAACTGACTCTTAGCTGCTTCATATCCCAAACAAGAATACTGTTCATTATACCCCCGCCTTATTTGGTTTACTTACATTTTTGATTTAAATCCTTCAGATTTCTACTGATGTTTATAGCAATATCTTTCATTTCTAGGTACTTCAAGCTAGTCAGTTTATTCATGTTTTCCAAGAGTTTGTAGTCTTCACTGGTGGCTTAAAAAGAATAGAGTTTGTTTTCATTAAATGTTGATGTGGTTTGAACTGGATGCAGACTCTTCAAGAGGACAAGATATTTCAAACCAATAGCCAATTGTTTCAAAGACTAGTTTGGATGGTAATAAAGGTATTGGTGTAATGCTCTACAGAAAGAAAGACATTATTTTGTGAATTGTAAAAATCATCTGGAATGAAGAATATTTACTCATTTGCTTTTTTTGTTGTTGTTGGGAAAAAAATGACTAATTTCTCACATTTCTATTCTTATTCAGTCAGTTAAACATCTTGTTTTGAAAACTGACAGCACAAATACAGACTGGTAATCTGTATCCTATACCTCTCAAGTCTAAGCAAAACAATAGCACTGTGCAGTGCTTTCAGAACTAGAACCTGTGGAATCCACAAACTTATTGAGCAGTTTAATTTGTACCAGTTAATGTTGTACAGCAGTTTAATCTAAAGCATGAAATGCTGGAAAACACACACAATCCTTGCTCTCACTCAGAAACAAAATAGCTGCACATGTTCCACTCTTAGCTGTGCTCCTCTTTGAGGCCTTCTTAACTTAGGCCCCTTTGGTTTGTTTGTTTTTCCACACACCAGCTTCTGTAAGACTAAACCCAACTTTTTGTTCAGTTGTGTTTTTGATACAGAATTATTTTGAAAAATATTTCTATTATTCTGGGACTTCTTTAATATGACTTATCTCAGTGTTAGTAGTCTAACTACATGCCAGACTTGAACAGTCAGTCATGTAGATATGATTTAATAGGTGTAATTTAGACAAAATACACAACAGGTTTCTTTAAAAGAAAATGAAAGGAAGCAAAAAAACCCACTTACTTCTAAGTCAGTATTGTAGTGCCTTACCTGTCAGTTCACCTGTTAAATAAATGGCCATTTTGTTGAACATGTCTTTACAGAGTTCATTGATGTCTGCCTCTGCTGGTTCCTTAGCTTCTTCTGCTGTTTCAACCGCAGGATCCTCTAATTCAGGGTAGAGGCATTACAGGATTAGGGGAAAGACAGCAGATATGGAAACACACCATAAAGATTAAATGGTCCCACATTTTTTCCCTTCAAGTTGACTGGACCTAGTGTCCATATAAATTGCCTGCTTTACACTAAGGAGCAACAAACCTTGGCAGTTTCCTTGGAGTAGCATCAAAATTAGTTCAAAATAATGATTTAGGGAGCATTTAAGGGGCAGGCTACTGGTCTAACTGCACTTCCAAGTATCAGCCCCCTCCTTTGCATAGCCGACGGGAAAAGAAGTTGGGGAGAACTTTTCAGAGCTCGTGTACACGACGCGACCGATGTTCACCTCCAGTCGCTGACTCGGAAGAGAACAGCTCCCCCAGACCGACTCGGGAGGTCCTACAACAGACCCTCACCTGCCGAGAGCGGTATCACCGCTTTCCTTCTCCAAACCCGCTTCTATCACAAACTGCCCTTGTTCTGCTCTGTGCAGAGCAGTCCAGCACCTCTTGCCCAGACCGACAGGTTGCCCAGGTTGC
>VWZY01005016.1:151305-170050 GCA_013399075.1 Chloroceryle aenea | reverse complement strand
GTCCTGGTGGACAATAGGTTAACCATGAGCCAGCAGTCTGCTCCTGAAGCCAAGAAGGCCAGTGGTATCTTAGGGTGCATTAAGAAAAGTGTGACCAGCAGGTCAAGGGAGTGTTGTGTCCAGTTCTGGTCTCGCCCGTCTCTGTCGCAAGAGAGACAAATACTGGAGAGAAGACAGCAGAGGGCTACAAAGATGAGAGGACTGGAACATCTCTGAAGAAAGGCTGAGAGACCTGGGTCTGTTTAGTCTGCAGAAGACTAAGAGGGGATCTTATCAGCACTTACTTAATGGGTGGGTGTCAAGAGGATGGGGCCAGACTCTTCAGTGGTGCCCAGTAGTAGGACAAAGGGCAACAGACACAAAATGGAACACAGGAGGTTCCATCTGAACATAATGAAAAACTTCTTTACTCTGAAGGTGTAGGAGTCCTGGAACAGGCTGCCCAGAGAGTCTCTGGAGTCTCCTTCTCTAGAGACTTTCAAAATCTTCCTGGACATGATCCTGTGCAACCTGCTCTAGGTGAACATGCTTTGGCAGAAAGTTGGACTGGATGATCTCCAGAAGTCCCTTACAACCCCTATTATTTTGTGATTCTGTGAAAATATTTACCTTTGAACAGTGCCTGTATAAGCTGGCCCAGAAGAACAGTGCTTTACAATATATAGTTTGAGATATACTTAATGAATTATGAGAGTTACAGTCTCTTACCAAAAAAAAAATCACATATGCAATGTACATTAATGCATTTCTTCTTAAAAACCAAACTCATACAATATCCCATGGAGATGATGCTCTGGAAACAAGGGGCAGGTTTCCCATCTCAAGTTCAGTAAAGTCAGTAGAAATCTTTTGGCAATCTCCAGCAGGCCCTAAGAAGCTTGGTGGATTTAAGGCCAGCGAGGCAGCAGAGCAAGGCAACACAGGAGGTTATGTGAACTTTCTCATAAACCGGAGTTTTGCATAGGCAATGGTAAGGAAGATAACAGTCATGCAGAAGAGGGCCACTATGTTCTCCCACATTGCCCAGCTGGTCGGTGTGATCCCCTGGCTGCACAGGTATGCTTCACCAGAACACCTGCAGAAAAGCACGGGGCAGAAGTTGGTGTTAGTATGTGGTGCAAGTCTTCAGGCAGTTATTTTATTCCTGCTCCGCAAAGATTCTTCTACCCTCAACTCTGCAATATAGGTGACAGAAACAGAGTAACTTCATAACCTATTACTAAAAAAAAGCTTAAGGGACAAATCTAGATCTCTGATTGACACATTTTTCCAGGGGTATCCTAATTGTTGTTAATAGATAGCTGGCAATTTATGAATAAACCTCAGAACGACATTAAATGGTGGTAAGTACAAAAGCACTGGGGGTTTGGGGTCCAAAAGCTGTGCAAACAGTGTCCTGGTGCTGTTCCCTGCAGTAACTCCATTTGCCAGCCCTTTAGCATGTGTCGTGAAATACTTGCACTGCTACTGCGTAAGGTATCGATAGTCAAGAGTAATTCAAATGGGTCAGTAAGAGATAAGACACCTTGGCTCCCTGATGTATCTGTAGGTAGGTTAACACTTACAAAGAAGCTCTGTGGGGCAGTCATGTTTCTGATCACAGGTCTACTGCCTCCCCATGGCTTTGTAGCTCTCCGCACATGGCATTTCCATTGCTAAGTGACGCTGGGTTTATTTAAGAAGACTGGTAAGCCAGGGCTAGGTTATCAAAACCAAAACTGAATTTAGCTCATCTGTCTATTTTTAGGAGTGAGGTTTCATCCCTGCTTCACTCGGATAATTGTGATGTTTTACTATATAATCCTAAAATATATCATTTTGGGACTATTACTGAGACTGGCCTGTGAATGGATATTCTGTGAATAAAATAAAAGTTTGAAACAGTCAGACTTCTCCAAGCAAGCCAATCACAATCCAGGCCCAAGAACCACCATGAGTTAATGACTTACATTTCTCCTGAAATATGGGGGGGACAACTGCCTGCATCTCCCAGAGATGCTGTAACATTCGGATTCTCACCACAGAAGTAGAGATTTCTGAACTCATTCACTTGGAGAGCCTAGGAAAAGGGGCAGACATCAGATTTTTACAGACGTAGTGATCTGGGGTACTAAAATTGAAACACCTCAAAGGATTATTAGAAGACATATGACCATTCTTGGAATCGTGTTTATGTTCCTTTCTATTTTGAAGCTCTTCATCACTGCCTTTATGAGGAACTGCTCCAAATTCTACATGCAGGATGGTTTGGTGTCTGATTCATTGGCTTCAAAGTTACATTTCAGTGGTTTTGCTATGGCTTTCTGTCTTGCAGCTGTAAGTTTCTTTTCATCCACTTTCATCTGGGTCAATCTATTGACCCAGACAACCAAGTGGCTGCATGCAGAAACCCCAGCACCAGCACACTGAAGCAGATGGCACAGTCAGCCAAGGTAAGAGGGGAAGGGTTCCTTTGCACTGGCATCCTGGGCTAACTGCAGTCTCAGGGGACAATTTCACATTCAGTAACACTGATAAAATATCTCACTTATACCCAAAAAGGAGAGGTCTCACACATCTCCCACCGTCCCTGATTCTACCTTTCTCTTACACTGCTGGTCAACATGGTACTGGCCACACCACCCTCATTCATTTCACACATTTTTACTCAAAGGTAGAAAACTGTTTCCCCAATGTCCTTGGCCAGGATGAAGACAAGAGATAGCAGCTTAACTTCCACCGGTGACCAGTGGGTGACCTGCTATATCTAGTTCCTCTCCTTCAAGTAGCTGCACCATTACCTTTCTGGTACCCCAGCTCCTTACTACTCGTAAATTGCACTAAGTCATACTTCACTTCAGAGAAAGACACGTGAGAGATGGAGTCATTCAGGCATTATGGTAAATCCCTTAAGCAGTTGGACAGTCATTCACCTGAGACTGGCCACCCAAACAACAGTCTCTGGAGAAACCATATAATATCTGACTTTATTCTAAACCATATTCTATCTATTCTAAACCATCAACTATTCAGGCTAGGAATTAGTGCTTCACAGGACAGATCACCTCCTGCTGTCTAAGCAGCACGAATTTTGCAGCACAAAGGAATTTTTCAGCCTCTGAGACTTCCACCTCTCACACACAAATCAACTTTTCTTTCCTTTCGGGGACTGGACGGTTTGTTTTTATTTTACCATGTTCATGCAAGGAAAGAAAACATATCTGACTTTAAAGAGAGCTTCATTTATACTCAAAACCTCTCCAGGAAGCAGCAGTGTGGCTACATTACTCACAGGAGACCAATACTACTTTCTACTCACAGTGAGGCCATATCGGGGGATGCTGAAGTACTGGAGCCAGTTCAGCCAGCCCATTATAGAAGGGAGGTTTACTAAGAGGCCTGAAAAGATCTGAAATAGAACAGAAGAGACCAATGAGACACAAACTCTGTTTACTACAAACACCACCGTTCCTGCACAGATACTACAGCTGCCCCACAAAGGTGCACTGAGATAGATGGGTCTCCTATTGCTGTTATCCCTGTGCCTACAGGCATCAGCTTCAAACCTGGCAGCAGTCCCATCCAGGTGGCCCAAAAGCACACCCCAGTACTCCAGTTGAACTGATTGCAAATAGGTTAGAAAGGTTTTCTCCATCCACACATGAGCTAAGAAGCATGCATGCTAGCAACTTTGGGAGTACTGTGTCCTACAGTAGATCTAGCCAGAGGCTAAAGAAGGATGACTAGGAGATGAGGAAGCGGTGAAACAAGAATTAAACCTTGGGGACCCTTAAGGGCTGTTACTGTTTAAACTTTCTCCTCTGTCTTCCATCTTTTATCTCTGCTCTCTCCTGCCTGGAACAAAGTTTGCTCTTTTACTTCTTAACACCATTGGACTTCACAGCTAAACATGACGCTTCAGGCTGTGCTTCATCACAAGTGTTTTTATGCTTACCTTGCTGTCCTTCAGGATGCACACATGCCATTCTTTATATGCTGTGAGTTGACTCAAAGTATATCAGCTGCCTTTCACTACCTGTGCACACTTCTCACGCAGTCCAAGCATCACATAGCTTATTGCAAAAGTAGGTTAAAACTGCCAGTCAAAGAATAAGGAATGTGCTGTGGGCTTGGACTATCCATACAGGCAGCTACCAGAAGTCACCTGACAGGAGCAACCTTTTACTCTAAGATAACTCGATAGGCCTCACAGTCAAGAAGTTTTATCACTAACATTATCTCTTTGAAAAAGAATTCACATCCCTCATCTATGAGTAGTCAAAATTCCTTTCTTTCTCACTTGCTCTCTTCCTTAGAAATCCTTGAAGAATACTGAATAATTTCTGGACCTCAAGGGCAATACTGAATTAAAATAAAGAGAGGGTATGTTCCTGCTAATACCACTGGGCAACAAAAATTGACATGATCATACTTACCGATCTGAAATTTCAGATTTTCTCCTTTTAAATGATCTAGTTAATCACTTAGATTTCTAATAATGGAAATGTGCGATTTTGGGGTGGGTTTTTGGTTGTTTTTTTTTTTGTTGGTTGGTTGGTTGGGTTTTTTTTTGCAGGGGTGGGGTGTTGTTTTTTTTTTTGGTAAGGACAACTGAAAACAAAAACAAGATCATGAACTTTTGGGAGGCACACTGCTTGCAAAGCTGTGGTGGCATCACACCTACTGAACTGCACCCAAGCAATGATTTGGCTCTTAGATTTCAAGTTGGCAGAAGTACATCTTTGACTATAGTGACGATAAAATCATGGGCATGGGGCTACTGGACTGTGGATTCTCAGCCTTCTTCGGCTGTCTCAACCCAGTTCTCTCAGCCTGTGTCAGCTGCTTCCTCACCTCCACCAAAGGAGCCCACACACCCTTATATACTTACAAGCATCAGGACAAAACAAATAGTGATGAGCAGATTTGCCACAGCCACCACATCCATCCCAGCACTGATAGCCAGAGACATGGCTGTTGCAGTGTAGGACACCAGTACCAGAGTCAGCATGAAGAAGAAGAACTGGCCTGCAACAGCTTGGTATCCTGAAAAAAAAAAAAAAAACAAACAAAACAGAAAGGAAAGAGTCCAGTAAACAACCACATTATGTATCCCAGAGAAGTACCCTTGGACTCCTATACAAAACAGAGAAAGCAGGAAGGAAGACCAAGTGACCAAGTTTGGAGTTGGCAGGAACAACACATGCTTCAAAGGCTCAGAGAGCATTACCAAAAGATGTGGTGAAGCAGGTCCCTGTCTGAGATCGCTGGTGTCTCTGACCCTGCCCCAGAGTCCTACAAAGTTATGATGCCCTTAAATCAGTTGAAGGTTCAACTACTTTTATGTTATAGATACAGAAATTAAGCTCTGGGTCAGTCAGAAATCAAACGTGTTGGAAGGTGACAGTTTCAATGAAAGCATCAATTCTTTACCAATCATCCAGTAACTGATGCATGAGAATATGATCGCTGGAGCTGTTCTCATGGGCAGCAGATCTCCTATCATCAAGGCCAGGAAGTAGGCAGACACACGGTAATATCCACTGGTGTACTGATGGCTGCGAGGACAGGAAGGAGGGGAGTTGGAGAGGTTTAGAGGTTATCTACGAAGTAGACTCAGTGTGTCTGGTTTATTCCTATTCGGTTTCTGTCCTCTCTACCACTGACTTGTCTATATGCAAGTTGCTCATTTTCTCTGTGTTGTCACGTCCCACTCTGTAAAGCAAGGGCTGATCTATCTCAAAGGCCCTGCAGTCACACTGAGAGCCCTCCAGGGAAAGTGAATGAAAGGCTCTATGACTTCTAAGTAACATTGGTAAAAAGCTCCTAAATCTCTTTTCAAAGAGAATGATCCTTAACACGAGAGCATGAGAAAGTATTAGACTGCTGTTAACTGAAGGAACCTTCATCCACAGCTAACTCATACAGCAGCTTCCAGGGGAGAAAGAATGATACCTGACAATGGGAAAACACCCTTAGGACATCAGCTCACCTCCAGTTCACAGGTCAATTAAATGTCATGATGATTGTTCTGCTACTTAATGGAGCTCATGAAAAGATGCTTTAATTGGTGAGATACCAAAATCCCTACTGACACAACTGGTAAGAGAAAATGATAAGCAGGACAGAGTGGCAAGAAATATCATTGTGAGGGAGATTAACTCCTGAGCAGCTGTTAAAGACAAGATTAAGCTGCTCTGAGCAACCTGTTAGGTAGACATGTGCATTCCAGGCACAAATTTCCAATTTTTTCTTTAGTGCATAGGAGCTGTCTCTTGCCCTTTCATCCCATGAACTGGAGGCTATTCCAAACCACGTTTTCAACATACATGTTTATACACATGTGTGTATATAATATATACACACATGTACATACATATACACATGTACAACACATATACGTATAGGCAGAGATGTGCTTGATTATTACAGAGCTCTCGTAAGGCAGCCAGCAGCCGTCTTCATCTGAGCATCCCTCATGAAACTTTTCCAAGAACTCTCCCTTCATCTTCGCACAGTCTTACCACTTTAGGACCATTGCAAGACAGTGTTTCCACCCTGTGAGCAAGAGGGCAGGCAGGGTTCACAGTCTGCAGGATTAACATGCAGACTTCAAAAACAGCTGTTACCAAAAGTCAGCTGGAAAAGCACTTCACAATAAACTGACACAGCAAGTGAGTAAAAGCATTATATTTCTACCCTCTTTCATCCACCTCTTAGCATTTCAGCTCCCTGCTCTGCAGAGCAATTTAACGCTAATATTACAATCTGATATTGCAAGGGAGCAATTAAGTCTTTGGTGGAAATAATTTTGTTTAGCCTGTAAGATACTCCCCCTGCCTCACTCCAGGATATAGACAGTTTAAGTGCCTCACTACTTACACAAATAGCTTCTTGTCTCTGATGAACAGCTCAATTGCAGAGACACTGGAAAAACACTGGTTCGTGGTGACAAAAAACAAGGATCCAACCCTAGAAGGCACAACAGAACAGTCAAAAAGTAAGGAAGCAGCCTTGATCAACACTGGCAGCATTTTTTTGCAGGGTACCATCAAGGCAGTGGTCTTCTATCTCTGTCCACAGAATGGATATATTCAATTGTGCTACTGTAGATCCTCTTCTGTAAAACCAGGTTTATTCCTTTACTTCCTCATTCACACCTCCTTCAAACATATGTGCAAGCCTGACAGAACTGCAGTCCTGTTAGGACCTCTGGCAATGCCATGCTGCAGTGCACCAAGCCTTGTCAACCCAACCCTCCTTTGTGGTCCAAGTGCATCCCAAGGCTTTGGCTGAAACCTGTCTGCTACAGATAGAAAAATGAGCAAAGCTGTGGCTTTCCAACTTACCGATTCTGAATGCCACTTCGATCCAATTTTACACCAAAAAAGATAGCACCCACAACCAAGGCTAGAATTATGGTTACTGCAATCTAAAAGTGGAAAAAAAAAAGGGAAAATGAAGTCTTTCAGATAAAGAAATAGGGATAAAATTATTATTAAGGCATATGCAGGGCTTAAGACCCACATCTGCCTAAAACTTTGCTGTTTTGTGTCCATGTATACCTATGATGCACACAATGAAAAGTCTTATTGCAATTTTTCTGAGTTTATCTTCATTTTTGTGCTTCTTCTGATCTTTTTTTGTCTGGGAAAGGTTAGTAGAAGCACACTGAAAGCACACCCAGCTTAAAATTTCTAGTGAGACACAAAATTGACATCACCCTAGAAGCTCTCCATGTGAACCAGAGAATTTCCTCCCTCTCCCCAAACTTCAGTGCAGTAGTCCTTTTGATAAACAAAAACTGGATATTTTTTTCAAAGGCAACAAAGGTAGCTGGGCATCTCACTTCACTTAAGTGGCAGTGGCACAGGACTTTCCTGTTTCCCTAGCTGCCTTTGAAAACAAAAGCCTGTCCTACAAACTGCAGATTGAAAAACTGAGAGTAGAGGGAGTCTGAGACTTTTAGCAATCGTTACCTACTTGTGCAATGGAGGCCTGTGGGTTCCTGATGAGGTTTTTCAAGGAACGCTTGGACACCCAGTACAGCTGGGTGAGAAATCCATTTGCATAGGTAATTTCATGCCCCTGCTTGGATACTCCCTGCTTGTTTCCCCATCCAAGCTCCACTTTCCCCAGTGCTTCCTTTGTGCTCTGATACAGGCTGGAGTTGAGATATTTCTGGTGCAGCACATCTACCACACTGACATCAATGTTATCTTCTGCCACTCCATTTTCACTGCTCAGTTCTGAGTGAGAAAGACAAAATATGGCTTGTGATTTTCCATGAATCCTGCCTCCAGACATAGCACACCAACATGCTCAGCCACTTTGAAGGCTGAATTTAAAAAAAAAACAGGAACGCTCAGAGAATGTGAATTGTTCAGGCCTTAGCTCTGACTTGAGAGGCTAGCTTGAGGATTTCCCTACTGTTTTAAATCAAACCTAGGTAATCTGCCCATTCTTTGTGGCACCAAAAAAGGCCATATTCTTAGAATGAGACAACAGAAAACCCTCCTTTCCCTGAACTTTGGGGAAATCAATGTTTGCTCTGATCCATTTCCCATCCCCCAAAAATACAATTATGAAAACTGTTCCCTTATAATCCTTCAGTTATGGATATGCTACAACATTCCCAAATATTTCCCAACATTTCACTCATTGTTTTGTTAGAGAGTTTGTTCTCTAAACCAGTTCCAGTCTTTCTCACTGCCCTGTAAAGCCATTTCTCCTTAGCCTATCTACCTCATCTCCTCTGCAGCAGCCTCTTATTGATTGAAAATTTCTGTCTTCTGTCACCTGTCTCTTGAGACCAAGCAATCATGGTTTTGAAGTCTTTGCCACATAGGTTTTGTAAATTACTGATATTTATCACTGCTTTCCTAATACTAATACTCTAATAATACTCTCTAATACTGAAGGAAGAAAAAAAAAATCCATTTAAAAAGTTTTCTGATCTCTTCTGAACCCAAAGCAATGTATATCTATTACTAGAAAAAAAATAAAAGATAATGAAGTGCCCTTAGACTTGAGGAAACCCAGAGAATAAAAGTTTGTCACCACCAAATACAATTTCCCTTCTACACCAGCCAACAGTGGATTTCTCTCTCACAATTTACCTTTTCCTGTGTCCGCAGGTCTGTGATCTTCCTTGTTTGCTGCCACCGCAGTTGAATCACCATTTATAATATCAAGGAAGAAGTCAGCTGGATTGTTGAAGGGTTCACATTCATATCCTTAAAAAAATGGAAAAAGCACACATGCAACATGTTTGTATTACACAAAGCACAGCTTGGAATGTCAGGCCTAATATTATATCATTCTAGTACAACACTGTTAAAAGAAAACTTAAGTTTTCCATGTGCATTAGTTTACAGCAGTATAATGGGCAGGACTTAGGAGGTGGTGAATCTGAAGCATCTATACAGAGCTTCAAAGTAGCTTATTCTCCACTGATTTCAGGTGAGGATAAATCTGTAACTTCCTTCTACACACCTCAGCATGGACAACTCTTGCCTCCTTTCCAGTACTGTTCAATCCATCCCACTCTGAAAGACACACAGTTCCTCAGTAGAGGTTGATCTAGATGTCTGATCTATAGACTCAGATTCTTGCTCTAGAAGCTCAAGTTTTGCTTGCGTTTCCTTGGTCACAAGGAAGAGTAAGGGCTGTCCAAGAGAGGCTTCTTATAATATGGTGCTAGCTATGGGATGAGGAGAGAAAAAAAAAAGGATGCTTATTCTATAGCATTCCTGTGAGAAAGGAAGTGAGGTGGGATACTAAAAGGAGATACAGAAGTAGTGTAGCAAATGTGTCCATGGCTGCATCTAGACCAGGTTCGAAATTCACTCCACATTCTCTGTCCATTATAGTCTTATTTGGAGAGGGTGCAGCCACCCAACAGTGCAATCATTAAACCATCTTAAGACACACCATGATTTTGTCCCTCAGTTGCCTATGTGCATTCAGACTAGAGCAGCTTCTTGTATCAGCTCCTACATATTGATGCCAATCTGCAGACTGTGGTTCAAAGCACACTGGGTCTGCCACCTAGGCCTGGTAGAACTACAAGCATCATCTTGTCTGTTGTGTGTCGTGCTTCTAAATGTCCAAGCAATTCTGTGCTTCTGTCCTGATGCAAGTCAAAACAAAAGCAGGAAAGAGCTATGCTCTGTCTTGTCTCAAAAAATTTGGTTTTATCATTTTGTTTTCTTCCTGTTCTAAGGTAGACTGTACGTGTACAGCTTCTAGTATCCTAGAGATAAAACAGCACAGGACTGTTAACCATTGCTAGGGTAAGAATCTACCTACAGATTAAACTCATTAGCCAATTGCTTTGGCCTCAGCACAGAGGACTTACCAATAGAACTAAAATACTCAAGGGCCTGCTTTGCAGGACCATGGTATAGCACCTTTCCCAAAGCCAGTAATGTCAGACTGTCAAACAGCTTGAATATGGAGTAGCGGGGTTGATGGATAGAAAATATGATGGTTCGCCCTCTTCTTGAGAGCCTGAAATAGAAAGAAAACATTTCTCAAATACACCACACTTTGCATTTCAGAAAGGTCACGTTAACCCAAGCTAAAAATAAGTTCCAAATCCAAGGCAAATACTTGTCAACTTCTCAGGGTCCTGAACTATAGAAGCTGTAGTTCCCCCTTCTCTGTCAGTGTGTCAGATGCTGCCTGCAACACCTTCAAGACAGCACTCATCACTACAAGAGAATGTCATTGCCAGTCTGGGTAGACAAAACATGATGTTGTCTGTAGCTAGCAAAGGCTGAGGCCACAGCTGCGTATAAACCTTCCCCACAAGTTTTCTATACCATGCTTCAACCTGACTAACTGGAACAGTCTTACTGTGCTCAGTGGCAGTACCAGGTTTTACACAGCAGGCTGCAGAATTCTGGTGAGCTGAGATTTCTCTTATGCTACTGCTGAAGATTTACTCTCTAGAAAAGACAAAACTAGCTTTTCTTCAGGTTTATCAGACATTTTCAGATGCTTCAGTACTGATGTCCAACACGTATCCTTGCTGATCAAAGACATCCATGCACAAACAGCAAAGCAAAATGTCCTCCTAGACAAAATCAGACAACATGCTACAAACCCAGGGGGAAGATCAGGAACTTATTCTCAAATAGCCTTGTTTGGTCCTCTTTGTACCAGAAGCCAGCTGATCTCCTATGTTTTGGTAAACATGGGGTAAATCTGCAGGTGAAGTCTGATCTGTGTTCAAGTCTGTTGCCAGAGTGGAGGAAGACACTTTCTAATAGACTTAGCTGGAAGGCCAAGAAATTATTACGAGGCCTGACCTCCCAGTCTACCCTTCTCTGTGGCAAAGGGAAGCTGTCCAAGCTACAGCTGCTTTTCTGGCTCCAGTCCAGTGCTTGCTGTGGAAAGATTCCCAACAACTTCAAAAGGATTTGGACAAGATGCAAATAAATAATTTGCTACCACTTCTGCAGCTATTTGTCTAGAATTTTTGGTTTATTATTCTTTTTTTTTTGAAAAAAGTAATACTGTAGTTACTCAGTCATAACAGCATTCCTTTTTTTTCCACTAATGAGATGGCAACAGAACTCTGAAGAACTGACTCTTACTTCTTCAAGAGGATAAGGACTGCATTTGCTGTGCTGGCATCAAGGCCAGTTGTTGGCTCATCCAGAAAAAGGACTGGCGGCTCTGTGATGAGCTCCATCCCAATGTTGGTTCTCTTCCGTTCCCCTCCAGACACTCCCCGGATCAATTCGGTTCCTACCTGTAAGTAGAAGAAATCAGGTATTTGCAACAGGACCTAGGCAGTGCATGCTTTGGAGTTCAGGGCTCTCCATGCCCTTTTCATTTTCAGAGTCCCATTAGCGAACTCCAGGGCCAGCAGCAGGTAACAGGTCTGGTTCAGGGACGGGGTAGCAGTAAGCAGAGCCTGATTTTCAAAGGCACCACACAACTTACGACGTCGGAGAACAAGAATGACACTGACCAGGAAGAGCCAGAAATGAGGCCATAACAGTCAAAGGTGGCACTGGTGTTCAGGGATGCCTTTTTTGGTAGCTTCCCTGATGCTCAAGTAAGAGTGGGGTAAGTAAAGTAAAAGTAAAGTATGAGTAAGAATTCTGCTGGGAGAAACAAGCTCTGCACAGAATTTCCATCGCAGCTCAGCTTTCCATCCCTCACAGCTTTCAGCACTGTAAAAGCAATTTCCCTGTCTTGTCCCACAAAACCAGGAAGTGACTGAGCAGCTTTCCAAGGTGCAATAACTAGATGACTTTTCCCCCTCTGAACTTATACAACATGCTGGACATAGTCCAAAGTCTTCCACTTTCAGTAGTAAATACACATACCACTTTCCAAGCTATGTCCTGTGCTGGAGACTGATTTCTTGTGTCCAGTATGGTTTAGTCAGGTTCCTGCTTAGCTTAGTGTAGCTGCACTACGTATGCCATACTGCCCAGAGTCAAGTAGTTCATTTTCCAGTACGATTTCAGTTCAGTACTATGATTTCTAAGAACGGTGTTCTCACTGCTCACCTTAGCATCAGCCACTCTGCTTAATCCCAGCTCGCTGATTATCTGAGTGACTCGCTCTTCCTTCTCTTCAACACTGATTGAGCTGGGGAGTCGCAGGGCAGCAGAGAAGTGCAGGTTCTCCCTCACCGTCATCGTGCCCATGACAACATCATCCTGAAAGCAGTACAAATGAACAGCTGAAAAGCCTCCTTCTCAGCTGTCTGACTGGGCACCAGAGTCCCTGTAGTGGCAGTTGCTGAATAAGTTTTGTGAACCACAGTGGAAACTGGACTGAGGAACAACCCCTGCTTCAAAACTTACATGACACAAAATTCAAGGTCACTCAGTAGAAGTTAAGGGGAAAATGCAGCTCTGCAGGCTCCCAGCTTACACCAAGAACCACCTCAGACTACGGAAGGGCTCAGAAGTTCAAATGCAGACAGTACCATTTTGTACTGCACATTCATTTTCCTTACCAGTCAAAGATAGGCAGATTAGGTGGATGGTTTTGTAAAGAGTTACACCTCTGCCAGTCCAGCTGAAGCCAACAGACATTGCTAGTGCTCAGTGTTCAAGGTGGAAGCACTCAGGGAGTCACTCATTTCAGGTCTATTCCTGGTTACAAGCCATATCTTGCTGTGGTCCAGAGCACCTGTCACGTTCAGCTGCCAACAAGGAGTTCTCCTCAGCTCCTTCTCTGGCAGCAGCTCCTCAGAGAAACAAGAATACTGCACCAAGATGATCCTGATTTTTTTCATGTCTCAACTATCTATAACTCTTGGACTTAGCATGTCTATATGCTCATCTGCATAAAACTGGCCATCTAAGTATGTGTTTATGTATTTAGGCCTTAAGTGTTGTTCATGGTATTTGGGGCATCTTTATTGATATATAGAGTACTGCACAGGGGTGGCAGGGGAGAGAGACCACTTAATGTCTCATCTAGTTGCCTATCATTTTAATGTTAAGTTTGGTTGCTTTGGACATTTGAAAGATAAATGTCTTAAGCTGAGACCACTTGCAAAAAACTTCCTGGCCATTCACGAAACACTGCGTTTTGGGGATCTTTGACCTGCAGGATCACGTCTCAGCATGTCTCATCATACACATTCTCCCAGAGCCCACCAGCTGGCAGCTGTCAGGAAAGCTGTCCATTTCACATCTGCCTGCAGTGAGAAGCCTGGATGGTTTCCAGATTTGCTCACTCATATGGCTGCCAAGAATCCCCTTCTCCTCAGCTCCCCCAGGGCTTTGAGGGTCTATTATTGGTCCAGGCCTCCACCCATTTCCGCAGATTCAGATTGCTTTTCCTGTCTCTGAGTGGAATGCTCTGTCCCAGACAGCCAGAATCAGAGGAAGAACAGCAGGGATCTATTTACTTCCTAGAATTATTGTCTGATAGCTTGAAGGTACTTCTGCCAGCTAGAACTGCTTCTGAGTTTTACAACAAGAGATTTTGGGTGTTGTGGGGTTTTTTCCTCATCTTTTTTGTTTGTTTTTTTTAAACCCTCATTAGTAGTTCAGGGTAGAGCCCAAAGAACAAGCCACAGTAGCCCAGTGGTTTGGGCATCCACATGACTTTGGGAAGACAAACACCTCCATGCTTGACTTGATTGGAGTAACAGTTTGATCCTCTTGTCTTCCATATCACAGAAAAATACTAAATACTGTAAAAGCTGAGTTATCAAATTAGACTCTGTAGGGATCATTGAAAATTACCTAACCTAGGAGTCAAGGCTTTGCTCATTTTATGTGGTCTTTCCTCTCAAAGGCTTCCAGACCCCCACTGAAGGCAGTTACTCACCTGCACAACATATCCCGAGATGCACTTGAAATTTGGAGGTTGTGGATGGCCATCTATAAGCACTTCTCCAGACAGGCCTGCTGGGTCCTTTCTGGCAGCCAGGACATCTAGGAGACTTCAGACAAACACCAAGCATTAAGTTTTGCCGTAACAGCTGCTTTTACCTTTGACTGGATAAGTGCCACCAGTCAGGACTGCAGTTACAGCCCGTTCACAGCATGCTGCAAGCCAAAGGGCACAGAAAGGGGCTTCCTCTACTCCTGGGGGCTTTAGCTACTTGTACAGAAAGCCTAGTGTAGATACGGGATTTTCCAGCACAAGGTGTGCCACAGCAGTATGGTAGTATATAGACCCTCACAATTCACAGCAGTCAACCCCCTACAGACTGAAACTCAGTCTCCATATTAACAGCTAACCTCAAATGCATGGAGACAAAAGCAGCCTGCCAAGTAGCTGCAGTCTGCTCTCCAGCCACAGGAGCACAGAATTAACTACTTTGATCTCAAGGAAATTAATCCAAATGGGTATAAACAAGACTAGAGTTAAGATTAATTCTATAAAGTGATTTTTTTTATAACACTGGGTTATCCTCACTGCCAATGCGGACGTTAGCCTGTCTGCTAGCTAAGTAAACATCGCCCTGATGAAGTGCCTCTCTTGAAAACATCCTGATTAGCTAGCAGTCCCCTTCGAGGGGAAGATCAAGGGTCATCACAAAGGCAGACCTGTGTGAATCCTGGCTATACTTGCCAGTCTCTGACATTCTTAAGGGCAGAGAGTGACAAGAAGCTCTCTTACCATGGTTATATGGGAGAGAAAATAGCATCAGCATGGCTGGAGATGGTCTGCATGGTATTTCTTTGTACTTTTATCCAAACGACCCAAGCACATGTGCACACTCATCACCAGGCTACAACCACGCTGGGGTTGCATCCTACAGACTGACGTTATACCATACTTCTGACAGTCGTCAGAGAGGGGTTTGACCTAGCATCTTCAAGGAAGTCTTGCTGCAGTGACTTTACAGGGGATGATATCTCTCCTGCCCTGAGGGAGCTTGCACCCCCTCTACACCCCATTACAGGTCTAGGACAAGAGCCTACAGCTGAGAGCTAGTTATCCCAGTTTAGCCTGGCATCTTGACTCAAGCCACTGCCAAAGGTGACTGCAGTACTAAAGACCACCAACTGGATCAGACGGGTGGTACAACACCCCTGCAGAAGAACAACTCCAACAAAGCAAATAGAGGGACACAAGGTAAAACTGCATCATCTAACTTCTCACAGGCATGCAAAGATTTTAGCCTGCAGATCCCTCACATCTCCCCCAGTCCTCAGAACTCCAAATCCTCTTTGTCCCTTTAAAGGAGCAGGAGAAAGTACTCACGAAGATTTACCGCTCCCTGTTGGCCCCAGGATAGCATTCAAGCCTGGCTTCATAATACCGCTGGAAGAAGGAAAGAGTTATTTCCAAATGGAGAACTGTTCACATGCAGCTCATAGTAGAGGTAAGGTGAACAAAATGCTGTTGAAAGGAAAACTTAGAGATTATTGAAAACTTCTCTTTATATCTGTAATCAATTAAGTAGTTTTCGTTTCCTGTCCTAGATTGCCAGTCAGAGCAGAACCAGAGCTGGATATAAGAAACAATCTACAAAAGATAGACATTAAGTATCTTCCCCGCTGAGCTGGGTCTTGAAAAGAATAAACAACTGCTCTTAGCTGGTCGCTTCCTCTGACGGCAGCCGGAACTGTACTTATGGAAACTCTCAGATCTTCCTGCAGAAGAGTTCACACAAGTTTGGTTCTAATTTTCTGAGATCAATAACTGAAACTGCTCCAGCTATATCCTGGCTATTTTGCCTAAAAGCAAATTCAGAAAGTGCTCACATGAGCTGCAGACTGGTAGGAATGTAATCACTCCTTCACCAGCACAGCTGGATCTGGAAGGTGACATTGAGGTCACTGATTCGCAGCAGCAGATTAATTCTTACCCTCAGGTATTTTATTTAAGCAAGAACTTACTAAACATTATGAAGGATCTTCTTTTCCACAGTTTTCCGTTTACATAAGAATCCACTGGACTGCTTAACGGAGTATTGGATATTATGGAAACTCACAACGGAGCCCCGAGGGGATCGGAGTGACTCTCGTGTCGGAAGAGGACGTTGGAAGTTACCCACTCCTTCCTCTTCTCCAACAGAAATAATGCTATGATCAAATGTGTCTGCCATCGTGTCCTTGTTACACAAGTCAAGCTCTACTGCATGGAGTTTTTTGAGGTCACTGTCGTTTTGAGCTGTTCCCATCTGTTGAGATAAAGAAAACAAAAAACATGCAGAGGAGACATGCAAACAAACATTTCTGCAGAAAGTGTCTTGGAAAAGCAAGTTCACCCTCACCACACCAATCCTTACACGTGTCAAGTATCTAAAAGGATGGACATCTGCACCAGAAGACATCCAATAGTCCCCACATGCATAGAAACCCAGATTTAGAATAATACACATAGTATTTAAGAGTGAGACATGTAAGTTCTTGAAGTGATGCTAGCTGAAAGAGCACCTAATGACATAAAAACCAAGCCCATCTGTGATGGTCACCATCTTGCTCAACACAGTGGGGACTACAAATGCAAGCTGCTCCCACTTAAGAAGACTCAAGCTTCCCTCCTGTTCAGCCCCACCACCATAAAAAGAGCAGGAAAAAAAAAATATTAATGAATCTGTATGAAGAACCACAGGCATTAAAAAAGGCTGTGCTTATGAAAATGAGGCCAGTCACATGCACCTTGTTTGATGGCACAAGTTTGTTTCAGAGATATCAATGTGATTAAAATAACAATTACATATGTAGCCTATCATGTTTCAGTCACACCAGTATCAAGATAGTTCACAACTAGAAATAGGAAGAGAAATTTTGATTTGTCTGCAGGCACCATTTACCCTGAAGAAAAGTAGGAGGTCTCCCTCCTACAGGGAGGGATCTGCGACATGCCACGATAAGGAAAATCATGGTACAAACTGGTACATTACAGAAAATTAAATAGCCTGTTTATAAAGCATTCTGGTTCAAGCAGGTAGGTTGTCTCTGTAGCTCAGGGTGGGAGCACCTACAGGGGAGGACATGTGAACAGCAAAGGGAAGGAACTGTTCTCCCTGTCCATTCATCAGAGCTTACATAGTAGGAAATACACCAGGGTGGGTTTAACCATTGATATGGATTCACTTAATCACAGCAGCAGAGCTCTTTTGTCAAGGGGCTGCTTCCCATCCTGTTGCTTTAACTGATGGAGACCAAGTTTGGATTTCTTCACTCATTTAACAACAAAAGATGTCTAAAGTTTTTGCCTTGACATTGCACGTGGACAACTTGGAAAGCCTGCAGTTCCCGAGTTCTACAGCTTGTGCAAGGGAACAACTTGGACCCTGCTTTTTAGCCATGTGCCCTCACCAGCCATAAACATTTCTGACCCCTTTACAGAGAACTACAGCAAGGAAGAGAGGAATTACTACATGCCCCTTCCAGAAATTGAACATGACACGTTAGACTAACACAAGTTAGTCTAATCATTTACTTCCTTTCTAGCTGACGCCATGACAGTGTTTGTTGGAAAGCTAAAAATTTATTGTGATCACCAGGCTAAGAGAAAACTCCACAAAGACATCCACTGCTGGTTACTTGAGTTTTGTGGAGAGGTAGATGTATCTCACCGATCACCCTTTTCCCACCATCTACACTTCTTTCCTCCCAGGACTGAGAAGGTGATGACCAGTAGGACCAACAATATCTGCTACTGCAGAAGGAGTGGATTTCTCAGGGAGAGAGCTGGTCATCCTCTTAAGAAACTGATAACAGATTTAAAGAAACAGGAATTGTGCTTCCTTCTCTGTCTCTCTGTATTACTTAGATCTCAATAAGTTGCAGTAGGTTTTTTTCCTGTACAAGTAAAATAAAAACAGTGAGGAGAAGAGTTGCTTAGCTTGGACACATCCTGTCCTCTAAGGCTGGTCACCCCTGGGAAAGACTTGCTTATGGGAAACAAGAAAGGATATGCTGGTTATATCAGCAAGAGAAGGCTTATATGCTTGGAAGGTTGCACAACAGATCAGGAGGAAAGAAAAAAAAGTCAGGATGATAATGACATCAGGGGCAAAGACCTGGNGTTCTGTAGTTTATTACACAAAAATCATTTTATACAGTTTTTTGCAAAGCTACTGACTAGCACTGGCAAGGTAAACTACCGCTGCCAGCATGGGCAGGAGTGACAGGAGGATGAGAAAAGCCTGCCCGAAGCTACAGGTAGGACCAAGCAGCAGCACCTCACAAGCAGTGTCCCGCCAGCATCCAGCCCTCGCACTACGGGCCGGTTCGGCTGGAAACCAGCACGGCGGAGCGGCCCAGCCGACCACGCTCTGCTTTCCAGCCCAAAGCCCCGCCCGCCAGCGGGGCAG
>VWZY01005016.1:123739-145231 GCA_013399075.1 Chloroceryle aenea | reverse complement strand
CCTCCCCTGGTGACCTCACTTACTAGCTGAGTCAGGCAGTCATGTTCCACACACTCCAGGAATCTCCTGGACTCTTTCCTGTCTGTTGTTATATTTCCAGCAGAGGTCTGGTAAGCTGAGGACCCCCACAAGAACAAGGGTTTGCCATTTTGTGGCTTCTGACAGCTGTCTGTAAAACAGTTCATCAACCTCTTCATCGTGGTTGGGTGGTCTATAACAAACTCCCAAAAGGATAACCACCTCGTTGGCCTTCCTCAACTTTACCCATATCATTCAACCAGACTGTCACACTTGTTGACCTTCATGCAATCAAAGCACTCCCTAATAGAGAGGGACACCCCACTGACCTTTCTCTCTTGCCTATTTTATTNTGAGGACCCCCACAAGAACAAGGGTTTGCCATTTTGTGGCTTCTGACAGCTGTCTGTAAAACAGTTCATCAACTTCTTCATCGTGGTTGGGTGGTCTATAACAAACTCCCAAAAGGATAACCACCTCGTTGGCCTTCCTCAACTTTACCCATATCATTCAACCAGACTGTCACACTTGTTGACCTTCATGCAATCAAAGCACTCCCTAATAGAGAGGGACACCCCACTGACCTTTCTCTCTTGCCTATTTTATTTGTAGACGTTATAGCCATCCATTGCAGCACTCCACTCAGGAGAGTCATCCCACTATGTTTGTGTAACGGCGACTACACGTCGGCTGTGGTGCACAGTGGACTCCAGCTTGTTTCCCATGCTCCATGCATTAGTGTAAAGGCACTTGAGCCAGGCTAAGTACTTAATTCCTAACAACAGCCTGCCACCCTTAGGCTCAACTCTAGCAGGCCTAGTTTTATCCCCTTCCCCCTTCAGACCTAGTTTAAAGCCCTTTCAATACGCCCAGCCAGCTCATGCACAAAGATTCTTTTCCCCCTTTGAGACAGATGAACCCCATCTGTCACCCGCAGACCCGTGGTCTCCTTCAGCTGATGGGCCTTCTGGCACTTGGTGGTGGGCATGCCAGCAGAGAAATTACTGGTTTCTTCTGGGGCTAGCAGTGGTCAGGATGCATCACTATCCAGAGCTAGTCTGGGACATGCAGTACCATAGAGCCCTGTCACTGCCAGGCTCACTGGCTCTCCAGTGACTTGCTGTGACCTCAGGCAGGACACCCATCACTAAACCACACACTGTTTTGTCAGCTGAGCATTTACATTCCTCCTTCAGCACTCCTTGGCCAGGGCTAGGTCTTAGTTCACCACACCTTGGGGTCTGGCACCCGTCTGTCACACACTTGGGTGCCTGGCATGTGCACAGCATAGCTGGCTGGCAAGGAGCTATTTTGCCACCTTTGGAACCAGGCCACAAACAAGTCTTAGTCAGTTCCTCAAGCACTGAATTCTGCCACCTCTCTCCAAAACCTGGCATATTTATTTGGCCTCTGAACTCAGGAGGGGGGCTAGGCTTGGCACCCACTGAAATTCCTCCTACTTCTATTGCTTTCCTAAGACTAAACTCCTTGCTTTCTGGTTTAGAGGCCCTAAATTAGGGCTTCTGTGGGTAGGGCACTTCATCTTGGTTTGTAATCAGCTGGCTCATCTTATACTGGTTTCTCGCCTCCCTTTTCCCTAGTTACTGATAAACCCCACGAACACTCATAGTTTTCCCCTAATGTTGCTCTTTTCTTTTTAGGGGATTCCTGCTATGATGTGTTTAAAAACTGTAGGGGCAGGGTGGTGTCCAGACAACAACCTCCTGCTGCTAAAGGCTGACCAGTTGGCAGCAGCTGTAGGCTAAAGCTAGCACTTATTGAGCACTTTTCACAAGGCTGCAAAAAGTGAGCAAAACCTGCACTGATACCGTTCAGAGGCTGGAGAGAGAACTGTAACCTCCCAGAGACAGACAAAATACTTGAGAGGAATGATCTAATATCATAGTGTGTTTTGGAAATGCTGAATTCTACTTGTGTTTTTTTGCCACCGAGAAAGTAATTTTTCTGTGACGTGGTTTCAAATCTCAGTAAAACAAAGGGAAGATTTGCTACCAACCTCCTTTGAAAACAGAGCCAAGAAGGGGCTGTAGGTGCAAGGGACTGTGAGTGGCGCTGGCTGACATCTCCTGGTAAACTAAGGTAACTCCAAAAGCTTAGCTGTATTTGTGGAGAGCCTAGGGAGTTACATGTCCCCTTTAAACATGCTCATTGTTGAGACAAATGCATCATATTCTTGAAAAGAAACAGAGAAGAAACTCTTCCATGAGCTTTCCACCCTTATGGCCATGGCCAGCTGGGACTGCCCCTTTCCAGATGCCTGAGCCTGCTTTCAGACAAGTCTGCTGTGGTCCTCCCTGCACACATCAGTGAATCTCTCCGTGCACCACTTTTGCTCTGACACCATGGTTAAGTCACTGCTTTCTTCCCCCTTGGCTAGATCTTTAAGGCTTTAAGGCAGCATCTCCCTTGGAACACACAGCACTTATAGAATAGGGCTCTGACCCCAGCCCCTGCAGCTGCCAACATGAATAACTGTAGTGGTGTTGTCTCTTCAGAGCATCTTATACTTTTCCAAACCACCTCCTGAAGATTTTAATCACCTCAGGGCACACCTGTGACACTGCTGTTTGGAAGGCTACCCTCCGCAAGTTGGAATAAAACGCAGCCATTCACCTGCCATAAAGAAAAAAAACACTTTACTTTCCCCATCAGACATATATCATCTAAATAACAACAGCTCCTGATGGGAGGCCTGACAACACACATCTGAAAAGAAGCTGTATGAACTTACTATTCAGTGTATTGATGTTATTTCTCAACCAGCTTGAAGACACAATGGATAATTATACAGAAGCGATTGCTGGGAACAAGTAATTTCCTTGCTCTATTCTAGGACACCTCATATACACGGCAGCATGTCAACAAGGAACAGACAAGACACAGCTGCATGGAGATGTACAAGTAGGAGAGAAAATGTTAATGCAAGCACAGACATATACCAGTGACAGAACTTGTTTTACACTGATCAGCACTGGCACCATCAAAATCACAGCACGAGGTGAAGGGAGAGGCTGATAGTCACTGTCCTGTGGATCTGAGCCCAGCTGCCACACCATTGTCTCACTTGCCTTCCCTGACACTTCGAGATCCCGCTGCATAAAGGAGCAGGGTGGTGTGGGTTGCTTCCTGGTGTGTAGTGACAGCAAGGCTTTGTGCCTCACTGCAGTGTCTGCAGCATCTCTGGCTCACTGTGTAAGTTACCCATCGAGCTGGTCTTGTGGGTGTCTGGCACAGCTTGGGAGGTCTTGTGCCAGACTTCTCTTAAGCAGAACAACAAAGCAACATTCTCCATGTAAGAAATCTAAGCCTTTATAAAGCCAGACCTTACAGATAATCACCTTGACCTTAATTTTCTTGGCAAGAACTGATTTCAGGATCCTATTGTCCTCACAGTAGTTGTTGCTATGTTAAGGAGCTGAGCCTCAGCCAGCAACGTATTTTCCCCTGACTTTATCAGCACATTTATCAATGATATCTTGTAGCTGTGACAGCCCTGGAGCCTGGGCCTTTCCCAGAACACAGTGACACATCCATCTTAAAAAGGTGGCAACACAAAATGCCACTGCACAAGGTCCTCACTAAACCTATCACTGCATTGCATAGCACACTGAACAATGTTGCACTAATGAGAGTTGTTAGCAGTGGTGCAGTACAATTGATATTTCTTTGGGCTTTAAGCCTACAGAGCCTATTTGAGGTTAACTATTGTGGAATAGCAGCAGTTAAACTATTTGAAATACATTTACAGTGGTCTTGTAATAGCAGCAATAGTCTGCACCAACGACAAGGAAAGCGAAGTCTCATCGAAGTGAAAAAGCCTGGAAAAGAAATATCTTGCATGTGGTTGAAAAACTGACATTCATCACATTTGCACAATATTCGTCTACTGAAATGGTGTTAGCACCCACATCTGCAAACCAAATTGTTTCTTTGACAAAAGTGAGAAGCATCACAACTCTGTAAATATGATGCTAGTTTTCTGAAGTATCTTGAAATGCAGTTTAAGGATTGTGAAAAGAGCATAAAGACATTACCTAGTGCCAACACCTGTGTTATAAACCATATAACAAGACATCTGTTCTTTAACACTCAGACCTAGGACACTACCAGTAAAAACTGGTTCTCTGTTTATGATATTTCAAATCCCCTCCCAATTACACTAAAATAACTCATTTTAGTTATTCAGAATTGGGTCTTAGTGTCCTTTTTTTCTCAACATCTGAACCTAAGCTAGAGGGTTACCAAAGCATTATGGAAACAAACTACAACAGAACAAAATGACTGGTAACCAGGTAGACACAAACAACTAAATGTCTCCTTTTCATCTCACACTAATAATGATATTTTGCATTGCTTACACAATAACCATATCTTTGCCCTGCAGACAACTGTGTGTGTTGGGAACAAGCTGCAAT
Source organism: Chloroceryle aenea (assembly GCA_013399075.1). Classification (NCBI taxonomy): domain Eukaryota; kingdom Metazoa; phylum Chordata; class Aves; order Coraciiformes; family Cerylidae; genus Chloroceryle; species Chloroceryle aenea. The sequence goes on along the minus strand of VWZY01005016.1, from coordinate 140,777 downwards.
GTGCCACTCTGGACACAAGCGTTCACAGGGTTCTGGGGTCTCTACTTTTTTGAAACATGATAGATTAAAAGACTTTGCATCAGCCTGTTCAGAGGCAGGAACCTAATACATCACCTGGTTCAAAATTTCCACCTACTCCAGAGATACGGCGACAAAAGTTCTAGCTCTGTGACATTATATATTATTACACTGGAAAAAAAGCATCCCTGATTTTTCCCAGTTCCTGGCAACAGTGGTGTCTGTGTCCAGCTGTCTGGATTACTCTAACACTGGGGAAACAACTGACAGTGACTAAGTACTGTGGAAGCCAGACTGGGAGTGCTGCACTGTTCCCTAGAAGTGCATGTCAGACTGCGGCTGGATGTTCTTCGGCACCTGAGACCCTGACACACTTGACCTAGGTAAGATGGGATACAGCGCATTTTGGGAAGAGTTGCCACTCAGGTCATTTCCTTGTACATGGTCCATCCCACAACCTTTTGCTTCTTCTTTCCCCAGCTGGTCTAGGCTCTGGGGGAGCAGCTCCTCCTGACTGGGTTCTTCCTCCTGTGAACCAGAGGAAAGAGTGACCTGCAATGTTAGCAAGCTACCAAGAAGTCTAGCAACACTCTAGGATAAAGACACAAGGTAGGCGTGATACTTAAATATCTTCCCCCAGTCTTCCAGAAATTAGTACAAGCCTGCCTGTCTATGAAAGAGCCAATACACTGAGTACACTGATGAGTGCATGTTGAAGCATTAGACAAATGAGGAGAGGCTCGTCCCTTTTCACCCTCTAGGAAAGCCTTCACAAAAATGCTGTGGCAAAGCAAATCTGTAAACAAACACTCAAATAAGCTTTCAGGCATGTTCACATGAGAAGTAGGACTCCCCAGAACACTCATTCAGATGGGAAGGGATCACAAGACTACTCTGCAAGAAAGGCTTCTCTCTGACTCAGCTAGGTCACTTAGTGCTGTTTGGCTATTCTCATTATTGAAGCCATAAAAACATGAGGTAATGACACTGCTCCCACATGCCTTGCTGCCGTTGACTTTAAAACTAACAACCCAAAATCCTCTGGTTGAAAAGACATAGGTAGCCTTTGCAAAAGTCCCAGTTCCACAATGAGATAGATGACAATGGGCACACAGCTAAATCATACACCTTGTGTGTGATAAATAATCCACAGACAAGGTGCTGTTAAGATCACAGTCCACAATACTTCTCAGGTGCTCTTGTTGGAAGGTCAGTATGATTTCTTTTTAATTTTATTTTTTTTTTAATCTCTGAGGAGAAATATGTACAAAGCAACTGAAGACAAGTGAATTGCATCCACTGCCACAGGAATGAGCTTGGCCTCAAAGGAGATGGAAAATGTGTTTAAAGGTACCGTGGTTAACTGGGGGGACATGGAAGCACAAGGCTTTATGACACTTTGCCTGAACAGAAAAGGCTTGATTATACAAAATGCTGACCCTTCCCAACCCTTTTTGTCTTATGCCCATGAGGATTGGGAAAAAAAAAGCCTTTCACGCAGAAGGACTAGTCACCTGCCCTAAAGCTGGATCATATATGTATGGTGGAGGGCTAACAACCTTGCTGATGTTATCCAGTGGTTTGCCCAAAATGTCTTTCCTCTTCAGTTTATTTCTTTCCATCACATCTAGCTTGCTCACCACTGCATCAATCTTGGAGCCAATGCTGTTTATGGACTGTTCCAGCTGCTGCACACGTTGAAGGAGGCTGGAGGAGACAGTGAGAGCATTTGTAAGCTTTTCCTTATGATAAACAGTAGGATTTGCAACAGATATCTCTCGGACAATGGGCCAGACCTCAAAAGGAGTGAATGCTCCATATCAGATAATTGATTCATACCCACTGAAGACATAACTCCCCACTACACTGTGTTTTCGTTTGTAATCAGTGGTTCTGCTTAGGATGTACCCCAGCCAGTTTGGATCACAATCCTCCCACAGTAAAATCCCTTATTAATTATTGCACATGGTTCCCCTTTGATATGGCCCTGTGTGGATTTCTCAGTGTGTCTCGGTAGCAGAATCAGGATCTTCTGATTCTCTGGGCTATATTTATCCCATATTCCTCCTGGGGAAGAAACAGACAAGTGTTGTGAGACCTGGACGATGAAGGCCAACTAGGCTATAAGTCAAGGATATTTATTCCCACAGGGCCTCCTGTAAAGGTATCAACTTCCCCTGGCCCAGCTATCCAGGCTATCCATGACCTGAAACATGACAGCATAGTGCCTGTGGGCAGCTGACAGCTGCAGAGGTTATTCAAGAGCAGAAAGCAAAATTTCTTAACTCCATCTTTTACAGGAACAATCAAACTTCATTACAAGAACTGTTCCAGTTCTCACCTGACCTGCTCATTTACACATGGGCAAGATAAAAAGAGACAAGGTCTTGCTGAACTTGCTCAACGTCAGTGTAAACAGTTACATCAGAGAAGGAAGAAGCAGAGAATCAGACCCCTCATTTGCAGGGGTATTAAACTACTGCCAGCAAAAACATACACTTGGAACTCTTCTTTGGAGACCCAGATGGCTCTATTGGTGTGGTTATTACTTGCTTCCATGTAGGTCAGGTTTTCTTCCAGGTTGCTGTCACCATATGATTTCCCCAAATTTTCAATCTCTGTATTCAGAGCAACCTAGAAGATAGATAAACTCCTGTAAAGTTGGATACTAATTCTGTGTCAGCTTCACTGTGAGTAACAAAGAGCTTAACAGGCAGTGATATGCTCAGCTGCTGTCCAATAGGCAGAGCTGGAGCTGTATTTGATTTGCCTGCTTAATTTATACCACAAATCTGAAGACTCCTAAGACTACTTTGGAGTGATCTCTACCAAACAGAGGGCTTCTTTCTTTGCCCTTTTTTCTACCCTTTTTGCCTCTAGATCATGCTTCATCTGCTGTTGCTCCTCTTCATCAAGGACATGGTTGCCATCTTTGTCAAATCTAGAGAAGGCTGCTGTGATCTCATGGTCTGCATGGCCCAGTCTGCAAAAGAACAGAAATAGAAAGCTCAAAGCACTAAATTGCACTGTTCAGCTCTAACGGTGTGGGAGCATCCCTTTTGAAAACAGTGCATTGTTTCCTCCTTCCAGTGACAAACCTGAACATCCCAAATGAGAAAGAATAGGAGATTAAACATGTGAGAAAAAAAATAGTTATCATCTTTCAAGTCTTACATTGCCCAGATCTGAGCTAACTGCTCTCCCAGTCCTGAATTCCAGAGAATGTAAATTACCTGGATTACCAAAAGAAAGGGCTAAGCAGGCATCCCTCAAGCTCACTCACTTACTCCTTCAAGCTGTTCTTGAAGTCTTCAAAATCTAGTTCCTTCGTTCCATTCTGCAGTGCTTTCTGCACATCAGAAATCCTCTCCTTCTTCAATTTCAGCTTCATGAGTGTCCGATTGTAGCTCTGTTACCAAAGGTGCAAATGGACATGGAATCATGCAGGCAGAACAGTTGAAAACAGGACAGAGCAGACAATGCAAAATGGGTGAGCAAATGCTAAGTAATATAGGGAGATTTTAAGCTTTCCACAAGCGAAATTACAACACTGCTGAATGAGTCCCATCTCTAAACTAGGATCACATCTTCAGCAACACCAGCATGGTAGCCAAGGTCTCCATGATAAAGTTTGCCATCTCCTTTTTTCCTTCCAGCCCTCCCTTTATCTGATTTCCCAGTCATCAGTTGTTTAAGATAATGTCTCAGATAATATTTTTTGCACAATATTGGTCCCAAAGCACAAAGAGTTGTAACCTCCCAGGACATTTTCTGGAATTTCCTCATGGGAGATAATATTGCAACACACTAGATTTACACCACTGTAACACACTCAGCTTAGCAAAATAGGACCCGTCATTTTCGTGATCAAAGTACACTCTATCAGGGACTGAAAGAGCTTCATGTAGAGACTATCTTGGGAAGAAACATCTCTCAGAAACTACCATCATTCTCAACTAACAAGATTCCCCCAAGCCCTGCTTTCTCATCTTCCCATTGCCAAAGGGTCTAGGAGCCTGATTTGCCCCAGAAAGGAACTGTGACTCCTTTGTGCACCAAGAGGATGGATCTGGAATTGGCAACCACTGTTTCTCTCTAGTAAATTCCATGTAGGTCAGGAACTTCCAGAAGATGCTTCGGGATTTAGCAGGAAAGTAGCACAGCTTTCACTATTCATCACCTGCTTCAAGATATCTGAGAGCTGCAGCTCATCCTTCTGGCTCGAAAGCTCCTCCTTGACTTCTGAGTAGGTGTCATTGATGATGGCCAGGAACATGTTCTAGAAAAAGGGGAAGAAAAGAGATGAATAATCATGAGGAATCTTGCCTGTTCCAGCAGCTGAAGCAGCAAGAGACAGGCACAGATGTGCAGGACTTAGTTAAACAAGGAGCTGTTTCCATCTGGGTTATCCCTTGGGCAAATTAAAGTAAGTGAAGGGAAGGCCCATTTCAGTCACACAGTGCTTCCTTACTGGGAAGGAGGTCCCTCTTGTTAAAGCAGTGGATGAAAGTAGATTTGTTCCCAGCCTAAATACCATCTTTGATAGCCTCCCCTGCAAGATCATGGGTTACATTTGTATTTCTGGCACTGGGTGTTTAATATGGTCCATATGTGCACCCCTCTGCATCCATTGCCTAGGAAGCCAGAGACTGTCCTCCATGCTTTGTTCACCGACTGTTACAGAGCAGCTGAACTGATCCCCTGAATTCAGTTACCACACCATTGGCACTCCAGGTCAGTTTTAGTCTTCACCTTAAAGGATGGGAATATGGTCCTTAATCACCCCGCTCATCAAATCCCCAATTACACCACTGTGCTCTTTGCCTGCTTTGGTCTATTTGCACTGCAAAGCTGTCATAACAGAAAATTCCTTTCTCTCTGAGCATTTGCACTGCATCTAACTCGGGGATTATCAGGAAGGGTCTCTCAAACACTACTGTCAACATCAGGGCAAGGAGAGCTTTCTTGCTTACCAGAAGCACAAAGAAAACAAAGAACACATAGGTGACAAAGTAAATGGGCCCAAGGACCCTGTTGGCATTGTCAATGGAATTGTAGTCAAAATCACCGAGAATGATCCGAAACTGGGTGAAGCTGGGAGAAAGAAAGAGCACAAGGTCACACAAAGGCACATATATTTATCCTACATCCTCAGACAGTTCCGAGGTGAACCCTGAACCTGCCCGCAGCCCAGTCACAGGCACAAGCCAAAGCAGGGTCAAAGTCACTCAGTCTGACTGGGGAGTTAAATGTACCCATAGTATTTCAGGGTAAAGCAAGTTGATCTGATTAGAGCAAGAGCTGAATGTAAAGTAAAACATGGTTTCCACATAAATTTCTCATTGTCCAAAGTGTGTTTTGGACACAAAAAGAGTTAAAAACAAAACCAAAACAACCTGAATTTTCCCCTCGTAAAGGCATTTGATTCACTGAAGCCTTGCAAGAGAGTTCATGAGTCTGCAGAGGGGATGTGAGTACTGGACAGTGCTCTTCAGCCTTTTGCAGTTGATAGCCCCTATAATGAAGCAAGTTTAAGTCTATTATCAGAATTTTGCTTAATCTCAGTAATCTCTTGTAGATACCTTAAAGGCAGAATCTCAATGCCAGAGGTCTGTGGAACAAAGGCTGAAAGTCTCTGTATGTAGCAGATACTTCTCTTAACATCACCTAATCCCTGAGGAGGCCCATGGACTGAAGGGTTGAAAAAACAAAAAAGAAAGGCAGAAACACACAGACTGTGAAGTCTTGTGCAGGGAAAAGGACCTTGGAGTCTGAAAATCCTGCCCGAGAAATGCAAAGCTCCATTTTCCATTTCAGATTCCTTGCATTTGGACTATTTAGGGAGCTGGGAATGTTTTCTAGGTCTAAGGAAAAGGAATATAGCATTGCTGCTTTTTTGGTTTAAACTGTCGCAGTTCAGCGATGCTGAAATGCATCCTCCCAGTAAGATATCATTTTTATCTCTCTTGCCTGATAATGTCTACTTAAACTTATTTATACTATTATACAGCATATTTTAGAAAACTTCATGATTAATTCCTATTAAAATAGGAATATTATATGACTAACAATTTTCAGAAATTAAGTAGAGCTTATCTTATAAAAACCAGATATATTTATAAATAATATTAAAATGGAGTGACTTTTAAATTTCAGTGTTTAAAGCTGTCATCTTGATAAGTTAAATTAATTACTTCTGCTTTTTCCTGTGAAAACACTGTTGCAAAAACTAGTATTCCTTCCAAATCATTGTTTGAATTAAAGTGCACTATCTGATGAAATACAAACAACAAAATTTCATACAGATATTGTGCAAACATCGAAACGATGTGATCAGCAAGTGTATTTGGAAGCCAGAGAATTTCAGAATTCTATCTGGACCTCTTCCTTATTAAAAACAAACCAAGAAAAACCCAAACTAAACAAAAAAACCCAAACCAAAACAAACAAGCCAAACCAACAAATATCAAACCGTAACATTCTGAGCCTATCTCAAAACAAGTGCTTTGAGATATTTAGTTCTTGCCACCAGAATTACTGAGAAGCTTAACCTAAATAGGCCTAAAGCCATCTTCTGGTGCATGAACCCACAAATTTGCCAAGGTCTCAGTGGCAGGTGGCAGAACAGTAAGTTTTGACTTAGACACTTACATGCATTTAACAAAGGTGCTGAAGTTTTCCACTTGTGTCCCAAAAAGGAGGTAACCCAGCTGGGCATAGGCAAAGAAGACAATGAAGAACATAATGGCAAAACCAAGGATGTCCTTGGCGCAACGTGCCAGTGTGGAGGAGAGCTGGGTCATTGTTTTGTTAAAGCTAATGTACTTGAATATCTGCAAGAAGAAAGAATGGGGACCATGTTAGGCTGAACCACCAGCTAGGTCAGCCTCTCTCATATGTGCATGCTTACTAAGACAGGAAGTTCACTATCATGCCAAAGCACTGCGAAGACTGACAGGCTAGGGGAATGGTGACTTAGCTTTCAGGATATTTCTCCCTAGTGTGTCACCATCTTCATGTGGGATCATAAATATATGACTCCGTTCCCCGTTTCAAAGGAAAATATAACGAGACTGCCATAAGAACAAATGCCTTGAGGCTAATGAGGAGCCTCAAGTACAGTGTGGCTTTCCACCATGACAAAATGCTTTTGTTGAAATGCAAAGTCCATGCCAACTGATGAGTCATTTCCAGTTGTTGGTGGCCATCATGAAAGGAAAACATGGTTTGCCAGATTATCCTCCAAAATACTAAAATTATCCATCCTGTACTAAGTTACATTTTAGTCAGCATTTTCTAAAACTACTTTTTACACCACAGTGTCTGAGCTCATCTATCCATCCACTGTCTCCAAATAACTGGCCTCAGAATGCGGGGTGAAAAGCTGCCTGGATTTACTGCAAAACAGAGCACACAGCTTTGAAGAAAGTCCTGTTATATAGCTTCATTCACTCCGGGGGGTGGAAAAAGTGAACCCTCAAGCTATCTAGAAGAAAAGGTCTGAGACTGGAGACCTGGCACTTCATGGACCCCATACAATACCTTGATCCAGGCAAAGAATAAATTGACTGCATTCATATTGTTATACTGTGTCTGCCAGAATGCCAGGAATTCAAAGTCCGCATAGGTGTTTGGGTGTTTCAGCAACTCTCCCAACAGTCTGTTCACCTCAATGGTGCGAAAGATGTGAAACCCAATAGCAGTGATGGAAAGCTGCAAAGAGGAAGAGGAAGTCTGCAGTGATCGCTGTACTTATGCTTTCCACAGAAATTCAAGCGTTACAGAACTCTTTGGTTTCACACATCACAACTGCAGTCTACTGTTGGAAGATGGAAATAAGGTCTTCATGCACTGAGTGATGCCCTGACTTCACAGCCTTACAGGCATCTCCAGAGAAAGAGCTTTCTCCTAATGGCTGGTAGAAAAGAATGTTTCCATTTACTCTGCTACTTCATTTTGCTATTAGAGCAAAACCCGTGCCAGCTCTTGTCATATCTAGACCAGTTTCCCCATTCCTTCATTTATTTTGGCTGTTACACCTCTCTGCATTGCCCACTCCCTCCAGAAAAAGTGTGCAAGGATCCTCACCAGAATGACAACCACATCCAGAATGTTCCAGATGCTGGTGAAATACTGAAGCTTGTGGATACGCAGCTCCAAAATCTCCTCCACCACATAGTAGAAGATGAAGACACAGAAGACAATTTCACAGGCAACAATGAAGAAGTCCCACGTGCTGACGTATCGTATAAGCTTGACTGTCCGGATTTGCCAGGAGGGAATGGCACCGCCAGTGGCTGGAAACTCAACCACTAACCTTGAGGGGGATAAGACAGCTCTGATAATGATAAACAGGGCAAGAGACACTCTCAGATAATTTTTAGAGGCATCAAACCTGAGCATGAGCTATCTACCAAACCATGAGTGAAAGAGTTGTGCCTGTGTTTACACAGCCTTATCTCTGCTGCTTCATTGCCCACGACAGGAAGGGTTGAAAGGTGGTGAGAAATGTGACTGGCTGCATCAGAGAAACAAGTCTTTTTACTCATCCATATGACATCTACTGACACCACTCAGTCTCACCCCCTTGGTGGAGCATATTAAATTATTTGCATTTTAAGAAACTGTGGCATTGAGGAGGAAGCAAGAGAGAAGAATTTTCAGTGGGACTCCGCTTACCTCAGAACGCAGAACAGATTAATATTTGCATTATACACAGAGAAATCAATGAAGACAACTCGTGTCCCCCGGTCCAGCCACAATTTCTCCTTCAAGACTTGCAGGGCTTCAGCACTCTCTTCTCTGGTCAACTTGAGGTCTATGTAGTACCCTCCCCCACTGTAACTGGTTAGTCTTCCCCAGTGAGAGGAGCCACTCAGCTCCTCCTCAGAATGGTACCTCCATCTGCAACAGACAAGCCATAAGCAAAGGCATCACCACTCCAGGTTTGGACATGACCTTGTAGACAGGAGAAATTAGACTATACCTTCAGTTTTTAATTAAAGAGGTGGCACTTAATTCCTATTCCAGATCTGAGCCTACATCAGTTCATTGTCATTGTTAGATTTCTGATCCAGTGCTTCCCAGCAGTGACAAAACATGACTTGCAATACTGCAGAGGAAAAACTCTACAGGCTCATTGGTTATGCCACGGTCTTAATTGCATGGAGGTTACTCCCAGGATCACCTTCTACCACATTGCACACAACCCCCTCCTCAGAACACACTTGCACTCATATTTTCTTATGAACAATAGTCTCTCATTCATGGACCAAGACTTATGCAGCAAGCAAAGAATTATTGAATTGCAGCTACCTCACATTATTGTGGAGAAATAGATTTTCAGGACAAAAGAGATGCACCTCCTATCTGACTCCTGAAATCCAGGAGGGAAGAAGATAGCATCATCTATTTGATAGATCTGGTTCCAAAGGCCTCTATTTATCCCCACACTCTTAAAAACAGGCAACAACTTCTACCTAAATCTCCACTGGATTTTTCATGGCTTTCCCAAAAGGTCCCACGCTGCCATGCATTCTGTTGTGGTTTTCCTCAGACAATTTGCCTTATCAATAGGCAAAAATGACTTGCTGCCTCTGACTGCAAGGGGAATTCCAGAGTCATATGGGAAACTCAGCCCTGGCATCCTACAGCTGAGAAGATGTTATTTTAACTAGAAGAGACTCATCTGAATTTTCTAATCCTGAACAGCAGAGGATATACTTACGCCGTTCCATTGATTAGCCCAAAGGACACCCTTTCCTCCTTTTCTTCAGAGTATACATCATAGCAGCCTGAGATTTCCTCCTTAAAGTCATCGTGGACCACACAGGAATTGTTCTTCACCTTCAGTTGTCGCACACGTGGGACACCAAGCAGCAGATTCTCGTAATAGATGTATGACTGGGTGCTGTGCTCTGCTAGGGACTCGTTGTTATACCACTTTGTCCAGTAGAGATTGTCCAGGAGGGGGCCTTGTGCATACTGCAAGAGAAGGAAGATCAGCTTCTTCATAGCCCACACAGTAGATTAATTTTCTTAGCCTAGGCTTGAAGTAGAGATCCCTCTCTGCTCCCCAAGATGGAAAGTAGTAGAACTTTATGTTGGATGTGTGTTAAGGAGGGCCAAGACCAGGGCTGGTAGTAGAAGAGGGATACTGGGCAGCAGGGTCATTGCTGGCTCCTCACAGACCTATAATAGTTGCTGCACCTTATTGAGCTAAAGACGACATAAGAGGCCTACAAGTCTCTTTGTCCCTTCCACTTCAGTTAGCACACGTCTCAAGGAGTTGCCTTGGCACAAGGTATGAACTATGAAAAAGGTGTGTGCCAGTGCCCTGGAGACAGTGGGAGAAAAACAACAGTAGTGCCATAGTTCACTATACAGTTTTCATACAACAGAAGACAAAGCTGACAAAGCGTTTCTGGCTGACTGTCAGAGATAACTGTTTGCAATATCTCAGCAGCATTCACTGTGTTCAGCTCTTTGATAGGAATGTGTTAAAACCCAGACATCTTTTCCCCTCTTTATTCTCTATAATAGAAGTCAGTGCAAATTTTAATCCATCTTCTTCATAAAACAAGCAAACAGGCAAATAAATAAATAAATCTATGGATCAGACCAGCCCAGGCATGAATTAAAGTCAGGTTAATTGTGCAGTGCCCACAATTACCCATTAAAATGGACATTGGCCTATTACTAAGACACCAGCAAGAAGACATTGGACTGTAGGATTCAAAACCGTTTCTACCACAAGGAAACCCGGAGTAAATCAGCCTCTCCGGGCTGGTACTCCCATCTGTGCAATGGGTATCAGATCACAGCAATTTCTCTTTGTTAGGTCCTGGCTGGTTGGCTGGTAAGTTACTGGGGAATGGACTCTCCTAGACACACACACAACACTTAGTCTAGCCAGTATTCTCACCACAGTGCTCACAGGGATAAATAATCTTTTAAATCAGTGGGTATTTTGCATGCAAACGGTGTTGTAGCTATTGCTGGTACTGTAGCAGCAAAACGCCTTGCTGAAATCACTAGGTGGCACAGGCTGAGGGAACTGAATATTCCATCCCAGCTGAGATTTCCAGGTTGCCTCACGCTGGGCCAGATTTGTACTCACCATCCAGAAGTCAGCCATGTTGCCAATGGACTGAAAGGAGACACGGCCATCTGAAGAGGTCTGCAGGAAGAGCTCAGACATCACTTTGGTGTAGTAATAGGCATTGGAACTTGTCATTCCATATGTCACTAACAGAAGAGAACAAGATGAGGGTCCTCCCTTATACCTGCATATTGGAACCTGATATAAAGGTATCTATATATTCACTTTCTGGGTGGCTTACGCAATCCCAGGTAAGCTGAGCAAGGCGCAAGAGAAGAAATCTTGGGACCTCTGATTATATTACTTTCTTTTCTGATTTACAGACATAACTTATTGCACGTTCCAGAATTTAAACTGTCAAATTGACAAGACTATAAGAGTTTACAAACCAAAGAAGACCATTGCAACTGAAGATCCTGGGTAACAATTTTTGTCTTCAGACAAAATTTCTGAGGGACATTTTCTTTCTCAGAACAATGTCCCTGATCTCTATTTTGAAGTTCTGATGTGAAGCCATGAAGGTATAGAGACCATCCCATTTTTCCAAGTGGAAAGCTCCAGGAAAGTTCTCATCTATCAAGAAATCTCAAACAGGAGCAGGCTCTACCTTCCATGAATATGTTGTTTCAACTCTCCAGTGCTCCCTCCCGATGAAAAACATCCATCAGGGTGATCACTAAGAACATGTCCTACTCTTGAAAGGGCACTGTGAAAATAAAGCAGCTGACATTCAAGGACCTCCCTACCCACCCCTCCCCTTCTGGATGAGTCAGTGTGTTTGACCACACATATGCCTGTGTGCATGTGACTGAAACACTGTCTTCCTGGGCTGGTGTGATAGTAACTCAGGTTGCTATTGTCTGTCTATCTCTTCTGCCATAGGATCCATGAAATATAATCCTGTTCACTGTTCCGTGCCACGGGTGCTCATTTCTGATAATGAATGAACCTTCCCAAAAAACAAACAGCCATTGTTCTACTCACACAAAGTCTGTTAGCATTCAGCACAGGGATGCACTAAATCCACACAAGAACAACAGTGTGAGCTGCCATCTGCTTTATCACTTCAGCCATCCCTCCAGTCTCAGAGGAGAAAAATCTCTCCAAACCCTGTGTGTTTGCCTCCAGGAAGTTTCTAGAGCTGCTCTCTGGGTCTTGAGCATTTGCTGTGAAAGAAAAGACCCTGTGCATATTCTACCAGGACTGCGGAGTCGTGATAATGTGGATCAGGCTTAAACCTGACAAACATCAGTTAGGTCTAGAGCAACAAACAGTTATTTTACTTGTGTGCAGGAGCTATTCTGTAGGTTAACGACACACCTTACTTGCTGCAATGAGTCTGTACAATAAATTTTACATCTACAACAGAGTGAGGAAATCAAATAAAACTTCACATTACTCCCCTAATGCTGCACAAGGAAAAAAAGACACCTACAAGATATGACAGCTACTTACGTAGACAGATGTCCACCAAGAACACAATATAGACTAGCAGCTCTCGCAGTGTGGTCTTCACATAAAGCTCTCTGTTTTCAGTTGTGTTCTCAGTCAGTGTAGTGCCCCACAGACCTGTTGGGTGCAAAGGAGAAATTGGAGAGTTCTGATGGCCATTCTCAAAAGTCATGGGAAGCTTTTGAAGTGAAGTGCCATTCCCAAAGAACCACGTTGGAGTTAGATTTTTGTCATTTTTCAAGGCAAACACACTTTTCATTTCAAAACTTGACTAAAAGCTGTAAAAATATATTAAATATATCCCCCACAAACAAACAAACAAACAAAACCTACACCATTACCACCAACCACATGAACAAAAGATTTGGCGATGACAAAAAACAAAATATACTGGATTTATCTGTTTTTTCTCCCCCTCACTAGATCAGTCTCCAATTTTCTGTTTGAGTTCATTATGGACTGATCTTTAACTGCCTGTTTTTCAGCTTAACCTTTGCAGAAATTCAGTCTTTGTCACAAGCAGTCCTGAAACCCTAACATTTCTCCTTCCTTCCATGTGCCAGCAGCTGACCTTCTGACAGGACTTCCATAGCAGAACTGCATCTGATGTTAGCCTTACAACCATTAGTCTTTTTAGTGCATATTGAACCATCAGGCCCCAAATATTTGCCCTTTACTTAAAATCTTTGCAGATTTCTTATAGGTCATAAGACTCAAATAACCCAACTCAAATTTTTCAGTATAAATATAAGAGGCAATTTATCCTCAGGATGTCTATCAATGGGGCTCTGCTGACTTCTATACAGTTATGCCAGTTGCTACAGCTAGTGATCAGATTTCTCCATGCAGTGAAAATAACCCATTAAATGTCACCAGTGTTGATCAAAAAGAAAAACACTTCCTTTAAAAAGAGCCTGGATATTTTGGGTTTGATGAACCGCCTGATACCATTAGTGTATCTGTTTGTTCTTCTTGTAATGGCTTTCTTTTGCGATTTCCGAAATGCTCCTGAAGTTGAAAGGCATAAGAGCTTCCACTTGAAAGTCTAATGATGGAAGATACATCAATAATACCTATAGCCTTGCTCCTAGAGAGCACAGCCCTGATGTCTGTCCCCAGTAGTATGCAACAAACATCTTCCTGCAAGCTGGGATCAAAGCTGATCAAAGGCCACATGTCTGAAGTCATCTCTGGCAGAGGACAAAGCACTTTTTCCTTTGGAGCAAGCAAAAGAGATATAGTGGTCTGTGCACATATACTCCTTTCAATAGTTCTTTGGCATCTCACCAGATTAGAGAGCTTTTTGCACCATCAGCTGTCATAGTGATTGTTGCAGCTTCCATCCTCACTTCTGGACAGACAAACCAGTAGCCTATTCTGAACATGCCAGACCAGCAACAGAAATAAGAGCTTGGAGAAGATATGGATTAACTCACATGCAGGAGAGAGTATCATGGGGTCTATGGGAATCTCCACAATGGATAGAAACTAGAGGAAACAACTCATCTGTTTATGTTACTTTTAAATTACCCCCTTCATCTCTATAGATAAGACCACACCACAATCTTTTTGTTGTCCATGAGGAAAGGAACTCCTACTATCCACAAGTTTGGCAGAGAGGCGCAGACTTTCTTCACTTTGAGAATACTCAGGAACACCTAATTCAGGGATGCTCAAATGCTCTCGAAAACTTTGTTCAGAGACTTGCCTATGGTCCTGGAGAACTGGGTCCTGCACCCTTTCAGATCAGTTGGCCATGAAACAGATGAGGTGGCAGGAAGCAGTCAGGGACCAGAGCTCACAGGGTTGCTTGGACACAGTTTAGAAAGGAGCAGTCCTAAGTAGTGGCATTGAGAGTAGCAGCTACTCATTAATAGCCCAGTCCAGAACTCGGTAGGCCAACTATGACCAGTGCCCCTGAAGAGTTATGGGCACATAATGCAAATTAATTGGTTTTAAGTAAAAAACTCCACAAACTGTCCTCAGTTAAGTGACTTCTCTTGACTACCTCCATTTTCCATGTGAAACACTAGGCTGATTAAATGGAAGGAGAGGGTGGAAACAGCAATATTTGGAGAAGCACCGAGTAAAGATGCAAAGGAAGGATGAAAACTCTTCAGTGAAAGTGTCCCCACCTCTGTGAGGCTGATAGAGGCCTTTCTTCTGGCTGCACTGGCATTTGGATCTCATCTTCCCAGCTCTGGTCTGCCCTACAGTCCTATTTACCACCCTCACTGGCAGGACATGCAGCTACAACAGTCATAGAAGAAGGAAATGCTGTAGTGTCCCAACAGGTGTTTCCATCTTCATGCTCAAATTTCAATGTTAGCATCTCAGAAATGGAATTTTAATGTTAAAGTATGGTTTTCTTTTTCCCTTTTAAGTCTCAAACAATGCCCAGAAGAAAGGATATCAAAATATAACACATAAATGATACACTGCCTCTGAGCAGCCTGTAATTACCCATCAAGCCCGGCCAGGACTGCTCCTTAGGCAGGAGAAACATTTAAAGCCTCAGCTCTGGGCTGCATGTGAATTAGTAGTGGCAGACTGTAACTGCAATGACAAGTAAGTTATACTGTTGTTCACCCACATGAACTGTTAAAGGGTACAGCTCTGAGAAAGGTTCTTGCCTTCCAAGTCAGGACTAAAAGAGACATTGCTGAGAAAAGAATGCTTTCCACAAAAAATACCATTTCTTGCTTTCTCTTCCCTGTTTTTACAGCAGTAGGACTTCATGGCTTTTATAAGAAACTGTTCGACAAATGCCCTTACCTGGGGCTGTAATTCTCACAGGAGATCTAACTTGCTTCTGGGTTTTTAAGATTGCCTCTGAATAATCCAATGTAACATTTCTTTCTCTGTCTTGTAAACTAGAAACTAGCACCTCTATCTTTTCAGCATCTTCAAGCAAAGCCTTGTTTGATACAGTCCTCTGCATTTCAGTCCTAACAGTACCATATTTTCTCTGGTAGGTGCTTGTATCAGTTCTTAAGTTCCTGTAACACAGGAGCAAGTACTACTCCATCTAGAAAATACACACAGAGAATAACTCATCACCAGAGTGATGGCTCCTCTGGATCCAGCACAGCTAAACTCTGTCCAAAGCTCTGACAGCAGATCCACTGCATGATCCTGAGCACACCACTAAGTCTGTCTGTACATCCAGCCTCAGAGTAAATGTAACAGGACAGACCCTGGAGCTATACCAAGGCACATGAAATGAAGATGCTGCTTCCAGGACAGCAGAAGGTGATCTCCAGAGCAATACTAGTCTATGCTGAACAGGTTCCTGGCCTACATGGACACAAGGAGCACTCCTTCTGCACTCCCACACTCACAGCCCACCATTCCTTGCTCCCCCTAATCACTCTTCACAAGGGCTAGTAAAACCTTTCTAGTGAGATATCAGAGCTTTACCTCGGATGCCTCTGAAGATGTATAAAAAACACCTGAGGAAAGGACTTGTCTTTCCATCCACAGTTTTGTTCTGCTCTTCCTGGCAGGGCAGTGGATCCTCCACCTCTTCAAAGTTCTCATAGGGATTCTCCAGAATGGACTTGGGGTTGTAGATGGCTCGAATCTTCAAGGAAGTAGAGGGAGAACCATTGTAAACAGGATTGTCCCAAGCTTTCTTCCCTACTGCCTCCAGTTCATGCTCCTCCGAGGCTCTAAAGCAGCTCTCAGATCTGTTGCTTAGGTGAGATGAGCTCATGGTTAGTCGCTGCCAANAGCCCGGAGTTGTGGGGGCGGTGGGGTGGGTGGGGGAGAGAAGGGGAGGAGGCGGCTGAGATTTCATCGGACCCCTCAGGCTGTCCGCAGCCCACAGCAGCTCCAAGTGAAGCTCGGCCCGGGAGCCCTGCTGGGACCCTGTGCAAGCCCTGCTGGGGAGAGGGGCCGGACGGGGAGGCCTCTATTTCGAGGCTCGGGNGGCTAGTAAAACCTTTCTAGTGAGATATCAGAGCTTTACCTCGGATGCCTCTGAAGATGTATAAAAAACACCTGAGGAAAGGACTTGTCTTTCCATCCACAGTTTTGTTCTGCTCTTCCTGGCAGGGCAGTGGATCCTCCACCTCTTCAAAGTTCTCATAGGGATTCTCCAGAATGGACTTGGGGTTGTAGATGGCTCGAATCTTCAAGGAAGTAGAGGGAGAACCATTGTAAACAGGATTGTCCCAAGCTTTCTTCCCTACTGCCTCCAGTTCATGCTCCTCCGAGGCTCTAAACCAGCTCTCAGCTCTGTTGCTTAGGTGAGATGAGCTCATGGCTAGTCGCTGCCAACAGAAGTACTTTCTAACCAGAACTGTGAAAATTTTGTGCCCAGGCTGAAGTTGCAAGCTAGCAGAGAATCAGCCAGTGTCAAACAGCTGGTTTGCCTCAACAACCAGTAGAGAGCACACCAACCACTTCCCACAGACAACACGCATCTCTCTCTTTTATACCAGCCCAGCTGGTGACACCTATCAG
>VWZY01005016.1:111642-122331 GCA_013399075.1 Chloroceryle aenea | reverse complement strand
GCCCCTAAGACCCACTAAGTCTCTCTCCCTTATTCCTTTTCTCTTCCCCTTTGGGGAGGGAGGGGGGTTAACAGAGGGCGTCTGTTGGGTCTTAGGGGCTGCCCTGACCCTAAACTGCGACAGCATCCTTCAGAAATAGTTCTCAAGTAAACCTGTGCAAAGATCTTTAGAACAGGACAGAATGTACGTCCCAGGTATATGCCCAGTGCTTGGTACTGTTTTAGCAGTTGCATACCTGGCAGTCACAAAGATACATAGCTTGTAATTAGTCTCTAGACCTGATTCAAACCTGACCTTTTTCACCAGCTTGCCACGGGGTTGTGAGCTAACCTGTTTGGGGAAATGTAGAGTTTTTCTCTCAGTGACATCATACATAGGGTTTACTTGTGTTTGTAATCATGGGGATACCCCCTTAAAGGCTCTCTGGAATATTGACATAACAGCACTTAGGGTTAAAGGGTGAGAATGCTGGAGCCTTTGCAGTGTTTGTATGGGTTTGTTTGTTTGTAACTGTTCCTCTATAGAGCTAATCTATGGTGTCTATATAACATGAACAGATCTATCCTGATTCTTCACAGGATATGATAATTTTGTTTTACGAGTGACTGAATCTGCTATTAAAAAATTAAACCACATTCTGTATAGCAAAAGAGAAAGTATGGCTTTTTACTGCATCTACATGAACCCAATAACCATTTAAAATATATATTAGCAGTAGATAATATTCTCTGTGAAGTTAGTTCCTCTCATGATCATGACATTGTTATATTTGTAACTGGTTTACAGGAGAAATGTAAGGCACAGATAATTTCTCTATCCACGTGTAGTGTAACAAACACATGATACACCAGTGTGGTGAGCTCAGGTAGGCAGCCTGTGTGAAGGAATGTCAGACTGCCTATGCAGAGACAAAATAAAAGTCCTTTTCAGACAATCCAATTTTTTTTAAAGCTACAAATAGTAGTAGTGGAGAAAAGAGGAGTGAATGTGTATAATGACATAATTAGATGGGTCTTCATTTTTATTATGCGCTCTTTCCCTTAATAAAACAAAACAAAAACTTGTCTGATGGAGTAAATATCGTACACAGCAAAAAAGTTATGCAGCAAGTATGGTTCCTGTAACTTGAGTGTAAACACTGGATTTCTGCACTGAAGGGGTAGATGTCAGGTGTTGTACACAGTATGTTGGGAGGGACTCAGACACACTCAAAGAAAGGGACATGGCAGATTTGATTTGACTTTCAATAAAAGAGACACAAGCCTGTTGCCTCTCTTCCAGTTTATCTAGGACAAGATTGATACTTCTATTAATTATAATAACAAATAACAACAATGTGGTAAGAATTAAGAGGGGGGAGATTTGGCAATATTTAACCAGTATAAAACGAAAACTGAGAAATAGAAAAAGTGACACATTTAACCCAATCTTCCTGGACAGATGAGAATTCAAAATCCGTGTATAAACCATTATTACTCAAGACTAGGTTTCCTCAGATTTGGTATGCTTTCTCTAGAAAGCTTGCCTCTCTCCACTCCACTAGCCATGCACAGTGCTCCTCAGCTCAGCCAGGCAGCAAGGAAATTGCTATGGCTTCCAGCTAGATCTTGAGCTTTTTGCAAAAGCCCACTTGTCATTAGCTGTCCATACCAATCCAATTGCACCACACAAAGTCAATTTTACCCTCTACACTACACCTAAAGTGTACCTGTCCAACTCTTCAACCCACAGCTGTCCAAAACCTCATCCTCCTGCAGCTGGTCACCAGCAGAGGCAGCCTGGGGACAGCCTGATCTCAAAAGACTCCACCGTCGAGGGAAGGAGTTGCATGAGAACTTGAGATGGCAAGTTTTGTGTTATTTCCACCACCCAGTTTAGAGATCTTCTTCCTTTCTGCTGGTTTAGCTCAAGCATCTTTATTGCTTCTAATTGCATAGCAGTAGCATGTACAAAAATTAACTTCTATTAGCTTTTCCCCTCTCTATGTTGTACCTAACAGCTACCTACAAACTATCTAAAACCTACTTACAAACTACCTACCTACCTACCAGATTTCATCCACTCACATCCACTTGCTCTCTTACTCTCTGTACTACATCTCACAGACAAGCTTACACAAAGTAAACCTCTGTTCCTGCAGTCAAACATTTGTGAACACCTGCATGAAGACTCTCACACTCTTCCCGAGAGATGCTATGATAATTTCTGACAGAGACACACTGTCCTCCCCACAGCCAAAGCACTGCTGCAGAGTTAAGATTGCACACGTGGATAGGCCTGTTCTTTTCCACCTTACTAGAATGTACTGCCTGCATGGGGACACACATAGGTGTCCCTAAACCATCAAGATAAATCTAGAGGAGGAGGAGGAGATGGATAAGGAGTGAAGTGCATCTTAGTCAAGCACAGGTTGAAACTGAACTTCTTAGAAGAAGCTTGTTACTATGTTGTACAACTTAGCAATAAATCTTCGTAAGTATTTGTATGTGTTGAAATATATATTTACTAACACATATTTTCCAACACATTGGAGAGCTCTCTTGCATTCATGTGCAGTGGCCCTCAATGAGGATTTCACTGGCTGCAAACTGACAAGGACTGGCATGTGCAACTCTGGCTAAGCAGAAAGAAGTAGTTGTAGGAGAATATTACAAGGTCCTTTACAAGACAGTGGTTATTTTTCCTCTTTTCAGAATATAGTAATTAAATATTCATGATCTGTTAGTCTTACTTTAATAATGAATAGCCTTTCCTATTGCTCTGTAGGTGCTGTTTTCTTAAACCTCCATGGCAATACATGCACCAGTGCATGTGTGTGTGCACATGTACACACACATCTACTACAGCATTTTCTGTTGAGTTCCACATCAGCTAACAAGCATTTAAGTCTGTACTTCCAGTTACCATTCCTTCTCTAAACTCAAGGCCTTGCAGGAATCTTTCCCCTTGGTTTTACTCAGGATGTTCAGCACAGTGGTCTCCGTTTGCTGAGTAAACAGGGTATAGGATGGGACCCTCCATGCCTCATGGCTCCCACTGCCTGCTCAGGGCCTTGAGCACTCCTGCACCAGGGACTCTTCAGCAACCACACAGCTCCTGTAGCCCAAATTCCAGTAGGGCCAGTCCAGCCTTGGTGAGCCCTGATGTGACATGATGGCAGTGAAAGAAAAAACAGAAACTGGCTAACAGCTCTGATGCTGCATCTTTGCAGCAAGCATGCTCTATGCTCCTAGGACCTGTCTGGGCCAGCCTTGTACTGGCATTACTGAGAGAAAATTCTGTCTTTGAAACACTGTGGGCAGGGATCAACACCCAGGTGGGCACCACACCTAAAGCAGCATCTTTTGAAAGCAAAAGATACCTCCTCCTGTACAATGCAAACAGCATTTTGGTGGCAACCAACCAGCAGTTGACTCCCAGAGGTGAGACATGCTTAAAGTGCCAAGAAGCTTCCTTCAAGGTGCTCGAAGAGCTGCTTATGTAGGCTGACCTCCTGTCAGTGTCCGGGTGTTTGTTTACAGGTTGCTCCTTTGACCCAGATTTAACACAGCCAGCAAGGAGAGGAACACACACAGCCTGTGTCTTGTGGCATATCACAAGCAAACACGTGCCAGTGTCCCTGCAAAGACAAAGCAGGACTCAGATCAAAGATTTCTTCGCCAACCCAGCTATCTGCCAGATGCATATGAGTCCCTGCACAATAACTCTGAGAATACAGCAGGTTGCAGTCTCCTGTCCAGTAAGTGTGATGAGAGGAAGGGATGCTGATCACTCTTCTCTTGTTTGGTCCTTAAAGGGGATAGGGCAGTTTTAAAACACATGTTTAGAAGGTTTGCTTTCCTGAACCCTCCACTTTACCCACTGACTATTCAGACAAATTGCTTGATGCTTTCCCTCTCTGTGCACAAAGTGAAGAAACAGACAGTAAATGATGTGGTGTACAACTGGAGAAAGTTATTATACTGTAAAGTCCTTTCCAGCAATCAGGAATCCTTAGCCTCTGTGTAGCCCCTTACTTGGAGGATTTACAGACTATAAGAATAGGAAAGAAAATAAAAGCAGGCACAGATGTGAAGAATCTGTCTGGAACTTCCATGGCAGGCAAAGAGAGATGAGAAGGAAGACCTCCAGACTCCATCCCACCAGGTTCCTGGCAAATGCAGCTTGCCTTTCTATAGCTCAACCTCAACAGGAAGAGGTCCACATGCAAAATTCAATACCTTGTCTGTTTAGTCCCAAAGAAGCCTTCCCCAGCAGCACCCAGTATGCTTCTATAAGGTAGTGTAAGAAACAGTTTAAATCTACAGGAGTAGGAAGAGCTAGTTGAGGAGAAGAAGCTTATGAGATATTGTAACCCTAAACTGCTGAATGTTTCACTAATGCATAGGCTAATGCACAGGAAAAATTAACAGAAAACATCAGAATTGAGAGATGAAATGAGATGACACAAGCTGAGATGAGACAAGAGTTTCCATTAATTTTGTTACCAGAATCAAGTACAATGAAAAAAGCATCATTACATCCAACTTCCTGATGGAATAACATAATTCATATAATGGGAGGCTAGTAAGAGAAGGTGTCTCTTATGACGTTCCCTTCTTCCTGAACTAGTTGGTGTTCCCACCTTTAGATGCATCATCACTTTTTGAAGCATTTAGTCTCTGAAGCGTAGGTAAGGCCTATGCTCTTTTCACTTTATTCACAGTAAACCTTGCATTGCAATATTGTGTGATTTCATTAGCTATTATCTGTACACCAGTGCTTTTCATCTACTCATGAATTACATGCTTACGAGTTTAGTAAAGCTCTTAAACTCACTGCTGTGACCACCTAAGTTTGTTGGGCAGCTCCCAGGAATTTAAGAGCATGTTACTCTCACTTACAAACTGGTACAGGGCTGCCCTGTTTGGGAAAAGTCACTGGGAGCATCACTGACCTTTTCTGTCTCTCTGGGTGCAAACCAGCAGCTGAGATCTCTGCAGGTTGCTTCAAGGGCTGCAGTCCTGTGCTTCCAGTTTTTGCTGGACTTTGTCAACCCTGCAGGAGTCAATGGACCAGATATGTCTCCCAATTGCTCCCCTTCCCTCTGTAAACAGACAAAATTTTAAATTATCTGTAAACGTGAACCGTGGGCCAAGTGGCAGCACAGGAGCTCACTGAAGAGAAAAGCGGCAGCTCGATGGGAAGGACAAGGACANCAGACCTCTAAAACACACAGCAAAGCCCACGTAGCACAGACCTCTGCTACTGTCCCAAGAGCCACCCAGTAACATGGCTTTGGAGGTGCTGCCTTTTCCGCAAGAGCCTCCCTGGTCTCAGGCAGGTCATGGGCAGAGGAGGAGATGGCAGTTCTGTGTGGTGACAAACCATCTCATCCACTCACTTCCCCAGATGCCGGTCTGTGTCAGGCCAGAGGACAGCAGGGGAGGGGGACTGGCTGGACTACCATCCTAGCAGGCTAAGCGTGATTTGTGAGCCAGTTAGGACTGATCTAAAATCTCACTGAAACATAACCCCATTCCTCCTTGTTCGGTGCAGAGAAGGATGAGATTATTGTCTTCCAGCCTTGTCCTTGCCTCCCTTCTTTTCTCCTGTGGCCACCACCAACCAGCTCCTTCAGGCCGAGCACACACCTTGAATTCCTTCTTATTTTCCTCACTCCCCTCTGAATTGTCCCCAGACATGCTCTGAGGGCATGGTGCCCATTGTTGAGCCCATTCCTCCAGCCAGAGCCTTCACAATGTCAGAATGACTTCACAATAGTGACCTCTGCTGCTCCTACTCCCACAACCCAAGCTGTGTTAGTTTATTTAGCAACCTTCTGGCACTGCTAATTTGGGTTCAGCTGTGGCTCCACAAAGCCTCCTGAGACAGCAAGAGCAGGCCAGCTGCCTGGGCACTTGCTACCTTGTCCCCTTTGTGCAGTTGGTCCTGCCTGCGTGGCCCCGTCCTCAGTTGCCTCCTGTTGCCTGAGATCACATCCTCCAGCAGCCACAGGCACTGTGAACCCCAGTCCCACCAGCACTCACCTCCATGCCAGACTGGTGTTGTCCTCTGCCAAACTCAGTCAAATACAGCCTACCCTGACACCTTGGGTAATAAGGACTCTAAGAGCAAAGCCAGCACAACCCCACAACGCCCATCCTGTCATTGCCAGGACAGAGCAACAGAGACATCTGCCAACTAGATGAGAGGCAGACCTTTATTTTCCAGAGCTCAGCAGAGTACTGAGCTACAGATCCTGCCTAAGGACCAGTGCAGGTGTTTGGGATGAAGGGAGTGTGATTTATTCCACCTGGGAAAGGTTTTCCTGGCAGGTTGCTGTTCCCTGAGTATCATCACTGTGGCATAAGGGACAGACACAAGCTATGGAGGACAAACTGCAGTCTCCACCAGCAGCTACCTGCTGAAAGTTCCAAGGGTCTTTACAGTTAAATCATTGAATGTTGCGAGGGACTGGGCAAAAGACCCTGGGAATGCTTCCACCACTTAGGGCCTTCTGGCAGGGGAAGGCAATTCAGATATCCCATGCAGATAATTTAGGGAAAATCCAAGGGTGGATGTGGGGGGATAAAACTCATTTAGCAGTTCAAACTTACATCCGCAGCACTGGTTAACTGTCATGTAACTCATTCCTGGACAGGAGAATTCACCCTGACTGTTCCTGTCATGCCTGGATCAAACTTAGAGATGAGATACAGTAAGATCAGAGACCTCCAGAGCAAAATCTTGAGCAACTGTGACACTTGCTGCAGGAGTATCTCTCTTCTTCAAGTGTCAGCTGTTGGTGCTGTTTTTACCCTTAGTCCCTGTCTGAGACTCACATTAGCACCCACAGGATGAAGAGAAGAGTCCCTGTCCCTGAGGGTGAAAGAATTGTCTGTGATAGATCCATCAGTACCAGAGGAAGAGCTGGATCCCTGCAGCTGAGGGCTTAGCACCTCCTGAGATCCTGAGGGGCAGATTCCTCAGGAGCTGCAAATGATTCACCATTTTTCTACCTTTTTCCAATGGTTTTCTCTAACCAAACCATTGTTTAGATGAAGGACATTTGTCTGCAATTCTACCAATTCAACTTGCACAGTCCTATGCTGCACAGTACTAGCTTTCCTGTACTCATTCCTGAACACGTCATTCCACATAATCCATGAAGGTCCCACTTAAGAGGTAGGAAAAATAAGAAAGGCTCAGGTGGCCATTTGAAAAGCCAGAGGCTGGAATCAGCTTTGGGATTAGATATTATATGTGCTTGATTTACAGGGATCAGCCAATCACCTGCTTGAGCCAGCTCTTTAAGGATAAACTTGGCTTATTGAGAAAGAGGAGGTGAAGGAGTGGGCGCCCTACCAGTCACTGGCAATGCTGCGTGTTTGCACACCAGCTAGTTGTTATCTGTGTTCCAGTGCTTTCCAGACTCATCATACCCCAGCGTTCAAGCATGTTAACTGGGATCCTGAGGTCTGGGTGGGGTGCTCTCATTATACTACAGAACCTGTGGCCAGGTGAGGACATCCTCAGGGGGGTGACATTGCCTGCAGTCCATTGCTAGTGGTTCTAGGGGTCCCACGCTCACAAAGCTGCACAGCCCACTGTCGCACAGGCAAACAAAGCTTTGCTGTTGCAGGACAGGGTAAATTTGCCTGGATTCTCCCCATGTGTTTCTTTTACTATACAGGGAGGGTCTTCAGGTATTAGGGTTGCTAATCTTTATACACCATTCTTTTCTGCAGAGCTGTTATTCCCAAGGCACAAAGCAGAGCCAGCAGACTATTTGAAAAGCAGAATGGCACAGTGGGCAAACAAAGCAAAACCTCAGCACTAAGGTGTCCCCAGAGCCAAGCAGAACCAGAGTTATGCCATGTGCCTTCCCTATGCTACTATTTCCACATCTACTTTTCTTCTGCTCACAGTATCATGATGTTTTGAGTACGTGCTCCACTGTTTGCCCCTAGACCCTTATCTGCAGAATTGCTATCTCACCAAGTTGATCTCCCAGTGTAGTCTTGGACAGTTAACTCTTCCTCTCAAGCTAGAACTTTGTACTCATCTAGTGAATTGCCTCCTATTCATTTTGGTCCGTGTACCCCATTTCCCAAGATTTTATTGGCAATCTAAACAGGGTTACTTCCAACATGTTTTCCACTCTTCCTGGTCTGCAGACCTGGGAAGCTTGACCTGTCTTCCACCACATATATCAGCAGGGAAATTCAGAGTAGCTGTGATGCAGGTACAGATACCAGTGCTGTTCCAGCGAGCCTCAGACTGAAAATGGGTAGGTAAAATTAGGTGGGTTAGAACTGTTAGGATAATGTCATGTAACTCAATACCAAAAGCCATACAACTCTGCTACTTCGCCCTTACCTTACTTTTCTTAAAGATTCGGGGATAAAATTGCATGGCATTATCAACTAGAGAAGGCTGAAGTCACTTCTGTGCCAATGTGAGTTGTTCTTGAAGTTCATACCTGAATTATCTGCAAATACGGCCCCCTCGAACACAGCTCACATCGATCAAGCAAGATGCGTACCTTCCAGAACACACCATGTGCCTGCTGTCTGAATGTGTGAAAGTGTGCATGCATGTGGTAGTCAATCATCTGCTGCAGCTCTCCAGGGCCATGAGGACCAGACTTTGTAAGAGGACTTTGCATATTGACTTTGTGAATAAGGTTTCTATGTTAGCACTGTCATAAGACTTACGAGGCAAAGTGGGGAGCACTTGAAAAGGTAATCAGAAATAGCTAAGATTAATTATTGGACTGCAGGGTCCCTTTGGTGTTACCTTCCCATTATTTCTTTTACACTTGCAACAGGTCTCTCCCCCTATTAACACTCCAAACACAACCACCAGGTTAACACAGGGCATTTTACCCACTAAAACTAACATGAACCCAGAGGTCTTCAGCACTTTTTTTAACCAAGGGAGTAGATGCAGAAAGGGAAGAGTGTGTTTCCAGCTCCATTCTTTAACCAAGACAGGGTAGGCAGGTTCTTCAAAGACCTTAGAAAGCAGCAAAACCAGGCAAGCAGGTAGAGGACTTCATTCTCAGCAAGAAGACCTAAAAATATTCCTGGCCAGAAACATAACAGCTTGTAGCACCTGTCTCCTCCAGGACTCTGAATGTCCTTTCCTTGGACAGCCATGCACACTGCCTCATCCTGTCACACAGCATGGTGGGGAGGCATTCTGCTCAGGTGGGAATCCTGAGGGATTTTCAGTTGTGAATGGACTTGGACAAAAGACACATTTTATAGCACTCTCACTTTAGAGGCCAAAAGAAAAAAAAAAAAAGTGCTCACATAGGTCTTCATGCAGCATAGGTCTTCACTGGGATAAGCAAAGAGGGAAAGGAGGAAAAGCAGAGCTGGCTTCTGGACAAACACAAAGACAGCTCTCTGTGTTATGTTGCTGTGCCCAAGAGGAAAGAAAGCTTTCACTTTGAAGGAGACTGAGGTATGGATGTAGGCAAAGTTGGGGGTGGCAGACAGGGAGAGGCACACCCCATCTTTGAGGTTTTCCTTTGTGTGCCACTGCTAAGCCTAGAGTAGGGAATGTTGGCATTGAGGGTCCAGCAAGTTTCCCCCTTGTCCTTTCTGCTTCTCATACCAGCAGCATGTATGTGTTCTCAGGGCAGTCCCACCAGTTTCTCACTGCCAGGATACCCTGCTTCCTCTAACAGGAGTCTATCAGAAACCTGTCCAGAAGGCAAAGCATCTGCGATTCAGCCAGCAGCTCCGAAGGGAGATGTCTCCCTGATCTGTAGGCCCCAGGTTATTTTTATCTTTTGGAAGCCAGTTTTGTTCTCTTTGCTTGCCCCCAGATGCCCAGGCTGCTATTGCATCAAGGAGACAGGATAGAAAGCAATGATGCAGAGCACACCCACAAAAATGCGTACAGAGTGGCAAGGGTCACCATGCCCTGCCCAACAGGAGCAGCAGCAAACTGACCTTGGATGTGCCGTCATCCTTTCCCTGTGCTGCAATTCACTCTTGTGCTGACTGTGTGGCAATCTGTCCCCGGGGCTCACACTAACAGCCCCGCAGCATCACCTCTCTCCCCACACAGATGGAGATCTATCCTTAGATGTATCTGGCATCTTAGATGTGTTAGCTGCTTCTAAGGCTTCATGACACAGTGCAGCAGGAGACAGTGTGGCTGCCCTTGCCACCTAAAATGGGTCAGAAGATCTGCCACTAGGAGGTGGCATTTCCTCAGGTCCTTGCTTGGCACTTCCACCGTGCTGACAGCAGGGGATGCTTGAGAGAATGATCGCAATCTGAAGGAAACGGGCAGGAGGTGTGGGCTGCAGGTGGGAAGGGAGGCTCTGAAGGCTTGGAGGAGGTGAAAGGACAGCTGAGATGACGGGAACGAACTGCATCCCGAGTAAGGGGGCTCCAGAACCACAGAGGGTGTCGCTGCCCAGCGAACGCAGGCTGGGGAGGATGTGGAAGGGTGCTCAGCATGCCAGCTCCTTGGCACCTGGCCTGCCATGTCTGATGTGGGTAGAAAGACACCAGAGAGCACCAGTGCTGAAGAGAGGGTGGTAACACAAAGATTGCTGTGTTTCTTTGCTCCCCAATCCCTTTCTCCCCCTCCTCTCCCAATTTATTTACCCGAGTTCAAAATACAGCCTCACAGTCCCGAGGGGCTGGCTTAAGTGGCCAGGGGGTGGGCTGTGAGGTCATCTTT
>VWZY01005016.1:85446-106890 GCA_013399075.1 Chloroceryle aenea | reverse complement strand
CAGAGACAGGGCCGCACCATGCCTGCGCACTTGCTGCAGGAGGAGGTGAGTGGGGGGCTGCGGGTGCTTTGTCTTCCCCTTCCTTCCTCCTTCATCTCTGCGGCTCCGGCAGTGTTTCGCTGCTGATGTCTTGGTAGGAAAGGTCTGGGCATCCACGCGTGTCCGTGAGTGCACACACCACACGTATGCACACAGATGTGTGTGCGTATGCCTTCTCTGTGCCACTGCTCGGTCTTCAAGGGAAATCTTTCGGTGCTAATTTAGGATATCACCCAAGCCTCATATAGGGAGACCGTGAATGAAGCAGAGGGGTCTCTGCTGCTGGAATTATCTCCCCGCGGAGTCGATGCCCTGGGATAGACTGTGCATAAGATACGGGTTTATCTTAAAAACATCCACCTAAGTATGCTGGTAAGGGCTATTCGGGAAGGGCTTTTGTGCCAAGAGGTCGTGGTTGATTTTTTAGTGTTCAGACTGTAATGTTTTTATTTTCTTTAATTTGTTTTTAATAAGAAAGGGCTGTCAAATACAGTGGTTTTAAGGCAAATTCTGCAGCAGGGAGCGTCTCTAGGACAGACGCAAGGTGAAAGCAGCCAGCTGCCCAGATGAAATGAATGACTGTGTCTGCATTGCCTGAGCCAAGCAAACATACAATGGGGATACTGCCCATGTCTGGCTTAAGAAGACCTGAAAAACACGCCAGCACTGGGATGATACGTAGAACTATTGGATCTTTAGAGATATTATTTTTTTTTATTTTTGCTCCTCCTGGCAGCCACCCTTTGCCTGAGGGGAGGCAGGGGCTGACTCTGGTATTCCTGCTGTTGCCTTCTCATCCTTCCCCCTTCTGCCTGTGCTGTGGAGGTAAATCACAGCCCAGCTCTCTTGCCCGTTGCCAGCACACGGGGTCTCTCCTAGTCCTTTTGTGCAGGTGCTGTGACCTTCCAGGGATGCTGTCATGTAAATAACTTTACTCCTCTCCCCACCCAAAACAGATGCCAAGGGCGGTGTGCTCAGTCTGTGTTTGATGGTCTTGGCATGTATTTTGGGGCATATCCTGGAGGTTGGAAAGAATCCTGTCCCTGGGTCATGTTGGGCATATTAAAATATACCGGACCAGAGATTCAGTGCCCTGGGGCCCCTGGACTGAGCCCAGCACAAGAGCTTTTGAAATGCAGCTGGTTGTATAAGCTGGCTAGGTGCCAGCATCACCTATGGCATGTCCAGTGCTGGGAGGGTGTGAGGAGGGGTTGGAGATGGGGGATCACATCTGTTCTGCATATGAGAACTGCAAAATCACTCACTCATGAATGAAGGAGAGCTTGTGAAAATGTTTGAGCTGGTTTACTCCCCCTTGCAGCTCTAGTCCTCAGATCAATGCTTTTCCCATTTTCCTTGATAGAAGCTGCAGGAGCCACTATAACCATAAGAGGGTAAAAATCCTCTTACTTTCCTCCTCATTTCCCTGGTCTCCAGCTAAATAGCTGGCCACTCTCCCTCCCCCCTTCTTCCCCCCATGCTCCTTCCCCAGGTCCATAATGGTGGAGCTATGTTTCAGAGCAGCTTTATAGCCCATTTGATTTAAGGTTATTTTACATGTGAGAATTGACCAATTCAATTATATCAGTGTAATTCCAGCAGCATAGGTATGCTGGTAAAATTTCTCATATGGCTGCTATGACTCTGGAAGAAGAGGTTTTTTCCTCTCAGCTGTTTTCTTTGGGCTCTCCCTCCTCCTCCTCTGCCCCTGGGTAACTTTCGCAGTGACATAAGCTATCACCAAGGAGAAAAATGCAACTCCAACCCCACATTCTTACTCTGGAAACAGCATGTCCATATGGGGAGCATTACCCATCTAATTATACCACTAGATCTCTGTTGGGAATTCTTCCTGCATAGACAAGTCTTAGGTCTTTTGGGTAGATTGTCTTCTAGCCAAGGAAGAAAATTGTGCTTCCTGCCAAAATGCCAGACGAGAATTTCTGACACTTGGAATGGGTAGGACTTTTCCTTGCCTAATCTCTGGATTAGAAGACATCTCTCATGGCTCTTTTTGGGGATTGGCTTGAAATTCTCCAGCAGCTCAGAGTATCATACCCTCAAAACATTAATTAGTAAAGCAGGCAGAGACAGCCTGTAAGCCAGGATGCAGAGGGAGACGGTCCTGAGCTCAGCAGCTGCTTGGGTTCAGAGAAAGCAGCAGGATACTTCATGTCCGGGTTTTTTTTTCCTTTCTAACCTTTAATTCCAGAAGGAAAAACTAAGAGGACTGTCTCTGTAGAGATTGTTTTGCTTCCCAAATGTGGGGAATCTGTCAGCTTTGCCAACTCCTCCCCATAGGAAGGTATGCCTGTAACCCTCTAGTTTCTACCCTTGGGAAAGGGAGGAGTTGGGGTGGCCACGTAAGCTGCCTGCCCTGATTTTAATGCCTCCCTCAGGAAACTAGGCCATGGCAGGATGGTGGTCTTTTATGAATCTCATGTGCCTGACTGGGAGTCTGCTGTTAATTCAGGAGAGATTTTTACTGGGGAAAGGAGCTTTCCTGGCTTGGCCACGCTCCTTCCCATGGTCCCAGCATTCTCATTCTTGCCAGCTGACTTTTGTTGCCTCTTCACACGTGCAGCCAGTAGTGTGGGGGGCAGAGGGATGTGTCCTTTGGGCAGGTTCCCGGGAGGTGAGGCGATAGGGGCGGCGTGGTCTCCCACCACTCGCATCCCACATGATTGGCGCCCCTAGGGTCGAGCCCTGTTGGATGCTTGGGCTCCAGCCTGACAAAGGGCTGTGAGCACCAGCAAGCACGCGGCTGTCATGATGGAGATGGAAATCAGTGATTCAGGGTTCGGTGACCTGTCTCATTAGGGTCAGTCCTGCCTGCTCCTTTTGTCATGCATGCCTGATTGGGTAGGCTGTCACTCAGCCAGTGCAAACAAGCGTGTACAGAGGGAATGTTGTGTCACAGTTACAGGAGGGAGCCAGGCTGAGCCAACTTGCTGCTTAAAACTTCCTCTCTGCATGCTGGTGGCCTTGGCTCAGAGGATTGTCTTCCCATGCCTTAGTTTGCCTGTGGGTGGAAAGCAGGAGAGGGATAAGGCATTTAGCATCAGGCATAAGATAGGAGCTGTAGGGCTAACTGAAAGCACGTTGCTCAGCTGCTTCTATTCACTGATCTCCAAGCGTATTGGTCTTGCCATGTCCCAGCCTGGAAGATGAGGCAGGGGCACATAAAGGAGGCACCCCAAAGGAATCCCCCTGTGGATCTTCTTGCCATACACCTCATGATCCCTGGTGGGGTGTTATAGCAAGGCAGATATCAGGAGCTGCCCAATGGTATATAATAAAACCATGGTTCAGAACGTATTTCTCTCCCACCTCTTTGTTCATTCACAAGATTTCCTTTATTGTTGTCTGCTTATGTACAAGTCCAGACCACAAACCCACCTAAAAACGCCCACTAATAAAAACTGAAGGAAAGTGAAAATCCTTGCAGCTTGCAAATTATTTCAGCAAATCTAATAGTGTTAAAAAAAACGACTGGCTTTCAAGTCTTTTTCTTTACTTTCTACACCCTGTCCACCATTCAGCTCCAGTCCCCAGAAAGATCAGGACCCCTCCCTCTCAGGCCATGACTCCATGGGGCCAGAGCAGGCTCTTCTTGGTGCCAAGGGTTCATTTAGATGAAAGAATGGAGCCCTCCAGGGAAACTGCAGGCTGCAAGTCTTGGTACAGCCAGCCTAGCTGCTTGAGTTTCTATTCCCTGCATTCATAACACCTCTTCTTGTTTTGTTTTTCTTTTCTTGAAAATATCCATTGCCATCTCTCCCAGGAGTTCTCCTCTGCTTCCAGCCCCACCACTGTTGGCACCATCACCTCCCGTGTGACCAGGAATGGGAATGTCATAACGGAGAAAGACTTACTCAGTCATGAGGACATGGCAGCAGACCGGGGCATGGTAGATGATATCTTTGATGAAACCTACCGGGAGAAAGAAGGCCCCAAGCCCCCCCTTCGTTATGTCTGGAGGAATATCATCCTTATGAGTCTGCTGCATCTAGGGGCCATACTTGGGTTGATGATGGTACCTTATGCAAAGATACAGACACTGGCATGGGGTAAGCACCTTCCTCCATTTGTTTCTTGGCATTTGCAAACCGAAGTCTGTTGGGTGTTTTTGTTTTGGTTTTTTGTTTTTTTCCTCCAGGCCCACAAACTCGGGGAGGAGACAGAAGGAAATGGAGGTCTTCTGTTAGAATAAGCTACTCAGCCAGCTTTGTAGCAAGATGTGGGAGGGCTTGCTAATGTCTCTTGTAAGGTCATGCATGAGAAGAAAGGATTTGGCAGGGGACTACTTGGCTGCTTAAAGAACAAACTTGATTCACAGGCATTAGGCTTGGAAATAGCTCACACCTGAATGTGCAGCCACTTCTGGGGTGAAGCATGGAAGGTGTTTGATGGAGTACTGTGTCAGTCCTGGAAAGTTAGGAAGAAGGGTGCTAGTGAGAGCACTCTTAAGGGGTGGCTGGGGAGGCAAGGTACAGAGCAGTATTTGGCATGAGGCTGCTGCCCAAATACAAGAACCATTCCTGTCCTTACCCAGGAGGGTAAATCCCCTAAAGCCTCCACATGTGAGCTGAAAGAGACAAGATACAATTGTTCTGGAGGTAAAAGTCAAGAGTTAAGTCTGAAGCTCAGGTCTTTTATCATTCTTATGGAAGCACAGATTACCCCCCATTATCCCGGAACTAGTCCTGACAGCATTCAGAAAAACAAATAATCAGCTCTCCAGGCAGCAAATTCCAGTGGAAAGCACAACCCAGAAGAAGGTAGCTAGGAGAAGCTCCCCTTTCTCAGAGACCTGACCCTGGGTAGGAACCAAACTTCTTGTTTGCTTAAAAAGCAGCTGGGCCCGCAGCCCAAGCTGCAGGGGAGCTTTGCTTTCCATGAGCTTTTGTGTGGACCCCTGAGGAGTTGAGAAGCAAAACGGCTCCCAGTGAGGAGGTCGAGAGATTGCATCCAGCCCTTGCCTTCCTGTGAAACAGAGCATACTGAAATAAAAAGCAACAGTCTAATTTGAGACCTTCTGGCATGGCTTTTGGGTTCAGTGGTGCTCCTGCAAAGTGCTCGTCTGGAAGCAGTGCCCTGGCCAGTCCAGCTGTGAACAGGCCCTGGAGCGATCCACCGGGGCTGCCACTCTCTCAAAGTCTGTCCTCCTGATGGCTGTGAGCAACAAGCATCACAGCTGGAGCAGGAGCAGGAAGGCTCCTTGGACAGGCAGACAGACTCTTTTCCTCCTGGACCATCTCAGGCACTCACAAGCAGAGGCCTGGGGGTGAGCATCACTGGAGGCCACAGGCCTCAGTCAGAGGCTGGCTACAGCATCTGCAAAAGCAGAGAGACCAAAGTGTTCCCTGGGCAGCAAGCATAGCCTTTGGGGGGGACGTTATGAAAGAAGATTTTGCTAGGTCTTTTCCTTGTGAAAACCTAACAGGCTGCACTTCTCCCAGGGGTGGCAGGGCTGGATAGAACATGCAGCCTCAGTACACCCTTGGAGGAGCATTGCAGTCCTGTCCTGTGTATCCCACCCCTGGGCTCTAAGCTAGAGGCTACGCAGGTGCTGCTGGCTCCTCTCGTTCACTGAGCTGACAGCCTGGGTCCTCCAGCTCCAGCCAAATATTCTCAGGGCACTGGGGCAAGGGGGAGGAAAAAGGTGAGTTGGATTTGCTGGTTTCATTTCAAGCTACTGAGGTGCATGGTGATGTCCAGGCCCATCCAAGCCTCCTCCTTTGATCTCCCCTGAGATACTGATGTGGGCTCCAGCATCTTGATCCAGAAGGTTAATGCTGCTTCGCATTCTGCTAAGCCCCACCCTACCCCAAAATGGTCTCTGAGGTGGTATCTTTGCAATGGCATGCCTGTTCAGGATGTCTGTATGGCATCCCGTGACATTTAATGGGAATCTGTTTTGCTTTTTACCTGGTGCCAGTCTCTCCTGATCTTCTCCCTCAGTCCTCTGATATGAAGTACCAGTTGCTCTCCTGCCACTGTGAGGCACTGTGAGATTCCTTGGTGGCTTCTGAGGTGACAGATGCTGTGGGAATGGGAGGACAGGGAGTTTAGAGGAACTGCATTCTTCTGGACTGTCTGAAGATCCATCTTGCCTTACTAAAGCTGGAGTAGCTCCACAGAGCTCCCTGTCTGGTGTCCCTGGCACTTGTTCTGAGAAAGGACCACCCTTCCCTGCACACTGTAGCCAAGTCAGAACTTTCCCTCACAGTCCATCCTCCTCCTTGAACCTTCTTGCATTGCTGTTTTCTCCGTTCACACCTTTCTTTAGCAAGGCATTTGTGGCTGTCATCTCAGCAACTTGCTGTTACGTTTCCAGCACCCCTGGTAGCAAGGAAAGGACTACTCCCAGTTTCCGTTTTACACACAAGGATAGAGCAGCAGAGACTTAACGTTGCTCCTGGCAATACACCATGGACTCATGGCAGAGCAGCTCTCCCAGTAGTAGTTCTAGAGCTGCTGGGGCTTTCACTTGTTTCTTTAGTTTTCAGATCATTCCTTCCTTAGGCTGTGCACATATAATTTAACATTAACATGGCCCCAGATGTTCTCTGCTGTGATGCCACAGGCGGCTGTGGTGCCTGGTGGCTGATCTACCATCTGTATTTTACTGTAAGGAGCAATCCACTGCTTATACCCTCTTCATCCAGGCCATCGTTTCCTTGATGTTCCTCTCCCTCTGAAACCAGTTATATTGGTGATTGTGTCCTCTTTTGTTTTCATTTCTCTGTGTGCTAATTCCTCTTTGTCTTTCAAGCTCTCCAGCCCTGCCTTCATCATTGTTTGCTGTTCTGCGTTGCTGTGTGCATTGTATCCCCTGATCTCTTTCTGGTACAGAGCCTCCCAGAACGAGCTGGTGTTGTTGATCAGGTGAGAGCTCACTATAACAAGAGCTCTCCGAGCCCTTCCAGCACTACGGCTTTCTAGCCAGCTCCCCTTTTATTTACTGTCTTCTCCACTGCACTTGACAGCCTTGCACAGTCTTTTCAGGGATAACAGGGGAGTTTTCATAGCATTTGCCAAACAGCATAGAGACTAAGTCTGGAAGGGCAGGATGCAGAGGGCATTGAAGGTTTTTTTTTCCTCTAACTGCTCTGACCCTCCCTGGAAACATGATTTGCAGGTTGTCTTCCTGGCCCTCAGGTGCAGCAGACTGATGATATTTGTGTTAATCCCTGTTGGCCTGGATGACAATGTCTATAAATCAGTGGCAGTTCCTCTCGACATGGTGCTCTAACAACACCCCAGCTCCCTGCAATGCCAGCAGTGGCAGAAACATAGGCTGATGCCAATTTTGTTGCTGCTGCATCATCTTCGGAATAAGGAGCATCTTGCTGGATAATTTAGATAACTCAGCTTGGAACTCCCAGACAGTGCTACCTTTAAGGGATGTATCCAGCAAAACATTTACAAAAGTTTTTTTTGTTACTTTCCCATCAAGACTACTGCTGGCAACACCTCTCTACTTAGTCACCTCTCCAGGCTTAACTGGTAGGTGGCATGCTTCTCCCTCTGAGCGTGGAGACAGGGGACATTCTGATTTTGCCAGATAGGAAGTTTAGGTTTTAGCAACAGTAGCTCCTACTGCTTCTCTTAAACACTGCTCCCCTTATGCAGCCCACACATTTCTTTGCTCTTGGTATCTTTCTCTTGAGAGTAGCACAACCCACTTGGCTAGCAGGACTGGGAGGCAAAGAGGGAAAAATCCAGAGCCGTAGTTTTCCCCTGGGCTGAGCGGAAGCCCAATGACACCTGCTGGAGCAGGTATACCTCTTCCTGTAAACATCCTTGGTGTTGACTACAGGTGACAATGTCTTTAGCACATTCCTAGCTTCCCTTCATAACCTGAGGTCTGAATCTGAGCCCTGAAGAGGTAAAGACTACTGAGTCATATAGACATGACTGAAGCCAGAATGTTTTAGGTTTCATTTTTGAGCACTGAGTGCTTATTACTGCCAGTGGTCATAATTCTTTATATACCAGTTGAATGGGTCATTGGGAACATCACCTGTGAGTTGACAGTCTTTTGCATCTTGGATACTTCAAAGCGTGCTGTGGAAGATGACTTTGAAACCTCAGTTGATGGAGTGCCTAAGGCCTTCAGTTTGGGGCAGCATCACGGGGCAGCATCGCAGGGCAGCTGTGAAAATCTATGCTCCTTTACTTAACCTTCTCTGCTCTCTTTCTAATTTAATTTCATTCCTGGTGGGTGACCTTGGAGGAGCTTTTCTTCTTTGCTGTGAGGTGCTGATTCCCTGGCTATGCAATGGTCATCATTTTACCTGTGTGTGGGGATGAACCCTATGAATCACTAGGGTGCTGGATTCTTCTGTTTTCCACTAGGCTTTTGTCTTATTGTCCATATCCTGTCGCTGTCACAGCAATTATTTAATATGGCTGATGGAGCTAATAGTCCCCAAGTAGAGTTTGGGTTTCTGTGGGGCTGTGTGCCATGTATGCACAGACTGAGAATCAGCTACTTTCCCACAGAAGGTGCCTGCTGCTTATATAAACTACAGCTGCTGCATTTGGGCAAGAGACAAAGCAGTATGGGAGTATAATTAGAGAGTTGTGGCCACTGTAGTGACCTGGGCTGCAGCTCTGAGAGTAGTCAATATGAGCTGCTGAGGTTCATGGGCTTTGGATAAAGGCTGTGACTGTTCTATGCCAGGGCACACAAAAGCGGTTGTTGTTCTTTCCAATTTTTAACCAAAGTTTTTGGGCAGGGCTACTTGAAAGTAAGTACTGGGCTATCTGGCTGCTAGGTCTGTCAGCGTCCCCACCACATCTCTCTTGTGATTCCGTGTGCATGCTGATATGTCTTTGTTGCTGGTGTCATCTTTTCCCAAAGGGGATATCCACAGGCAAATTCTAAGAACTGCCCGTTAAGAAATACAGATGGGCTTCCTTCTTGCAAAGCTTAAATACCACAGTCCTCAGACAGAGTCATCTTCTTGGAGGTCTCTTTTACCAAAAAATTCCCCATCAGTATGTGAGGACTCGCCAGAGAGGAAAGTGTGAACTCAGGGCTGTAAATAGGGCCTGTACTCACCTAACCTGACACTGGCATTTTGGTGCTATTGAAGATCATGAAAGATTGCATGGTTCATTTCTGTCCCCAGTGCACCATTAAGTCATGCCTACTTGCCCCACAGTGGAGAGCTGGTCTCTCTCACTAGCAAGTTGCCCCACACACCCATTGCAAGCTGCTGTTGTTTATTGTGGACTCCTTGTCTGGAGATTTTTTATAGAGTCTGTGTAGATTGTAGTTTTAAGTCCAGACTCCTGGATGCTGCTTTCAGCTCTGCCATCAGCCCTGGAAACCTACCTCAGCTCGGTAGCGTGCACTGTGGGTATAACATTGCCCAGAGGTTTTATGAAATGCGGTTTGCGGGGTATAGCTGCTTACATTCAAGGGAGAATGGTTCAAGGTTTGCTTTTCTCTATGAATCTGTGGGGATAGTGATTGATTTAAAATGTGTTTTAAAATCTAAAACCAATGGGGAACTGGTCATGAGCTGGTTCATAACTTCCAAGTCAATGTCATGGGGCTTGCTGAGACCTTCAAGGCATTCAGCATAAGTACTTTCCTGTCAGTACGGCCAAAGGGAGACCTGAACCAAGTGCCCTGCTCCAGCATCCGTTCCTTCTCCCCTTCCAGGCTTGGCCAGCTTTGTGAGCTTTGCTCAGTTCCACTGTTTCTAGCAAAGGCCAGATCTTGCATTTCCATGTGTTTTCATCCCTCTTCATGCCCTTTAAATCAGCTATGACTAGCGACAGGTTGGCTCTCCCAGGAGAGCACAGAGGTCCTGGGAGACACAGGGGAGAGGTGCCCTGGTCCAAGGCTTGCACGGCATTCAGCAGCAGGCAGGGAAGCCAAGGGAGAAGATGAAGTTGCAAAGTCACAGTCAGATCAGCAGACGGGGAAGGTAGCTGTCAGACAGCAGGATGGGGGTGAGGAGGGTTCATGCAAGTTTAAGGGGCCAGAAGAGGATGTTAAATCAGCCGAGACTGGCTTTTAGCAGATAAGAGATTAGGTTTGGAATGTAGAAAAACAAAAAGGAGGTGACAGAAGGAAGAGGGAACAGCAGATGATAGGAAATAAAGCCTGGATTATTTTGAATGAAAGAACAGGGGGACAGTGCCTTGTGTATGTCTCAGATCTCTGATTCCAGACAAGTTTCTGGCAGAGTATCTGTTTTATGTGTTCAAGATAAGCTTGATTAGAGCCATTTGGCTTAACTGAATGGTATTGTCAAGCATACCAGCAATTCTTGTCCATGGATTTACGTGTAAGAGTAAGGACCTGTTTTCATGATTG
Source organism: Chloroceryle aenea (assembly GCA_013399075.1). NCBI lineage: Eukaryota > Metazoa > Chordata > Aves > Coraciiformes > Cerylidae > Chloroceryle > Chloroceryle aenea. Next base: position 96,509 of record VWZY01005016.1, on the reverse strand, counting down.
AGCCAACTGACTGAAATCTGCAAACTTATACCAATGAAAGAGTTTCCTTTGGGGGAAGAAGCTATCCCTTCACCCAAGGGACTGAAGGTCAATCGATTGACCGATGCGTAGGTGTGTAACCTTCCCTCTTGGTGTCTGAGCTTGCAGGCCAATCCAACTGCTGAACACTCTCCACCTTTCTGCCAAACTTCCTGACCCTTCCTTCCTAGAGAAAGAGTTAAATTTCAGATCAAATTTTCTTATCCTCAGCTTCTTAGTGTAATGTTGCTATGAGTCTACTGGGGTCTTTTCTCCATTTTACTTCTAGGACCAGATTTTGTAACTCAGCTTAAATTCCAGAGATAGCAGGAGGACATGCAGGAACACACAGACTAGGGCAGAATTAACACATGATCCAGGGGGAGAGGGATGTGGGTTTTTTTCTAGGTGCCAGAGGAGCAAGGAATTCCTTCTGATCCCTCTGGAGAGGGAATGCATTAAGCACCCTTGAAGCTCAGCTGGGACCAGCAACATCTGCCTCTGCCATGGACACAACTTACAATGAGTTGTTGGCTTTGGGGTTTCCTTCTATATGAGCAGAAGGCAGTGGATCAAAAAGACCCTGGGACCAGGAGCCTCTGGGCAGTTTTTTAAGTTAGTGGTGGAGCTGAAGGTGAAGCCCAGACTTCAGTGGGATTATAGGTTAGATCTTTTTCTAACCAGCTTCTGCTCAGGAAGGGAGCAAAAGAGAAGCCTAACCCTGGGCTTCAGCTGTCTCTCTGATGAACTGAAAGATCATCTACTGTCTAGATGAAAAGAATGCAGAAAAGATTTAGTGAGGAGTGGTGAGCTAGGAAACCAAGACTCTTGATTAATCAGGGTGGGAGGAAAGGGGGGAGCTCTTCCCTGGTGGGCTGTAGATGTGTTACCATAGGACTATATGGAACCAGTCACTTTATATCATTTTGATGATCCTGTGCCATGACAGATGACTCTATGCTGAAGAACCAGACCTTTTAACAAGTCTTGTAAGGGGGACCCTCCCCACTTGCCAGAGATTAAGAGTTTAAATGATTTTCCCATGTTGCTCAGGAAGCCTGTAATAGCTTGGGCACTCTCACATTGATTTTTATTGCCCCAGTCTGTGGTCTTCATGGGTTTCCTTCTCACTTATACAGCTTTGGGGTAAGGCCTGCCTTCTGTCGCTCTGTCTGAAACTTTGCTGCAGGCTGACTTGCTTTAACTGCTCCAACACTTTCTTTTCCTCGCCAGCCGTTCTGTGTTTCCTGGTGAGCGCTCTGGGGATAACAGCTGGATCTCACCGCCTCTGGAGCCACCGGTCCTACAAAGCCACACTGCCCCTGCGGATCTTCTTGACTATTGCAAACTCTGTAGCCTTCCAGGTAAGTACCACCTCAATGTGCCACTGGGTCCACAGAAGGAAGTGTTTCCCTGAATCGCTGCCTCACATACGGGCCACAAGCTGATGGAGACATTCCTCTCTCCTACTGCGTCTTGTTAGGAAACAGCAATTTGTTCCCTTCCATTTAACACTGCAGTGTTAGAGTCTGTCTCATTGTCTTCACCTTGTCCCATCAGAGGGTGACTGTGAGATAAAACGGGTGGGGAGAGGACTGTTGGCCAAGACCAAAGGTAGAAAAGCTTTCCAAAGTAGGAATGTACATTTCCCTTGAGGTGTGGTTCCCTCAAACCTGTGAAAGAGGTGCGAAAATGCTAAGTGCTCTCCTGGTGTTGCCTAACCCTTCTCTTGCTGCATGACTTAGATGGGGGGGGAGGGGGTGGGAGGAGAGATCTTCATAGCCCAGCAAGCCAGGCTGTGGAATTTGCTGCTGCAGAAAGATGAAGAACTTGTAGAAATGATGCAGTGGGGATGCTTCTCTGGTCTATAAGAGGGGTATTTAGGAATAACCCTGTGACAAGTCACACCACTGTTTTCCAGAGTCATGCCAGGTCAGTGGTGTTTCAAGAAGCGAAGAGTTGGGCCCTTTCAGAGTGGCACAAGTGACTGCAGGCAGCCGATAAGCACCCTAGGTTATTGCCTAGCCACTCACAAGAGCACTTCACAGTCCACAAAGCAAGCAACTTAGGGACTATAGAAAGTAGCAGAGATGGCCCTTTAGAAGAAGTCAAGAGTGAAAACCCAGAGTGGTGTGACACAGAAGAATCCTGGTGTTCTCTGGGGTTTTCTGCTGTGAGGTAGCTTTAACAGCACTCCGTCCTCCAACTGTACTTGTACACCACTGGCTTTCCTATTCTGTGTTACTACCAAATCCCAAATCAGGGTCTTTCACAAGGAAGAGGAAGGACCAAGTTGCTGATTCCAGCTACTAGTCCAGCACTCAGGAAGGCAATGGGACGGGTTGCCGTGTATTGGCTAGTCCTGTACAAAGACCATCTTTCACAGGGTTATAGGGCAGAGGGGGAAAGAATTTGCTGAGCTATTGCTGTACAGGATAGGAATAGACAAAGATGAGAGACAGGCAGATATTTCAGCTTCAATAGCAACTAATCCAAAGTTTTACTGAAAATTCAGTACCATTCTCCATGGATTTATTCTTTTTTTAATAGTTAATTTCAATGAGATCAAGAGAAGGTTTATTTTCAATTTCTCTCATTCCTGTTAGTGGCAGCAGCTCTAAGACAAGACTGGTAACCTTGAAAGCCAGAGAAAACTACAGATTATCGTATCTGAGGTCCTCCAGAAAATGCCTGTTGGCTGCTCAGAGACCTATGGCTTGTGATTTCAGAGAATTTGGTAATTCTGTCCCTAGTCAGCTCCTCCACCTGCAAGATTAAGCAAGTGAGGCACAGCAGAAGTTCTCCCAGTTATAGCATGTAGCTGGAAACTCCCAAGGAAAAGCCGTGCTTTTTAGACAGGGTTGAAGTTAGAAGTGGTCCCAAAACAAGATCTGTAGAAAAGATCATGTGCTAAAGTTTGGGTCAAGATACTGACTTTTCTTTCAGCTTAGAGACTCCTGATCTGTGTTGTGCACAGGGTGAGGTGGATGAGATGGTATCCTACTTCAGCTGCAGTACATGGTCGGAGTCCAAACGTGTACCTCCTGTCTCTTGCAGAAGGATTTCCAGGAGACAGGGAAAGCCTCCCCAGATGCACAAACCCAAGCTGTCTGCCAGCTTTTAGGCTGGGCTTTCTTGTCTTATGTGATGCTGTGTGTAGGGTCTGGAATGTGAAAGAGACTTTGGGTCACAAGTGAAACATTTCCAGCATGGGTACTGGTTGTGTTTTTCTGTTTACAAGATCAGGAAGGCTGCTGGGCCACCTTCTTATGGATAATGCTGAGCGGCCAAGCTCTGGCTAATATCACTGAGGGCTGGTGACACTTGGAGTTGCTCAGGATTTGTCTGGAAGGAAGGCAGCCATTCCCAGTAGCTGGAAACAAGTGAGAGTTAAATCCTGGCCCATGTCTATCATTGCCTTATTGCATGGCCTCCAGGTAAATCATTTTATCTCAGTTGAAACAGGAGTGGTTGCAGCACTTGAAAGGGACTTGAGGAGTTGTGTCTTTGCTACAGGCTGCCTGTTTGGATAAGTTACTTTGTCTTTCCAGGCAAGAAATAGGGATTATTATGCCACTTCCCTACCTTCAAAGTGTTTTGAGAAAAAATTCTATGTATTTAGGAGATTAAGGAGCCTCTTGTGTAATAGAGGTGATAGAGGCATGCTTGGATCTCCATTTCTTGTTCCTTGGGATGATGTAATACATGGATTTAAGTACATCGAAATCTTGGTATAAAGGACTGAGTGCAGAGTCATTACAATCTATTCTTAAAACTGGCCAAAACAATCCTTTCTTAATACAAATGACGAAAGCTTTGATATTTTCCAAACTATTGATTTTGCAGCTTAAACAGAATGGTTATGGGGCTGAAGGGGGGTATTTTTGATCTGTCATTGAAATGGTGTGCTTAATTCCATTTCTAAAGAGGGGCCTTAATTTTAAGACTGATTTCCAATTTAAAAATAAAATAAAATAAAAGAAAGTTAAAGAAACCTTGCCCCCAAGTTAAACAGATCTGATTTGGCAATCCTAGGAAAAGCAAGGCAGGTTGACCTATGGAAATGTCAGGGTGAAGGGAAGGGGCAGGTTGATCAATCTTAGCTGGCACTGCATGGGGATTGGGACAAGTGACCAAAAAGAGCTGAACATGTGAGGGAGGAGGCACCGCCTGGCCAATGAGGGCTGGCTCTTGCAGGGGTGGGGGAGCAGGCTGAGTAGCAGAGCCTGTTCTGCTGTAGAGGATGTGCAAATCAAAGCCTCAAGTTAGCCAAGTAAAGAAAAAGAGAAAAGGCAGACCAACAAAGAAGCGGATTTCAAAGAAAATTCAAGTGGTTGAGCAAAACACCCAGCCTCTGTTTTAAAAGCCAAAACCCCCAAACCCTAATGAAAGATGAAATAACTGATACAACTTCAGGTCAATTGCTTTTAGCTGTCTAAATGTCTTAGGCCCTTTTGCTAATTTGAAGGGAATACCTCTAGCCCTGGCCCTAAATCTCCGCTCGTGTTGCCTTGCAGAATGACATCTATGAGTGGGTCCGGGACCACCGCGTCCACCACAAGTTCTCCGAGACAGATGCAGACCCACACAATGCCATGCGGGGCTTCTTCTTCTCCCACATTGGCTGGCTGCTGGTGCGCAAGCACCCAGATGTCATAGAGAAAGGCCAGAAACTGGACCTGAGCGACATAAAGGCTGACAAAGTGGTGATGTTCCAGCGGAGGTGAGTGATGGGGTTAGAGCCATGTAGGATGGAGCAGGCACCCTACAGATGGGCTGAGGACCCCAAGAGCCTTTGATGGAGCATGAGGGGTTTGAGGGCATCATGTGAGAAAAGTCAGTCTTCAGTCTGCCCAAGGCTTTGCTGTGGGATGAACTGTGAGAAATGAGCTGTGCCTCTTCTATAGGAAGCATTCAGGAGCTAGTGCTACCTCCAGCTCACCCACACCACTTTCTTGCCTGCCTACCCTGTAGCATCTAGCCAGCAGTGAGATGGACTTCCCGCCACAAAGTACCTCCATGCCTGCCTGCCCACAGCCCAGATGCTGCTTTGGCTGGCGCAGAGCCCACTCACCAGTGCCTCGAGGCTATCCTTGGATGTTGTGGTACACCTTCCAGGCTATGCCTCTGCCTCAATGCCATCAGTCTTCAGGAAACAGTGTGGTGAAGGAGGAGTTGGAAACGGGGACATGAGAGAGGCAGTAACTGGGAAGGACAGTCTTGATTCACTGGTGTCTCTTGGATGGGGTATCTCTTACCCATCTGGGGCTCTGATCCCCAGAGGAGGTGAGCCTGTCACCAGGGCTGCACGGGTGGGGGACTGAACCCAAACAGTAACCACCCTCACCTACAAGGTCCCCAGTTCAGTCCCAGGTGAACCAAGCAAGATTTATAGCTTCCCTTCTTTTTGTGCCTGGGTCATCAGAGTGTTTCAGCTTCTTCTACTGCCATCCCTCTAGTGTGAGACACCACATGCTCATCAGTTTGATGATGCAGGTGTCTCTTGCTTGCACTTGTTGGTGAGGTTTATTTGACTCTGCAAGGAGGAGCTGCAGCACTGGGACATAGCTGGAGAGTGGACCTTCTCTGGGACTCTGCAAATAATGGAGTTCCTTTTATGGGGACCAGCATAGCTGAGAAGGAAATTACAGATTTAGTTTGAGTCTCCTGTCTGGTAATGAGACTTGGGAGTCTGGGCCATCTGCACATCCAGAGTAAAAGTTGCAGGGCTCAGGGGTGAGGTATTTCTGCACTTGATTTCCCTTGTATAGCTGAGCATGAAACTTCCAAAGGGAGGCCTGAACCGGCCCTTCCTGTCCTGCCTCTTCCACTGAGTATTTTCCTCCTGGTTCCTTCCTTTCCAGATACTACAAGCCCTCAGTGGTGTTGCTGTGCTTCACGCTGCCCACTTTAGTGCCCTGGTACTTCTGGGATGAATCCATCATCATCAGCTTCTTCATTCCAGCCATCCTGCGCTACACCATAGGGCTCAATGCCACGTGGCTAGTGAACAGTGCAGCTCACATGTTTGGCAACCGGCCATATGATCAGAACATCAACCCACGGGAGAATCCCCTGGTCAGCCTGGGGGCTCTAGGTATGTTCAGCATCCATGTCTTTTGCTGCGGGTAGACTGTAGGGTGTGGATTGCTCCTTGGGGCTGCAGCTGCTCCTAGGAATTTCTGTAAATCCAGGTGTCCCCACTTCTCCCTTCACCCTCCTCCTCCAGCCTATGCATCTGGGGGTGTTTCCCAGACTGGCCAGTGAGTACACAAGGGCAGTGGGGTTATCAGTTCCCACCAGCCTCTCTCCAGGCTGAAAAGGACTCTGCTACACTTAGCACCTCTTTATCTCAATAGCAATATTTTATTTACCCTGCTCAAAGGTCTCTGCTCCATTCACCAAACTGAAAACCATATGCAGTAGTCTCTGCTTATCTGTCTTAGATTTGTCAACTTGAAAACCAGCAGGTGCACCTTTGGATGTGTTCTCAGGGTAGCTGGTGATTTTGGGAGAACTTGAGGATGAGACAAGCCTGTTTATGTAATGTGTTTTCCTGACATTTTGGGGACCTAGGAAGGTATATACTAGGGTCAGCATTAGCCCTGATTCTTCTCCCAAGCCCAAATCCTCAGTTAATTTGCATCACTGACTCCACTGGAGCTGCACTGGTTTCCACCACTGAAGGATCTGCTTCTGGATTTTTAGCAGGGAGGGATTTGAACTGCAGAGACTCAGGGGCATAAGAGCAGGAGTACAGGCAATGCCATAGAAGCGCTGAGCATTGAAGCCAGCATGGACAGTGTCCAGAGCAGAGGGTGGCTGACTGGGGTAGGTCACTCAGTAGAAGTCTGTCTGCATTCTTCCCATCTGAAAATGCCTTTTGGATTTGGTATTAGGATTGCCAGTGCTATAGGAGGATTGATTGGCCTGGCTTGTTGGGACTTGCTACAGGTAGTTCAACTAGAACTAGAAGGTTTCTTATGGTGGAAGAGGAAAAGCTGTTGGGATTCTCCTGGTGTTTTGGTGCTGTTGGTGAGCCAGGGCTTTTAGCAGTTCTTCGCTGCATGCTCATTTTCCTTTAAAGCGCTGTAGGTCCTCTAACTGTCACTGCCTCATCTGGGCCAGCCTGGGCATGTTGGACCATGCCCAAAGCAGGTGTGGTATATTGTAGAGAGGTGAAATTGGACTAAGAGCAGAGAGGAACCTGGGCAATATCCAGAGCTTGTTTCAGGAATGTGGTGCTTTGGGCCAAGATAAAAGGGGCCATCACCTAGAGCTCTGCAACATCTTCTCCTTGGTCATATTTTGCAGGAGAAGGCTTCCACAACTACCACCACACCTTCCCCTACGACTACTCCACCAGTGAGTTTGGCTGGCGCTTCAACTTAACTACAGCCTTCATTGACCTCATGTGCCTCCTGGGGCTGGCCAGCGATCGCAAGAAGGTCTCCAAGGAGGTCATCCTGGCTCGGAAAATGCGGACTGGGGATGGGAGTCACAAGAGTGGCTGAGTTCCTGCCCCCCTTCACACACATCCACACCTCTCCTTCCTTCTTTTTTTCTCCCTTTCTCCCTTCCTGACCCCTCCAAAGATGCCGGACAAAGGTTTAATGTTCTGTTTACTAACTACTGAATAATGCTACCAGTTTGCTTAAGATAATGAGTTTTAACTTCCTTCCCATGCTGTATTTTATGTGATGTATTTAAGATCTAGGACTTCGCCTTTGTAACACAAGGCCACCCCTTTCCCTCCTCTCCTTTTCCTTTCCATTCTTTCTCTCCAGCCCCTCTACATAGTCTCCCGCTTTACATTGTCCTGGTCTCTCCCTGGCAGAGGAGCTGGTAGGAAGCAGCCTGGGGAGGCCCACTGCAGCTGGCTATGTACTAGAGTTAAGGGAAGCCTGTACCAGCCAGCTGAAGAGTTGAGCCAAAGTCAGTGACCCTCTCCCCACCATCTTACCCCCAAAAGTCCTTCTCCTGTCCCTCCTCCTCCCTCAAGGGCTGCAGACAGACATGGCATAAGTAAGCTGCTCTCCCTGGGAAAAGCAGCTCTGTCCTCTTCCCTTGCCACTGGGAAGAGAGTTGTCTCTTTCCAAGACGTCTCTTGGAAAGCGTTCTCCCCACCATGCAGCCTCTCTGGCTGGGAAGAGGAGAACCCCCAGACACTTTTAAGATTTCCAGCTAGGTCCACCAGTGGCTGGGGTGTGTGGGGGCCTGGTGGTGGCAGTGGGCACTGGAGGGTGAGCCTCGGTGGCCTTACTGCCATCTCCCTCTGGCATCACAGCCTCCCTCTCCACACTGTCTGCTGTGCCCCATGCCACCAGGGACTGAAGGCAGAGCCTGGCTCTGGGCTCCATGCCCCTTAGGAGACCCACAGTGAGAAGGGGGACAGATGGAGGGGAGAGCCACTGGCTGCTGTGGCGTGAAACTAGCCCAGGGTGGTTTTGTTCACCACCACCGCTGAGTTTTTTGCCAGTAAATTGGACTTTGCCAAAATAGAGAGGGGGAGAAGGATGTAAACCAAAGCTCCACCACTGAGTTAAGCTGCTTTATGTGCTGGAAGAACAGGGTCCATGCTGGGTAGCAGGTAGATGTTCTGGTGTCCATGCCAGCCTAGTGGATGCACATCCTGTGCTGGGTGCAGGGATGAGGCAAGGGGAGTACCTGTAGGCATAGGGAGGGGTGAGGGTGTCCTCGGGAGCAAGTCTCTCCATCCTCAGGGGCTCTGCTCAGTCGATTAACAAGTGCCTGATTAACACTGACATGCAGCTGGGTGGCAGAGGTGGCTGAGAGCGTTGAGACCTCCAAGGCAAGACACTGCCGCCGGTGTGGGCCACCTCCGGGCTTTCCTGCCCAGGGGACCCCAAGGTAGTCTGCCATTCCTTGCTTCTCCGAGGGAACAGGAAGGGAAGCTGAAAGCAGCTCTTCATCAGTCCCTGAGCTTGTCTCCCGGCCCCCTCGGTGAGCCATCTCACGGCCTCACTTCTTTGCTGGCAAGGCGGGCAGCGAGGGCGGCTGAGCCCATGGAAAGGTCAGTTATATCACTGAGCTGATGTGCACACAGCTGGAGGGTGTGCTGGGAAAAAAGAAGTCCTTGTGGGTGTTGTTTCCTGCAAGTTGCAGAGACGGCAGCTTGAGTTCAGGCGGTGGGTGAGGTTCATGGCCCTGAGCCCCTTAGTAGGCTGAACATGCTTTTTTTTTTTTCCCCCTAACGCTCCCTATTATTATTAATTTTCAGTAGTAGTAGTAGTTGTATTAACAGTATTGGTTTTGTTGCTTAAATGCATCAAATTGGAGCTGGAGGAAAACGCATGAGGTGGCCAGAACAAGGTGATGTTGGAGTGGGGTTTGCAGCATCTTCCTTATTCAGACAGGCTATGGAGAGCAGAGACAGAGCAGATGCCAGCTTCCTCGCCTTAGCTCTGCCACATAGCAGCTAGGCAAGCTTCAGGAGAGCAAGTCTCTGCAGCTTTGCTTCCTCCTGCTGCTGTGAAACTCACCATGAGCCAGGACAGGTCTGTGATATTCTCCTTAACAATAGCACACTCGTTCCTCAGAAAAGTCCTTCTCCTCTCCTTTCCTCTCCCTGCTACCACCATGGCCTTGCTATTACTCAGCAATGGGACCCACTGAGGTTTTGAGCCATCAGGAGAAATGTGGTCTCCAGCTGAGAAGAACAACAGGAAAGAATGGAGCAGGGAGTCCTTCAGCTCCTGGTGTCAGGAGACAGCATCCTTACTGCTCTGAGGCTCATGACTGCTTGGGGGTCTGGCTGAGGCAAAGAACGTTGTGAGTAGAATTGTATCCTACCATGGAAAAAAAAAAAGAAAAAGCCTCCAAAAAATGAGACACTGTAAGCTCTGTAATTGTGGGCTGACTTTGCTCTATTCCAAGCCCCTCTGAACTCATAGAAGTCTCCAGAGAGGATGAATTTGCTCCAGACAGTAATTTGAAAGGGGTGTGGGCAAGGGAGAAGGTGAGGAGAATGACTTCCTTGCTCCTGGTGCCCTTACAATATTGTGTGACATACCCTATGGTAGAGAAGCATGCCATGACATGCTGCAATATTTCACATCCTCTCAGCAGAGGAGTGGGGTTTGACATCAAAGGTTCCTTTCAAATTTCAAGTGCTGATTTGGGTCCAGAATCTGGAATTAGGGTGGAAGCTGAGGAGCAGAAACCAAACAGTCCTGGTGTTTGCCCAGTCACTTTAAAGGTAGATTGGCAAATATCTCTGGGTGCCTTAAATCTTTCTTTAATACACATAGGAGTATTGAGAGCTATTTGCTGTAATTTTTGTTTTCTTTTTTTCTTTTTTTTTTCTGAAACATTTGAACATTTGAGAGGTTTCTTAATTATTTAATTGCCTACATTGAACTGTGGGTGCAGGTGATTTTGAATGTATTTGAGTTAGAATTATTGTTAGATTAAGAAACAGATACAACACTTTAAGTAGAACTTTGTTTGACATATATATATACATACCTATAAATATATATATATATTTTTGGTGGCATGTTTGTATCCTGGATGCGTCGGTACGTTTAGCTTAAATGAGTCTGTGAGAGGCGGGAGCAGAGAAGGCAGCAGTGGGACCTCATGGCTAGAGCAGCCATTCTCCTGGGACCTGTTCCCAGCTTAGCTACTCACTCACTGCGTCATCTGGGACAAAGTCACGTAAGAACTCCCTGTGCCTCAGTTTCCCTACCTGTAACGGGGTTATGCCCTGCCTCCCAGCGATGTGGTGAGGCTCACTGCCTGCCAGCTGAGCGCAGGGGAGGGGGGCTTAGGTAGCACACGCACACTGCTGCTGGCAGAAGCACGGACTGGTTTGTTTTCCAAAGCCATTCCCAGCCCCACTGGTATTGTAAAGTGCAGATGTCCAAGTGCAGGGTGTTCAGGGAAGAATTGGAAAGTTGAATCTGCACATTGTCTAAGCTCTGTCACTGCTGAAATGTGAGTAGGATATGATTTTTCACAGCTTAGGGATTTCTGCATAGTAGTATCTCTGTTTTGTGTACCGGAAAAACAAACAAACAAAC
>VWZY01005016.1:58849-82530 GCA_013399075.1 Chloroceryle aenea | reverse complement strand
GCAGCACCCGGGGCCCCTCGATGCGGCCCGTGTTTGCCGGTGCCACCAGCCCCTCGCAGCTGACGGGCTGATTTCCTCCACAAAACTGGCCCAGGCTTTGGTTTGCAGCTGCTGCTGCCAGAAAGCCCTTGTGAGTGGGAAGGCCAGAGCCAGCTCGCTGCAAACAGGAGCGTGGGAGAGAGCGGGGAGCAAGGGAGGGAGATGTTTATTTGGAGGAAGGTCCGGACTCTTCCAACAGCCTCCTTCTCCCCAGTGGAGATGTGGGACCAGCCCAGGCAATGCGATGTGTGGCTGCCCTGAGCTGTAGAAGAAAGCAAACTAAATGCTCCAGCTCATCAGCCAGCCACAGAAGCATGTCCCTGGAAGTGACAGAGAGGTGCTGTTTCTGATAATCCAGTGCACTTTTGATCCCAGCTATGCCAGCACAGCCCCTCCTAAAACAAGTCAAACAGAGAAGACAAATCGTCAAAATTTCTGCTTATTCAGCCAAGCCTGAAAATAAAGTTAATGATCCCTTTGTCTGGATTTCATGAGAATGGAACTCAGATCCTGGCCTCTCCCTCTTTGTTGAAAGCTGTTATTAAATTCCTTGCCCAAAATATGTTTTCATATGCTATCAAGCCCTTTAGCAGCACCAGCTCAGCATTTTGAGCTCAGTGCCTGAAAGTGTTTCACATGATCATTGCCAGTTTCCTATGTAATCCATGAATTTGGGATGTAGTTCCAATACATCCCAACTTTGCTTCTCTGAAGATCTCCCACTCTCCAGGGACAGGGAAGGAAGGGAAGGGTTAAAGTGCCAGCCAGCTCTGCTGGGTAGGAGAGGACAGGCCAACAAGTGTCTGCTTGTTCAGACCCAGCCAGCTCCCCAGGGAGCTGTAGGCCTGTGCTCCTGGCTGTCAGCAGCCAAGGGGAGGGATCGCTTCATGTTCTCGATCTGGACACAACAGGCTGGAAATGCCAGTGTGGTCTTTGGTGGAAGGAACCAGGTTCCAGCCGCACCGCGGTCCCCAGAGCCACAATGCAGTGACCACAACTGCAAGGAGCTCGGTGTATCCAGCCCAGAACTCTGGCAGCTGGACCAGGGAGGGTGAGCTAGGGAGTGGAGTGGTCCCACCAGGAGCTGCTCAGCAGCAGGCCTAAGGGCCAGCTCTGCACAGGGCCACGGGCTCCCACCATAGTGAGAAACCAGAAGCTGCTGCTGCGCCTCCAAGAGGAGCCAGGAGCCCTGGAAGGCTGTGGGGACCTCCTAGAGAGCAGAGGGAAGGCAGGCAGGGGCAGTGAACAAGATCCCAGGAGCCCCCTCTCCTCGGGCTCGGAAGCGCCTGTGGTCCGCGAGGCCGCGTTGTGCGATGCTCCTCGCGCGGGGGGTGTTTAGCCCTCTCCAGGGCTGTAGGAGGGAAGGACGGAGCAGGATACCAGGGAAGCGGCAAATGGCCTGTCCGGTAGAACAGCCCCTTGCCTGCTCTTCTGCTGCCCCCGTGAGCATCTCCCCCTCTAATTCAGCACAGTCCCCACCCCAGCTGCTGCCCGTGTTAGTAGTGTTTGCTCGTAATGTCCCGCATGCTGGAGTCGTGGGAAATACGAGCATTTCAGCTTTCATTTACATTAATAAGGAGCTCTGAGTTTAGCTTTAAAAACGGTATAAAAACATCAAAGACAATTATTCTGTATACATAGTCCCACTCAAATATGAATATGTATACATACACATAAACACACAAGTATCAATCATAAAATAGGATGCTTAGATTTGAGAGAGAGGCTTAAAGAACCTAAACAAACACATCAGTTGTGTTATTATCTGGTCTTCTTGTGACTAGAAAGTTGGCACTACATGAGAACAATCAAACCCTTGCTTATTTCGAATTCTTAACTAAAAAAAGCATCCAGTAAAACTGTATCTTTTCTTTCTTTTCAAACTGCGTGGAAAGATACAGCGCTTTGCAGAACAAAGAGTATTTCATAACGGAGACCATAGTGACGACAGCTGTTACATGCCAATTTGGCTTTGTAACAGACACATCTGCTTGTTCTGCATTATTTTTTTAGTTCTCCTAAAATAGCTTTTTACAAAACCCTGGTCTTTCTCACTCAGAAGAAATGCCTATCTCTTTTGAAAATGCCTGTGACCTTCAGTCACTTTATAAGCTGACTAAACCAAATTGTCATGCTGACAAAATAATGGTAAATACTCGTCCCTTCATCTACAGAGAGGTTTTCCCTTCTGTCATATTTACACAGATATATAAACTGAATGGTTTCTATGCTAATCACCCAATTCCAGTGACACCTGCCATGTGAGTTTTAACATTCAGAAACAGAAGGAGACTTGGACAAGCACTGCTCTTCTTCCTTACCTTTTTGAGCTGCCTAATTAAATACTGGTGATGCAAATATCACACATTTAACTGCCATTTTATCACCTTAAATAGATTGGGCCTGACCATGAATCCCAAAGAAACTATGTTTAGATGCATCGTTCTTAGATGATCATTGGGGCGTGCATCATTAGAAACCCAAGGTAATTAAGGTACAGGCCCTGAAAGACTACAGCTGTGAATGAGGTCAATGTTTTCCCACCTCAAGCAGGTGATGGAGGAAGGAAAAGAGAGCTACCCTGCACTCACCCACATGCTATCCCCCTTCAGCCAAAATTCTTCTGAGATTACTTAGAGTTCAGATGTCTCTTCTCACAGGGCAAAGATGGTGGAGGCGGTTTCCAACTAAATTCAGCAATTTTAAACTTATGTATGAAACCCACTCTGGTTAAATAAACGTCCTCTAGAGTCAAGAGAGACAAGGTGGCGGTTCCTGCAGTGACTCACAGCAACAATCTGAGATACCTGTTTTAGAATAGGGTGAATCATCTTCAGGTGGTGCATCTGTAACTTCTATATATGGATACCTGTATTGGTTGTTGGATACCCGTCTTTTAGATTATGAGTTTGGTGCAATGAGTTCCACGCCTGGATTTTAATAAGGAGAACCCTCAACACTCCAGCAGTGACCCATGAAAGCACAGACCCTGAGTGCTTAGAGCAAGAAACATGTCATCTGAGGCATTTTGGTGGCTTTGGTCTGTGACTCAGCTTCCTTGTTTGGAGCTAAGGAGTCTCAAAATGCCCCAAGAATTACTGGAAACATGAAACTGGAAAATTTTAGATGCACAGATAAGAGTATTTTCTGGGTTTTTTTACACAGGAGGTGATAAGCTTCTGGAAATTGTTGCCATAGGATGTTGTGGTGGCTGACAACATCAACAGGTTCACATAGGGTTTAGAGAGACTCAGAGCAAACGAGATCCATAACCAGATAGCAAAAGCAGAGTTGTGACCTCTTTAACACATGCAAATGCAAAAGGTTTGTGGACACAGGTCTGAGTGGAGTGGACCTCAAATAGCCCCCAGGCTTGCAGGCTCTCCCTAAACAGCCTCTCAGGTTGCCACTGATGGAGAGCATGACATAGGGCAAGATGTATCATCAGTATGAAGTCTTCCTCTGAAAGGCTACCCAGCATTGTCAGGCAGGTACAGTGGGATGGGGAATAGTCGTCAGTAGTTATCCTGCTCTAAATTCTGCTTTTGTGATGGACCCTGACACCACATGAGAACATAGAGGGCTGGATTCACAGCCCCAGGATCCCACCCAGCTTTGGAGGCAGTGCTTCTATGATTCCATGTCATTCCTTCCAGATCTTTCAGTTCAGTTCTCCCATGATTTGTTTTTAATAATCCAAACTTCTGAGAGGCCAGCCATCAAATTAGCAAGATATCGATGGCACACAATAAATAAATACCTAACCTTTTGGAAAGAAGCTCGTAGCTCAGTTTGCCAGTCCTGACTAGCAACCTCATAAATGGATATGTTCTTCTGACTAATGACCACATAACATGCTGGGATTGATGTTGTGGAAGATATTGCAGACACATGGGAGTTTTCAGGAAATATCAAGGCTTTTTAGAACTTCTACTAACAATGCACTAGCTTTGTTTTAGTATCTGTGTGGGATTTATTTTCTGTGTTTATGAGATTTTTCTTTGTCTCCAGTCTCTACAATTCCAATTAGCCTGAGTCATGTGCAGGCAGAGCATAAGGGGCTGTGTTAGAGGAGTATCAAAAATGGAAATTTTTGTTTCACAGAAATTATCTATATCACTACTAGCTTTCATTTGGATTCAGAAAGGTGAAAAATCAAAGAAAAAAACTTCCCAGTCTTTTTGGATTTATCTGAAGACAGTCCAAAAGCTGTGATTTCCCAGCTGTCTTGTCTGGTTGAGTGTTTGTGAGGCAGTTCTCTCTTTCAGCCTCAACAGTATTTTCCTTTCCTTCCCACCTTTCTTTTTGATTTGACTCCTTCCATTGTAATATACACAATCAGCACCTCTGCACACAAATACAGCTGTAGAGCTTTTGCTTGGGGAAGCATTTCGATTTTGAAAATACACAAACTAGAACATTTCAAAACTGGCCAGAACATTTTTCTCCTCTAAATTGTATTCTGGTTTCAAGCAGTGTTTCAGTTATGATGTTCACATTTTCTGCTGGCAAGAGGTCCCCTCAGTGGAGTTTAGCTGGTCAGAAGGACAATTCAGTTTTGGGCTGGGCCAGCCTGGAATCTGAGTCACTACTAATGCATTTATTTGGTTCCCACTCTGCTACTGGCTTCTTACATGACTCTGGACAGGTCTCCTAATCCTCCAGGAAGTGGCACAGATGCTGCTTTCCTCCTTTCCAGATTTTCTGCTGTGCCTTATAGAGGAGAGACTTCACGTTCCACATCTGTCACTGAGAAGCTAGAGTGTGGTTAGAGATGTTAAAACCCAAATGGCCTTGATAGAAACCTTCTGTCTTATCTGCTCTGTTTAGAGTTCAGCTGTTCCTGGTTTTGAGGTTCACAAGGCAGGTCCTCAGGCCATCCCTCAGCCTTTGAGGAAAACCAAAGCAGAACCTTTGCAGCTGCAGAAACCATTACCAGAACAAAACATCTGCACAAGGAGAGATACAGATGCACTGAAACTAAAACACCCTCTCCTAGAAGGTACATGCATAGGCTTTTCTCTCAAGAGACTCAAATCAGTTCTAACTGTGCATTTAAATAATTAATGCTTTTGAATGATTGATGGGTTGAGGTACAGCTCTCCTAAGTATCTAGTTTGTACCATGCCTGGATCCTCATCTGGATGTCTTGAGCTAATAGAACAGCACAGAGTGGTAATAAATGCTTCTGCCATGGGAATTGGACACATTTAATTCCTTAGCAGCATGTTTACTGTCAGCTCCTTCTTCTACCAGAACAGGTACAGGACATACTGCAAGGATCACTAATTGCCTGACACGTCTTTATCAGTAACCAGCTCAGTTGATTTTTCCCAGCACTGGTGTCATGTTGTGATGTAACAGATTTCTGTTTGGACCCTTCTCTGTCTCCTTTCCAGCACTGCTCTGCCATCCAGTAGCACAGTTGCTGAGCTGGGGCAAAGGCAAACTCTAAGTTCAGTGAAAGCTAAGGACAGTCTCTTTGTCCTTTAGTTGCACAGTAAAGATACACCTCCCTTCCATATGGCTGGCACATACAGATATCTCTAACCCAAACATTTGACTGAGCGCAGCAAAGTGAGTGCAGACAGCCTCCAAACTCACAAGGTCTCCAAGAGGTACAGCAGATAGCTTTCCTGGCCTCATGGTGTCATGTCTAGCACAAAGGTTAGTACCACACACATATTTGTAATGTGCTTGCTGTTCACTGCCATGCTTAAATGCATAGAACTGCTCAGGGCATGTCAAATAGTAATTATTTACGAGGTCAGGCTGGGATCAGACATTGCATCTTTCATGCAGACCCCACTTCAGAGCACATTTGCCTATTAAAAGCACTCGCTTCCCTTCTGCAAAAAGGCTGCTGGGGAGAAAAGAATCCATTCCTGGCCATGAAGGGGCTCCATTGAAGTGGTAAAAGAGAGCAGTACTCATTTAGAAAGTGAGTTATCTTAAAGATAATCCACCCCCTCGAGTCCACAGCTAGTGATTCTTCTTTACTGACATGTCAGCAGGGCTTTTTCACACTTTTCTGGTGGTTTATATTTTTTTATCATATGAACCACAAACCACCACCTATTTTAAATTTATAATTCTGTGTAGGACTTCTAAATCCTTTTGAAACCTAGCAGAAAATGTCAGCAATGCAAAGACATGCTACGTATGCTAGCCTGCACATCTGCCAACCTCACCCCCACTGTCACAGGTAATAGCTGCACAGCCAGCTGTTTTCCCCACCAGGTTATGTAGTGAGTGAAGTAATCAATTCAGAGTGTTCTCCATTTTGGTTCCTTCTAAAAAGCTGACTCCTTTTGTTTTCTTGGTTACACTAGTCAGTTACCCCCTATGACTCCTTGTTCCTTGCAGCTGACAGGGATGTGGGTCAGAGCATCAGACTGACTGGGTCCTCTCTCCCTGTTGGCTGCTGCAGTTGCACTGAAAGCCAGACCTCCTAGTAATGTGGGGAACAAGACCCAAGGGATCCTGCAGTAGGGAACAGTTAATGTAATGGTGATCAGGAGCCCACAGCTTTGTCTATTACACTGTCCCTTTATCCAACCCTTATTACCAACCACTTCGGCTGCTCAGGGCAGGAGCCTTTTTGGAGGGTCAGACTCCATGGGGGAAAAGGCAGGGCTAGAATCAGGAAGGGTTTCAGAGCACTCACCCCTTTCCTTCAGTGTGGACACCCAAGATGATAAACACTTGTTTCTCCAGGCTTGCTGGCTGGCGTTAAATTCAGGCTTGCCAGCTACAGCCCAGACTTCTTTGGAGACCCTTGCTGTGCAGCCAGTGAAGGTACTTCCTCTTTCAGTAGTAGGAGACCAAGAATCCTCTGGGCAAAACCAGGGAAAGTCATCCAAGACCACTGGTGAAACTGCCAGACTGAGCCAGTGCCGCACACAAAGGAGCCAGACTAATTGAGACCTGCTGAGAAGTAGACTATCTCATTAACCACACGTATAGGAAAGCCCCAAGCAAACCTATTCACAGGTAACAAGCTCAGCATGCTGTATGGCTAAGATCCCAGAGAGCTCACTCCTGGTTTGAAAGCTTGGGCCATCCTGCCCTGCTATGTTTCCATAATTGGCAAAGGTATAATTTGCTAGCTGCCAGGTGCCATGCAGTTATAGCACTCCTCTTAATCCTGCAGAAAACTCTGTTCTTCACCAGCAGTCAGGCTGGGCATTACAACACAGCTATCGGAGGAGGTCATCGCTCCATATATGACACAGCTGGACAACCAGGAAAAACCTCTGCATGTCCAGATTCAAATCCGTAAGCTGTTCGAAGGAGTGTCCTGAAGACAGAAATGCTGAGACAGGACTGAAGTCCACAGATACTATTAACAATCAGGAACCAGAACTGGTCTACCTGAACTTAAGTGTATATATCTCTCTAAAAGGTATAACTGAACAGTATTGGTCAAAAGGGATGACAGAAGATTGTTCATATAGCTGGTCACAAGCCCAAGCACACATTTTAAAACGGTTCCCACTGTCACCTGACCATTTGGTAAGACAATGAAGCACTTTATTTTTGTGCCCAGCATCTTGGTCCGAGAGCAAAAGAAGATCTACCAGCCTATGGGACCTCCTGAGCCCACATCTCCATATATCTCCATGGATGGAGAGATCCAGGGAATAGCAAAAAAGGGGGAAGACCCCAAACAGTCTGCAAAACACAAAAGCAAGCTGGGATGGGGAGCCTTTCATTGTGTCACATAGAGGTTCTTAGACCAGTTGGAGTAGACAAATGTCAACTTCATCCATGTAAAGATGATGGTGTCACTGTGCACAAGTACTGATCCATCCAGTTTATTCCCAATGAATTCCCTAAGAGCCCACCTCACACCACAGTATCACATACTCTGCCAAGGGCGTGTATCTCCCACCACCCCAGTGAAGTGCTAACTCCTGGTGTCACAAAAAACCCCTTTGTACAAGTTTGTGTTTAAATTCTAGATATTTCTGTAGATTTGGATGGAGAAATAGTTATCAGAAATTATCACAGGCCAAAGAAAAGAAAGAGATATTTCAAAAAAATATTACTTGAAAGTTTCCCCAGGATTGATAAGCTTTGGAGACAAGAAATCCTGATGAGTTTGCAAGAACTGATAAATTTCCACCACCAGAGTCTAATGCTGTAGAAGGCTGCCAGCACACATTAGCATCTACAACAGGTTGTATAACTTAGATCACACCCAGGAGGGCAGTGGTTGCTATATGGAGATGAAGAATACAGAGTTATATATACAGCTGGTGAAGCAAAGTGTCCTCTGAAGGAATTTCTAAAGACCTATCTTGAAGCCAGTGGTGCATCATGATGACCTTCTGCTTCTGAGTGTGCCCCTTGGGGTTTGCCTCCCAATGGTTGCTCCACCTAATAAGCAAGTGCAAATAAGTGGTGTTCTATGTGAATAGTTACCTGCTATTACTAATAACACCTTGATTAAAGCAGCTAATGAATTGACAAAAGCAGGTAATGAATAAAAGGTATTTTAAGAAATAGCAGTCGTAATCTGTCTTATCCCCTACCAAAGAAAAAGGAATTTACACCACTTGTTTGGGAGAAACATGCTAGAGACAGTGTGGCACTCATACCTCTTCATGGTGGGAACTGCAGACCCAGTTAGGGCAGTGAGTGTTGCTTCAGGACAGATTCTTTGACCAATACAAACATGAAACAGTTTGTTGAAATCCTTGCCACTGCTTGCCAGAGAGAATTGGTGGCTGTGGGGAATATGTTCCTCCTCCTGAACTGTGCTACAGGAAATTGAGTCAAATCCAGCCCTGTGGAGGGACTTGTCAGGACCATATGCATGTTTGTAAGGGCAAGACCTGTTCAAAGAAAGGTGTTCTCAAATAACAGACAGCAGGGCTCATGTAATAACCGCTGTCTGCTCCATCACTCACACATTGTCTTCTCTGCATGGCGGGGGACCATGAACTGGCAGACCCAACTCTGCCACAGAAGTCACTCTACAGACGTGGGTTGTCACTTGAGTTTGCTATTTTTCTAAAGCATCTCCATAGCTGGTGCCTTGTGTCTGCCACTGATGTCCAGAGAAACTACACAGACTCAGCACTTCTAATGCAGGAAAACAAGTGTTACAAGTCACACTGCCACTGCAAAAAAATGAGACCCACAACATTTAATCTTGTAAGCCTCCTCCTCAGTCTGCCTCCAGGTAACCTGTATTTCCAACTCTGCAGGGCTGTCAGGTCTGTACCTCTGCAAGGAACAGACAGATTTCTCCATCTATAAAAAGAATGTGAGGTTGTTTGAGTAACTATTGCAACAAAACTAACTTTATTGAGTCAGACCAAAAGTATCCTCTGACTAACCGCAGCCAACAGCAGATGCTTAGAAGCCTATGGAAGAACAGTCAGATTATGTCTGGATGTTTATTTTTAATAACTACCATCAGCCTCATCCTCTGTGAAGCCTTCCTTCTACAAAAGTGCTTAAAGGCTTAGGCCAGATCACGAAGTCTTACAGCTCCTATCCTAGAGAGAGTTTATAATCCAAGAGGCAAAAGTCCCATATACAGATGCAGGTAAAGAGCTGCCTTGCAAGAGGCAGCCCAAAGCATTAATGGAAAAGCTGAGAATCAAATGCAGTCTCTTGTCACTGGGTTATTTTTCAAAAACATCTGTCCAAAGCATGATGGAAATGATTAAACTAAAGGCTTTGACAGGTGAAACTTCCTTCCAGATTTTCTGGTGGTGTTCCAGCCTTGATCACTGAAATTTCACATGCACACCTGACCTCTTTGAGCACATGAGCATGGTGCTAACACACGCCTAGCTGAAATGCCATTCAAGCAAAACTTTCTGCTTGATGAGCATATTTCCTGTTGTCTCCAGTAACTCCTTCAATGCCAGCACACCAATATTAGCAACATCATGATTTATGAAGACATGGAGCAGAGTATTTTCAGTGGCTTTTTTTCCCCCCCCTCACCACTGTCATCACTGATGAAGTCCTGGCTTTGAGAGCTTTCTGGGTTCAGGCAGCTTGAGCTGGCAACCCCAGTGAGTTGTGTCAGCAAACATCTGCAATGAGCATCTGACTTCCTACTGTCACCTGACCGTTTGGTAAGACAACAAAGCACTTCATTTTTGTGCCCAGCATCTCGGTCCGAGAGCAAAAGAAGATCTACCAGCCTATGGGACCTCCTGAGCCCACATATTGCCTACAGCCACTCGATAGCTTAATACCCAATAAGAAGCCAAACTGTGTGTGATCGAAGAACAGGCAAAAAGTGAGCTAGCTCAGCTATGCTTTAATGATATTAGTCATTCAATTTTCCTCCCTCAAAGTTCTCAAACCTTGCTTTCCTTTTTTTCCCCTCTTATCTCTTTCACCTGTGTGAAACACTTATGATGTCAATCATGCTGAGACAGTCCTGAAAACTTTGCTTAGCTTTGACACTTCCATCTTTACCTCAGAGTTCAAGGAAAGCTTGTGGGATGTGAGCAGCTGAAAAGCTAAAGGGACTCCTTTCCAATCCTCTCTACCAGTGCCAAAACACTGTCAAGTCCCCATGCTTCAAGCAGAAAGCCTTCCTACTTCAGAAAGCAACATGCCTTTCCTCTACCTCCCGCTGTGCATAAGCAAGCAGGGTTGCTGATGGCATGGTTCCAGTGCCCTCTAAAGCTTCCAAATCACTGCTGCCAGCAACCCAAGCAGATACCACCTTTGTCAGCAAGGTGGCATTTAGAAAGCCATAGGGTATCAAGTGAGAGGTCTTCAAGGCTGTATCACCAGGCTTGCCAGACAGGAGCCAGCAAGAACCTTAAGATTAATTCCATCACTTCAGGAGTTAAATTAATTACAGCACAGATGGTGTGGGTGGAGGAACCTGTATGAAGTAATTAAGCAATACACCTACTCAAGTTAAACCCGAGTGACATTCACTCCCTCCCCTCAGAGAGGTGTCTCCGGTCTGAGCCTATATGCAACAAGGTGAACATACCAGCTCCTCCACCAATGGGGTAAAAAATTCCCAACCTCCCTTTCCCTTGTCAGTCTCATGAGGAATTTTTTATTCCTCCCCCATAGTGCATGAAGCATGAACTTGACTGGGACTGAAGAAGCTTGGATGCTCACTCCCACTCTGCCACTGACTGGCTGAGGCATCTTGGCCATGCCCCCTTGCTCCTTCTTCACAAGGAGTAATGCCTACCTCACTGTTCTTAGGCAACACACCCTGCTGCACCCATTAAAGGAGTAATTGGACCTGTCCTAGATGGCTAGAGGCTTGAAAATCAGTTGGCTTTGAACTATCCCAAGGCCTATTTGATTCTGCATTCTTACCCAAGATATTTTTGTAGATGAAGAAAAAAAAAGTTTCAGATACAAATGGTTTTAAAAATTTGACATTACCTAAAGGTTTACAAATGGTTTGTTTAGTGATGAAACAGCAGAGGATATAGCCACTTAATGCCTTTAAGGTAGGAGATCTGCTTTTCAGATATCAGAGGAGATATGGTAGCTGCTCATATCTAGTAAGATTCCCTATGGGCTCTGTTTGAAGATCAAACATCTGTAACTTTCCCTCAGAGAGGGCAGATTACCAAGCAGTGCAGGGACATGGTCACACCAACAAAAGTGCCAGATTTTCTGTTTGTCTGCAAGCACTGGAGAGTTGCTGAATCTTTGGCTGACCACAGAAACTTGAGAACAGTAAACTTCATGGGTGATAAGACTGATACCAGGCAGCAAGGAAGCCAGCTGACTGATGCACACCCATGCACTCTGACATGGGAAGAGCAAAGGGTTACTCGAGTGTAATGACCTGATCAGGCACTGCCAGCACACAAACACCTGCTAAGGCTGAAATCACCCAAGAAAGGTAGCAGCTCAACAGTGGACCTCATGAAAGGGTGGCTTCAGCCTTCAGCTTCTCAGCTAACACTTCTTGAGCTCTGCCTCTCCACCTCGGTATCTGTGACATCATTAGTCAAGAAATATCCCTGGTTTGTCCAAAGAGACCCCACAGCAGACCTGCTCTGTCATAGAGAAGAACCTACAGTTCTGCTGGGAAATTGTTCTGAGATCTGAGGAATGAATGCTTCCTATGCCCCTGGAAGAGGGCACAAAGCTACTTAAAAGAGCAGCTATGTCCCCAAAACTAATTAATAATCTTCTAGAACCTAATGATATCCCAGCAACAAGTGAAGAAATGCCACACATGAGGTCAGACTGCCACATCACCATCAACAGAAAGACCTTCACAAGCCTTCATTGCATGTAGGGCCAGAGACAAAGGCACCATTTTCTTCAAAAGTAGGGGACTCTAAACAGTCAGAGACACAGGCTCTGGAGCCTCAGGATTGCTTCAGACCCCAAAAGCTTCTCTTTCACACTACCCAGAGGATACCTAATTGCAAAGAAAGCAGTGGAAACAAGGGACAATTGCAAAAAGATAACTGGGGTTCTCAATATTCTTTATTTCCTGAGAGCAAATCATGCATTGCTTTGCCCCCCTTCCCCTATAGAGTACCAGATGTAGTGGGTAGTTTCCAATACATCTGCTTCCCCTTTTCTCTAGCAGCTGCTTTACTAGCCTTAAAATAACCACCTAAGCAGAATTTCTGAGTCTTAATCTTGAAACCTGCACTAAAGTTTTACTGCAGCCTATAATTTCCCCAGCATATAATATCAGCAACATCCTACATACCTGTATCTCCTAAATAAGCTCCCAGGAGCTTCTGTCCCAGCAGGGTCCTTTTATAGGAGCTCAGCTGCCCTCTATCTTCCACCAATCCCCACACCTGGAAGGGGGAGCAGGTGCAGCTGAGCTTCTGCCTGGCTCTCCCTAAGGGGTCAGTCCACCTTTCCTCCCCAGAGCAGTTACAAGCTTGTGCTAATTTCAGTACAAACTCTCCAAAATGCCCAGGCCGAGCCCCTAACTATGCCTGAAAGAAATTTGTTAACATACTTGAGCATAAGAGAATGATCCACCATCTTAGCATTGCACAGAGGACATCCAGCTCAAGGTTTACGTGTGTGGAAGGTCATTTTGGAAATTCTGCCCAAGATACTATGAAGCACCCAGTTTTCAGAGGGCAGGAGCTCTATTTTTCCTGGAAGTCAGGATTAGAGAGGGGTTTATGACTGTTTTGTTTGTTTGTTTGTTTGTTTTCCTTAAATGTTTCTGATTTCTGCTCTTGGAAACCTGCTTGTAATCAACAGTTCCTTGGGGATGATGGCTTTTGTCCTCTCAGGATGACCATCAAAGGTGGAGGGAGAACAGCTCCAAATTACCATTTAGCTGGTGCTACAAACAAGATATTTGGGGCCGCCTTCTCCTCATTTTTATAGATCTTAGCACATTTGGAATGTGTGGCTCTTTGGCTGAGCTCAGATGAAGCCCCAGAAGTGTCCAGTGGTCCAAACTGGAAGAGCTCTCCATGCAAGGTATCACATGAAGGACATATTGGGACTGAGGTCATAAGAGGACATGGCAGTTGGCACTGTTTCCATTTGTTGGGACACTGAAAGCAGAAATCTCAGAGGACCAAGTGATTTTATTGGAGGTCCTACAGTTTTTCTTGTGACATGTAGAGCACTTGCTCCTTCAGTGCATGGGGAGGATGGTTGGCATGATAGGATGCTGCTGAATTCTCCTTTACTACATTATTAATGCAGTTACTTTGAGAGAGAGGGAAGAAAGACACACAGTTTGGTGGAAATGCTGACGGAGTCCTGATATCCAGATCCTTCCTCTCAGAGGAGACTTTGCTATTGAGTCAACTTAGCAAACAAGATGCCATTTGATTATTCAGTTGTTTTCTCAGCCAGTATGGCCAAAAATGATTGCAAACTACTCTGCTTTTGGCCAGGCATTTGATAGAGTGCCACATTATATATTTATTAAAGGAGTGAAGAAATCCCAACCAGGCAAAAATAGCAAGGCTTGGATTAGAAACTGGCTGGCAGATGAGGAACAGAGGTTCACTGTTGCTTCAGGATGCTTAGTGTTGCCAGAAAGATCCTGCACAGTGTTGATGTGGGTTTGCTAAGCACAGAAGACACACAACTGGCTTGAGGAAGTGCAGTGAAAAACAACACCAGGTCTTTCGGATGACTGGCTGATGTCTCAAAAAGAGAGGTAGTAAGCTCGCTTTTGCAGAGCCTGCACACATCAGCTCCTTGCAGCCCTGCAGAGCTGGTAGACATACCATTTGTGGTGTGGTGCACAGTGGGGGCTGCTCTTCTGCCATGCAAGATGGGAATTTCACTCATTTAGTGACAGGTGGAGAAATATTAGTGACCTTCTCATTATTTATGGAAAAAGGACAAAAATTCCTGTTTAAAAATGTCCTTTGTCAGGCTTCTTCTAGTCAAAAGAGAGTTTCCCTTATGAACTGATACCTGCTACCTCCTGTGGTGTTTCTAGTGGGTGGTTAAAAAGGGAAAAGGGACTGGATGGTCCAGTCTCCTTAAACCTTTGGGGTTTGTTTCCTCTTCAGACAGGGCAAGGACATCCCAGATCATTCTCTGGTGCCAGTATGTTATTAGTCCTGCTTTCTAAGGGTGTCTCCTCTGCAGAGAACCACCAGAATTACTGCAAAATTGCACTTTGGAATCCAAGACCAGGAGCTGACTTCTTTTTCACCCAGAAGAATACTTCTAGCAGGCGGTGGAGACAGTGTACAAATCATGTCTGAGGTGCCATGCTGCCACTTGGAGGGCAGTCATCTCCACTTACAACCTGGATGTTACACCTTCAGTCACTCCAAACCTAGAAAGTGTTTTATATACCCACACCTTCCTGAGTCAATTCTCATCACACGTGATCTGGAGTCAATATGGCCAAAAGATTGTTTGAGTAAATTAATTCATATAAAGACTTTGATGCTTCTATTAAGATGAGTGAAAGCTTCCATCAAGATCAAGTTCTCCATTGTGCTGAGTTCTGTACAAACCCATGCTGGGAGACACTCACTGTCTCCAAAAGCTTACAGTCTAAGTATTTGAATGAGGACAGAGAATGTGGCATGTGAAAGAGGAATAATTTATCCATCATCAAAGGCTGACCTGGGATTAGAAGCCCCTGTGTCCTTAGTGGGATCTGCTATCTCCTCGTAGCATCACCACCTACCAATGACTGATACAGTCTGTAAATATTCACATTAAAAAGTCTCCCAGAAAGAAGCCACACTTCATTCTTGAGGACATTTTGTTCTTTCTCTGGTTATAAACCATGGGCGGGTAAGGGCATGCTGCATGCAAGGCTTCAGACATAGCAACAGCAGGCGGGCTGTGGCTGTAAGATTGACTCCTGTCATATGCAATCATCTATCAGCACACCCTGTGATGCTAATAGAGCCCTTCACAAAGTGCACAGTGTGCCTTATTAGCTGAAGTAAGAGCTGAGGCAGCATCACCATCCGTGAGTTGGAGGGAGAACTGCAGGGGAAGTGTGTCTGAAGTTAGTGCCTTTAGTGGCACTGTGTTGCATGTTTCATCTGCGCTCACCCTGATAGCACCAGGTCTGACTCGTGTTGCCAGATTTCTGAAAACTGAGGAAAGGAAGTCTGGGGCTCTGCCTCCAAACAGGTACTGCAATGAAATCTGACAGCAGAAAGTCTGGGAGTTAGCATGTCTTTCACAGTGGCAACGGGTCAGGATAAAACTACTTTATGAACTAAAGTTCACAATTCCAGAAAATACTGCCCAGTGATGGATTAATATGAAAGTCAGCTTCTTCTAATGTGGTGGTGGTCACCTTCACTCTTGGCGTGACAATGACTGCATTGTCCTCTAAACATAAGGCTCATTCCTGCTTTGCATGTGTTAATGTAAAACCGGTGCAAATGCCACTGTTGATTTTCATTCTGAGCCCAGATGCAGGTCCACATATAAACTCTGATGTTTGGAAAGAGCTGACTTTATACAGGATACTCTTGAGCTCTTGAGGTGGTGCCATCCCAGTGTATTGGGGTCTAAGCCCCCAGCAACCTCTGGCTAGAAGCCAGGATGTTCTTGTATCTTCTTCAGCAGGGTATCCTACTTCTCAACACTGGCATGCTGTGGAGTTACCCCAGCCCCTATTCATCTCCCTAGTAACAGGCTATGCTCTGGTCTGTTTTCAGCTCAGATGGATGATACAATATACCAGCTCACTGCCAGAGTCTGAGAAGTCATTATCTGTGCCATGCCTCAGTTACCAGCCTCTAGTCAGTAGCCGACACTTTGTAAGTGTACTGGGAGTTTGCAGACCATGTCCTGGGATGCTGCAGTGATGGAGTTCAGATAAGGATGACTTTGTAAAACATTCATACAAAGCAAGCTGGACTGCTCTCTGTTGTGACAAAATTTGCCATCATGCACTGACTCCCTTCAGTAGCACCTGACCAGCATGAAGCTCTCTTTCCTAGCTGTGCTTCAACAGCAGCACTCAGAAAAACTTTATTATTTCTAGTCACATTTCTTTTTCCTTTCACTCTTTGGGTCTATTTTTTTTAGGGCTCAGTTAAAAATCTTGATCAGGCCAGAGATGCTCTTAGACTGTAACCAAAAATTCCGTCCCCTTTAGACAGGAAAGAAAACACCTCCTTCAGAGAGTGTTATTCGTCAGTAAAACACCTCTTTGTGGTGGCCCTCATCAGTGGTGAAACCTTGTCCAGTCTGACAGTATGAAAGCCAAGTATCTTTCCCCAACATGCCAGCAAAAGTATATGCAGCAGCCTGTTTCTTGGGACACTTATAAAATAGGTCAGGGTTGTTCAGCAACAATGTGTCTGCAAGATTTTTCCAACAACCACTAATAAAAATGCCTCATGGTTAGGATTTTGACAGGAACCTGGATACCTGGATTCTGGTTCTGTCAGCAACAGCATTTGTAAAGGATTGGTGATAGATTTTGGGGTGCCGGTTTACCCTGCCCATCTTGGAGCTGCTTCTTCATCTTGGATGTCTGATTCAGCCTCCAAGTTCCTCATCATCACAATTTATTGGGACTGACTGACTGTTTCAGCAGAAGAGATGGTCCCAGCCAGTGAAGATGACACTGGGCAATGCTGGAGCCAGATCCTGAGCCCTGTGTTTTATTGGAAAGCTATTCAGCTTTCCTTACAGCTTACTGGGGGCCACAGCACTCCATGGGGTGATCGGATGCTCAGCATTGAAAAGCAGCCACTCACAAGGGTTAAGAGTAGCAACAAATAACACTCTGAAGACCAAGCTCTTGGCTGAGGACAGAGCAAAAAAAGATCTGGTATTTTACTATATGAACATGGAACACATGAAATCTCTCAGGCAAACAGCCAGGACCCACACTCAGCAAGTTTTGGGCACTGCAGAGAGGTCCTACATGCCTTCTCAGCCTCGCTACCTCCTGTCATTTATGGCAAGTCTTTTGATATTTGGTGTTCATTGGGAAGCCTGATCACCCACAAC
This sequence comes from Chloroceryle aenea, assembly GCA_013399075.1. Lineage (NCBI taxonomy): Eukaryota > Metazoa > Chordata > Aves > Coraciiformes > Cerylidae > Chloroceryle > Chloroceryle aenea. The sequence goes on along the minus strand of VWZY01005016.1, from coordinate 65,076 downwards.
CCAGGACTCTCAGCTTGCATTTCATGTGAGAGAACAGCATGTTCCCAGCCCTGCCATTTCGAGAGGAAACAATCCCCAAGAGTACCTTAAAGGCTTGGACACAAATAGCTTCTCCTGTGTATTATTTTCAAGCCAGTCTCATGATTTTACAGGCCTGACTCATCCTGAGTAAATGCTGAGGGTTAGTCATGTTAGTTATCCATAGGCAAAGAGGAAGGACCTCATTGGACATAGGCCAGTGCAGATTTTACCAGTTTTAGCCAAAGAGCTGAGCCAGATTTGCAGGTTCCTAACTGTGGAATCTGTTTTAGGACTTGTTAGGGGGCACACCAGTGAAGAAGTGTGCATCCAGATCTTCTGTGAGTACCGATGATGGTTTTACACCCATCTCCATGTTGAGGGCTGATGAGCACCTGACTGTTCCTGAGCTAAGGCCAAGTGTCGGTAGAAGACTCATGGTCTCCTGCAGTGGCTGGCCCGTGAGGAAGTGTCCTGCAGCACACCGGTGGCAGATGCATCTTGGTACACTGTGGCAGAGACCTCACACCAGGGCACTGCTGCCCTCCACCCATGGGCCGGCAGCTCCACGCCACTGCTGGGGACACCGAACCAACCACTTAGCATCATCTTGAGGTTTAATCCGTGCTAAGGCCTAGAGGCGCTTGGTCTGGAGAAGCAGGAAGGAGAAGAGGAGATGTTTTAAACTTGGATCCCCTGCACAGCGTGTTGTCTGGGGTGGACACAGCACAAAGAGCATTTCCCTGCACCCCTGCGATCCAAGGATGTTCTGCAGCAGCAGCAGCAGCGGCGGCAGCAGCGCCGAGCCGGGAGCTCCACCTGCCGGCTGCGGCACAGCCAGAGCCTCGGCCGCCTTGGGTGAAGAATACCCAGGTCTAAGGCGTCTGGAGCTATTTACAGCTCCTGGAGAGCTTGTGGACGGTTTCAGCTAAAAGAGATCAAAGCCCGTCACTGGGCAGGGCAGGGTTTGTTTTTCATAAAAGGGCTTGATTTTCTTCAGTTTGAAATGCAGTTTTGTTTCCTGACAATAATACTGATGGGAACACAGGGAGACTGAAAGGAAAACAACATGCGTGTCTCTGATGCAACAGTGGACCCATTTAAGCATCTCCAAGATTTCTCTTGAGTTCCTCAGGTCTGCCAAAGACCCAGGCTAGCAATTATTTACACCATGATGCTGCACCATCTTCCTGTTTTACCCACCTCATCTTGTGGCCCACTGAGTTCCACACACCGCTCAAACCCATAGACCTTTCACCCTCCAGCTGCTAATCCTTCTGGCCAGTACAGAAGGATATCCCTGCCATTTTTCTTTCTTTTTTTTTTCTCTCAGAGATGTTCCAGATCTTCGTGTACAGAGGCCAAGCACGTTTCCTCCCTTCAGAAGCAGAGCCCTCATAGGTGCTAAAGAGAGGCTCCTTTTGCAGAGCCACCTGCATTGATTCCCGTAACATTTACTCCCCATGAGCCTGAGCTTGTCTGTGGTGGCTTGAGCAAGGCTCTCTGAAGGCTGGTGATTGTGTCCAGGATGAGCAGTTGCACATGGCCAGAGCTCCCGTTTCCCAAAGGGCCGTGCTGGGAAGTGCTGTAGCTGCTGCTCTGCATTGGAGTCTGGCTTTCCTTTGAGGTGCATGGGGACAGGAGCAAGGTGCAGCTGGCAAGCAGCCAGGATGTGTTTCTAGACCTGGGAGCTCAGTATGGTCTGTCTCACCTCCAGGGTTATCTCATGTCCTGCCAGCCAGCCAGGAATGTACTTTAACTTGCTGAGTCCTGCTTGTCCCATTTACACCTTCCTGGAGTGCTATACATAATTTCCATCCTATCCTCACGGTCCTTCTTCTCCAAACTGATCCTCCTTCTCCTTTAATGGCACACCACCTCCACATTTTCCTTTGATTTTCATCCCCAGATACGCCACCTCTCAGGACTTCTGTCCCTTTTCCTCTTGCAGCCCTCAGTTGCTGGTTTGGTGGATGTTGGAAAAAGATGCTCTGGACCTACAGTTGCTTTCTGGACTCTTCAAAGGAATACTTCTTGGCCAACATGGTGTGAGCCTATGCAAGCTACTGCCATGGCAAGTCAAGACCATTCAGAGGGAATGTCCTCTCATAATGTAACTGAGAATATGTGATAAAGGAATCATTGTAGCCCAGGCTAAGGATGAACCCCAGCTTTGAAGTGGTCTAAGCTTACTTGCTCCAGGGCATAGCCAATTTTTACGTAAATTGGCTAAACGGGAGACCCTAGAGACCTTTGCCTTTCCCTTAACACTGGCTGCCTTGAGTGTCAGACTAGTCAGATGGAGGTAGGGGCCAGCCTAGGGCATAGGAAACTGGATCCATCCCCAAACTACTGCCCAGCTCCAGGCCTCAGTTTTGCATCCTGTAAAATAGGAAAAGTGGGGAAGCTCTTTTGCTGAGGCACTTTGAGAACTGCAGGTAGAAAACGCTTTGCAGGTGCCCATGCCTTGAACCTTGAACGGAACTATTGCAACATTTACCATTGCAACCTCTCTGTCCCTTCTGATGTGAAATAATTTTATTGGCTTCTTGTGCACTCCTTAAGCTTTTATTTTTCCCAACTGAAGAACAACCTAAACATATGACCCCCCTGCCTTTCCCCACAGTTTTGCAGATGACACTTCCTATGACAGGTGTGATGGATGTGCCAACTGACGCAGTTCACGGCAGTAAGCAGTGATCCCCTGACCTGTCCCTGCATGAACCATAAGGAGAACCTGCAAATGTGAGGACACGTTCAGTACTGATAAAGCACAAGCAGACCTTACAGGAGGCGGCTCAGCATGCATCACCCACACAGATAGCAGCGTTAGGGAACATAAAGGTTGCAAAATCAAACAGCAAAGAGGTCATGCAGCTGTTTGCATGTCCTAATGTGTCAATACCATTTTAATGGCACAATCTCAGATTGATATAGCTAAAAAATAAATAACCAGGCAGGCTTCTGGGCACACCAGCACCTTTCCTGCCTTTTCAGAGCCAACATGCTCAAAAAACCTGTTTGCCTCTTCCATTGCATATCAGTTGATCTAATAAAAGCTATTAAATTTCCCCAGCCTTTGTCTGGCTTTGTTTCTGGAATCACTTGACAGTAGAAGCAGAATAGCACAGGGCATGTTCAGTACAGGACTGCAAGCAACACTTTGACTTTCTCGAGGTGCTGGGGCATGTTTTGATGAGCATTAGACGCTATTGAAACCATATTTAGCTTGTGTAAAAGGCAAAGCTGCAGTCAAGTCAGTTGAAATCTGCTTACTGTACTGGCAAGCCAGACCTTTCTCAGACTTTTTCAGCTCTTTCAGGGTTGAATTCTGTGTTGCCCTTAGATAAGATTAATTTCTTTTTATTTCAATGTCATACCTTTTGCATATCTTTTAAACAGACTTTGAATTCCTTCTTGACTCCTTTAATAGGCATTTTATTTTAAAGATCTTCCCTTTGGGCATTTTGCACTGACACCAAGAAACGTTTGAGATACCTGTGAGCCAGACTTGAAATTTTTACCCCCACTTCTTAACCTCATTTTTCATATCTATCAGTTGCATTCATTCTAGGATGGAAGGCAGCAAGAGCATTAGAGGCTTTATTTTTTCCTCTTTCTGTGCTTACTTGTACAAGCTCTTTAAGGACAGTTCAGATCTCCTCTGTGCTCTGGAAATTAAACCTAGACATCTTACATTAATGGTTTCATTGGTGTTTTTAAAAAACTGGAACAAAATAACCCAGATGGTGGTAGGTTCTGCTAGCTCCTGTTGTCCTAAAATCCTGTCTGTTGTTCTGGGAGATGAACAAATAGTCAAACACACATTACAGCACTCAGTGCAAAGGTTGGTAGAGATCTGTATTGGCCAACGGGTCAGATGGGATAATATACCAGTCCTTCTGGCCATAAAATGTCTTTTAAAGCTCTTTAGGCCCATTTTAGAATATGGGCAGAGCGTTTGTTGGTAACAGTAACAAAATTTGAGGAATATTATAAAACAATTTTGCATCCCATTTTTTTAGAGTACTTCATAGCATTTACTAAACAACCTTTGAGAGCTGTAATTAAGTGCTTTGAAATATATTTGTGACAGTTTTGTTTCAGGCTTCGCCTCCAGACCCTTTGGCTTGAAAAATACGCTTGTTTCCGGGAAAGTGATTATTGAATTTAATTGAACTTAAAAGTTGACTGGCTCTGAAGCACCTGGTGCTGCTCAGTGCTTCTGTGAGCTTGGAGGAAGGCCTGGCTGCCTCTTCTAACAGCTAATAAAATTAATTCCTCCTCTTTATATTGGATATACCTACAATTATTTTTTTTTCCTCAGTTTTGCAATCCCCTTACTTAATCTTGAAGTAAACAGAAATAGCTCACCCCAGGGAACTCGATGTTGTCCTTCCTTTCCAGTTGGTCAAGTCATGTCTGAAGTGTTGCACGGTTTCAAAATGTTGTTACTGCTGGATCCAAGGAATGAGAAAACTCTGGACCAAGAGTCCTGAAACAGACATTTGGAGACTTACAAGAAACAGATAAAAATTCTGCATATTGTCAGTGGAAATAAAGTCCAGGTGCAGGATGGTAGCATCCCCTGCATCCCACCAGAGCTCTCCCGGGAGGGCTAAGCCCCTGTAGGGCTGGCAGCCTCTGGGCAGCACTTTAGCTCCCCTGGGGCAGCATCAGCCCCTGCAGCCTCTCCCTACACCAGGCCATGACAGCCTCTTCTGGCAGGGAGAGCACCCCCCACCCTGTACTTGATTTAGGCCACAAAAACCATTAAACTGTACTAAACATTCTACTTCAATATAATAAATAATACAATAATAATAAGACAAGTAAATAAAGGGCTTACTTCCCTCACCTTTCAGTTTCTGGGGCTTTTATCTTCTACTATCTACATTCTCAAGCTTTTCCTCTGTGTCAGTAAAAGGTTTTCAAATGCTCACAGTTCTAGGAGCTGGGGCTTTAATTAGTGCAAATGCCACCAGCCTTGCTGTGGTAGGATGCAGCTGGGAGGCACAGCTGGCTCTGGGATCAGTTGCTTGTGGCTGCATTTTCTCCTAACCTATGCCCTTGCAAACCATCCAGCCCCCCCAGGGTGAGGGGTCCTGCTGGCTGGGTGAGCAGCTCTTGGGCAAAGGGAGCGTTTTGCCAGCAGTGCCCTTTGTGTTGTGCCTGAGCTCCCTGGCCTGGGTAGAGCCTGTCTCGGTCTGGGATGGCCAAAGTCTGGATGAGGGCAAATCTCTGCTAGGCAGGTTTCCCTCCCCAAGACTGTGTGACTCAGGAGAGACATTTGTCTGGCCTAGGCAGCACAGAGCAAATCTCAACCTCCAGCCAACTGTGGGGTCTCATATCCCTTCAAATCCTGCCCTGGTCCAGCCCTTCTCCCCAGAAACTGCACCCTGGAGTGAAATGAGTTCAACTGGTTTCAGCACGCACTTTAGCTGATTACATCCACAGCACGAAAAACAGCTCTTCATTGTAGAGAAGATGCTCCTACAGCTCTGGGACAGAGTGGCACAGTTGGTCCTGGTGACCTAAGGCCAGTCAGAGTGGCTGTGGGTGGCAGTGTGACAGCAACAGGGGTGTCCCATGTGGCTAGGAGACACAGACTGGATGAACTTCTAAGTAGCTTCAGCAGCTCTTGGCCTGGGATAAGCCCTCACTGAGAGACAGACCACTGACCCTCCCAAACCAAAGGCACCCCTCCCGTGGACTTCATAGGGAACCCAAAAAAGTTAAGGGGAAATGGGACAGTTTACTCAGAGGCCTTTCTCCTGGGGTGAGAGTGGCGTGTTGTAAACAAGAGGTGGGAAGAAAGAGCAGGTCATTTTGATGGAGAAGCTGATGGAGGTAGGAAGTGGCCCCCATTCCCCTTAAACTCCTGGGGGAGACTGAGGCAGAGACGATGCTCACCTATCTATTTCCCAGCCTTCTCCAAGCTCCCAAGCACACTGCATGGCCTCCAAGCAGCATGCACAGGCGGCCCGAAACCAAGCCCCTGCACCACAGAGCACCCAGCACACCCTGGCCCCTGGCCCCAGTGATGTCTCCAAGGTAGAAGGAGGTGAGGGCACATGGAAAGCAGCCCATCCAGTTGCCTTTGCAGGGGATGCAGAGGTAGGGCAATGCTGGTGGAGATTGAATCTAGTGATTACTTTAAGGGATTTGCTGTCTCTTTCTTTATCCCTCTCTCTCTTTCTTGTTTTTTT
>VWZY01005016.1:9387-58826 GCA_013399075.1 Chloroceryle aenea | reverse complement strand
TTTTGCTTTCCCCTTTTCCCTCCCTCTTATCCCTTTCGTGGTGCATTTGTCTTCAAGGAACCTGGGGTGTTCTTTTCATCAGTTCAATCTCTCTCTGGCACTTGAGTCGTGATTGGCTGAAGGACTTAGGGAAAAAAAAATCTTTAATTAAGTAGATAATCTCTTCTTAGGAAGTTCTGCGGCTCCATTTCACCAACCCCCTTTAGCTCTTACTTTAGGATTGGTTACCCTACACAGAAGTTGGGATTCAGGGGGCATGTGGCTCTTCATCACATCAGGACCGCTGGATGGAAAATAACTCCATCCCTTCTCTAATTTTGTTGTATTGCTTTTAATTTTTTTCTTTTTCTTTTTTCTTTTTTATTTTTTTTTTCCCTCTGGTGGTAGTGGTACCCAAGGTTTTTTTTTAGGATCTTTTCTCCCTCTTTATTTGGATCTTATATTTCACATGGACCCTTATCTGGGCATCTTCTTCCTCACTCCCTTCTTCCAATCCTGCTGTGCCTGGTGAGTATCAAGAGCACCTCAGTCTGTGTCACAGGCAGGTGCTCTTCCCGGACACCCTAAGGAAATTCCTCTTCACCTTCCCAAATGTCCCCTATAAGCTTCCTGCTTGGCTCAGTTCTGGTCTTAAATAAGACCAGATATTTAACTAAGTCCCAACACACTCACTGGAAGAGAGGTTAGATCTAAGAAAGTCTCCTTTTTGCCCTGCACCTCCCATCAATAACTATATGGGCCAAATCCTGAGCTCAGGTAAAACAGACTAGAAGAGAGTGGATGCCGAGGATCTAGCCCCTCGATTACAACTGGGAAGATAACCCAATGGGAGAGCCAGGGATTTCTGTTTTTCCAAAGGCTCACAGTCAGCTTGTCTCTTGTCTTAATCAAATGGGGCTTCTCCCACACTCCCTAAAGGAGACAGTCCCTGATTAAGAGTTCAGAGCCAGCAGGGGTGAGTTAGATCCACAGGAGTGTCACTCTGGATGAGCAGCCTGAGACTCAGGCTTCTTGGCAGCCACAGGGTGAGGATTACATGTCTGAAAATCATGTATTAGGGTTTCCTGGGGAGAAACTTTTGGTACGGAGATTGCTATGGCTTGGTTCCCAACCGCTTAGGTCCCATCAGGACAGTTTCCCTGCACATAAACCTGTGGTCATCTCCCATGGGCCTCTTGCTCTGTCCTAAGGCTAGCTTTACCTTTTTTGCCAGAAATGTTTTGTAAGGGCAAACAGAAGGAAATTACACCTGCATCAAATCTCATATTATTCTTTGCAGAGTATATCTATCCTGAGATGGACTCAAATGACCTGGCTTTGTAGGTATTTTTCTTTTTACTGAGTACCCAAACTTTATTCTCCAGTTCTGTGGAATCAGTTTGGTAGGTTACAGAATTATCTCTAACACCAAGGAAGGTATTTTCCCATTCAATTGCTGCCTCCCCCATAGCAGATCGCTAGGATTATTACTGTGGATGGAGAAACCAAAATTAGAGAATGGAAAATGCAGGAGTAAAAGGGAACTCATTCCTGTGAAGATGGGAGTGAAATTTCTGGGTTTTTTTTTCAGATATTTTCTATTCCATTAAAAGAATGTGTAAAAATTTGTGTATGTCTAGATATTATACAGTAATAAACTCAAGATAAAGATAACTTCTGGAATAAGGGAAATATGTGTTATGCAGAGGCTAGGCAAGAACTCATGCTGATTTTGTGTTTATTTTTCTGCTCCTCCTGTGAATGTCTCTTGGTTTCCTCAACAGAAACAGATTTACAATAAATTAAAAGATTTTTTTAAAGTCATCATTTTAAAGAAACAGTTCAAAGGGGAGAAATTTCAGAGCACAGAGCAGAATTAAATATAGAAATACCAGGAATTTTCAATGGAAGTTGGATGTCTAAATTCCCTGTCTACCTAACAGAAGTTTTTAATCTAAGAGAAAAGTTTATAGATCAAGATAGCCTTGCTTCTCTCCCCATGTTACTCATAGGTCATGATTTCCTGACAGAAAGGAAAATAGTAAACTTTATTCAAAATTATTGTATCACCAGATCCTGTCCACTAATTCTTGAGGAAGAAAAAGCAATGTTTGTGGAAATCATACAATAATCCTGCTTGCAGTTTTTGCTGCTCTTCTTTATCTGATTCAGTAGCTTAAAATGCAAGAAGATTTTATTTTTTTTTCCTGTGATTTAAGCATGACAATTTGGAGCAGGGGGCAATATAGATGAACAATCATTTATATATATTTATATGTGTGTGTGGCCACTTCCCTTCTCTGAGTGTGGATTAGATTCTGCCCTGTCATCTAGGTTGGATGGTCAGTGTGTTTCTAGGTGAGCGAAACATCAGGGTTGCATTTAATCTGTTGTTGGTCTCCTATCCTGTGGGAATAATGTAACAATCTGTAATGCAGCAGCTTGTTTCTAATTGTTTTTACACTTCAGCAGTGGGATTGCCTTTAGTTTCCAGTGTCACTGGTTTTCTACTAACTTGGGGCTGTTTGAAAGCAAAACTGTGACTCAAAGTGAAATGTATCTATTTTGTATTTACAATAATGACAGTAAAGAACTCAATTCAGCTTTATATCTTTCTGAAGAGCTGAACCAGCAGCACAGTAGCACGAGTAGGTGATAAGGTATCAGACAATTTAACGGGAGATTTGATAAGACTCTTGGGACAGTAAACTGAGGAACAGGGTGCTGTTATTGGTTAAAGTTGTAACTGAGCAGAAATTATCAGAGGCTTATTAGTGTCTAATACATGTAAAATACAACGGGACAGACACTTGGCAGGGTTATTTGCTTTTGTGTTCAATAAAACTTTGATAATAAAACTCCTGCTACAGATATTCGTTAGCTAATTTCCTAATACTGGATGCAATGAAAATCACTTGCCCTCGATGTGCTTTTTACCTGGATGCATAGATTTGCAGTGAGGAAAACAGAGTGTCTTGCCTAGAGGCGGCTGAAGGACTCAGTGGGACTCTTTTTCCTTACCTACTGAAGTCTGCCTCTGCTCCACTTTAGTCCATCTAATGCTGTCCTGGAGTTTGAAGGTGAAGGGAAAGGGTGTTAGATAGCTAGAAAGCCTGTAAGCCTTCTCAGAGAAATCATTTCAAGCATGTGATTTCAAAGCATATTAAATTGGTGTGGTGACACTGGAGTCATGGGAATTGGGCTGGTTTACACCCATTGCAGGTGCAGCTAGCTGGTTAGTTTAGGACTGCATTCTGCTTTCCTTTATAGTGGTAGGGAAAATTAGTAGAAATAAATTAATTAAAGAAGAATGATCACACTACAGAGACAAACATGAAGAGAGATTCATTTCCATAGTGATTCCTGTTTGCAGCACAGAGGTGACTCTAATGGCACTGTCCGTATTGCACTACATCCACAGAACAAGTGGCTTAGTTACTCTCTGCCCTTGCTGGAGACTATATTCAGAAGAGATGCATTTTTCTTAGCTGGTTCATACAAACAAGACAAAGTGCACAGCTTTTGGCTCATTTGTTATCTTTCCTTCCCTCACAGCATAAATAAGAAAAAAATCAGCTAGTCTCCAGCCATACAAAAGTCCTATCTCCCAAATCCACTTGCAGCTACAAGAGTTAAATGTGGGGGGTCAAGTGTACCAGTCTAAATGAATCCTTTACTTGCCTAAGTCCTACAAACCCACCCAGCAGCATGCCTGCCTGTTGATCAGAGAGCTCAGGGAAAATGCTTTCTGTCTCTCCAACTTCATAAAAATGTTTAGAATATCCTGCTAGGAAATTGCTACTGTACCATTTGCCCAGCTGCAGATAGTGAATTGGCATTTCCTGAACTTGGGCTTTTTGTGAGCCTTGAGGGATAGATCCTCTGCTTTTATGCAGTTATGTCAATTGACACCTGCTAACAGGCTGATTTGCTGTAAATCCTGAACTTGTGGATCACAGTTCTCCTCCTAAAGTCATCCTTGCCAATGCTCAGATATTCCTAATGCAAGGTGTGGCCAGCAAGGGTTTGAAGCAAATCCTTTTTGGACACTGAATTTGGTTTCTCCTTCCCAGGTGGGAAGCAGTGCAGATGGGATGTATCTCTTGTTTTGGTCATGTAAGAGAGGACTTGCAATTCTCTAGATCTTGCCTAAACTGAGGGATTTTACCAGAGTTTTCTCACAGCTGCTACCAGGGGCTCAGATTCACACGGACACCATCCTGAGTGTGGTCCCCATAGCAAAGCACTTAAGGTCAAGGCAAAGGACAGGAGGGAAACCAGATGGAAAAATGACTTGTTCATGCTGCTACCCAGTTGCGTTAGGATGGGGACCCATGGAGTTTACACAGTCTGAATAGCTCCAGGTTCATGGCCCTGTGTGATTCATGTCACCCGATGCTCTAATCACCAGACTACAGATGCCATCTCTCCAAGTCCCAGGAAATATTTAATTAGCTGTACAAAGCAGAAGCAGCTTCCAAAGGAAAATTCCTCTGCAAAACAGCCATTGACTTCATGCTAAAGTACCCACGGGGGCTGAAGCACAGCCTGGTCTGAATCCCAGGCCTGGAACAAAGGGAAAGGATCTCCTGCTCTCGCAGTGCCCTGACACAGCTCTCTCCCTTCTGTTTTGGTCCAGGAGAATCTTTCCCAAAGTAAGCATCATCAGTATGGACACATTTCCACCAAAAAAAAAAGCTCCAACATTAGACTTACCAGAGTGAAACTTTGCAAATTAGTTCTCTCAACTCTTTCTAAGCTGTGACTTATAGCAAAGATCAAGTTGCTTCTGATTTTGACTGCACTAAAATAACAAGACCTCCTTTTTGTGATATACCCTGAGGAGGATCTCCCTGAGGGCAGTTCTAGCAGAAGTGAAGCAGGCTTGTTGACCCTGGCAGTGGCTTTCCAGGGCAGGGAAACATCCTCTCTGAATCTCACACATGTCTGATGTCTGAGCATCAGTTCTACCACCCTGTCTGCCCATCTCCATGGCAGGGCTGAGCATAGCTGCACTTTTTCCCCCAGCTTGGGAGGACAGTGCCTGCTTCTGCCTGTGCTTGAGCCCACGCTCTGGGCTGGATTTACAGCACAAGAGGACAGTGACTTTCTCTTCCCTAACCAGGGATATCTGGCTCCAGACAGCATCGCTTGAAAACACACAGGGAGGAAAAAAACCAATAACTTAACCTGAGCATTTTTCCCCTGCATACAGCCACAGCCTGCCCAGCGACTGGGATTTCAGGGAATGGAACAGAGCTAGAAAAGTAGCAAGCACCACTGTGTGCCAGGTAGCCCAGCTGCAGAGTGGAGTGTGCTGCTCTGCAGAAGGGACAGTGTGGGTTAAGGCTCTGTGAGGGCAAGCTGAAAAGGAGAAGAGTCCCCCCTGGGACACATCCAGCACTTGAAGCAGAACATCAATTTGATAAGAAGCTGAAGAGCCTTGTTTCTCTCAGCACATGCTCTAGCTTTTTCCTGATCATTCACTCACTGCAAGGTCTTAGCTCACTCAAGCCACCTCTCTGGCCTTAGTGTCCTCCCCTGGGGATAGCAGCACTCACCCGCTTCTCTGGAGCACTGGCATGCTGACAGAGAAGATGCTCTGGAAACTCACCAGAGATAGTGATGAGGGTTATTTTGCAAATCTGGAGAGACTGGAATGAGGTGTTTGTAGGCGAAACCTCCCTTTTCTTGCTTCATATTTGGGGTTGACTCTTGGGCCTTTATAAAGCTTCAGTCCTATCTGCCATAACACATCTAAGCTGGATTTGCTCAGTCATCCTCCAGATTCCTAATGGTGGTCACTTCACCACATGGAGTCCTGATGCTGACTATATGCACTGAAACAGTCTTTCTTGCTGGAGAAAGAGACTCAGACCAGTCAGTATCCTTTGCTCTGCAAGCTCCTGCCTGGGGAGAGTGATGGAGACTAGCCATGCTGCCCTGTGGTCCTCATCACACTTTCAGCAGAACCACCAGAAAGTTTGATTTTGGCTAGGACCACCCCCCACCATACCCCCACTTCCCTTCCCCATGCAGTGCTTATCAGGATGGGGAGGACAAATGTGTTTGTGCTCAGCCATCACCATAACATGACCAAGAGAAGAGTGTGGGCAGGCAGATCTGGCACTACAGGAAAAGCGACCATGATCTGGGGAGATGCTGCTGAGATACACACTGTGAAGATGCAGGAGTGTCATCTCCTCCTTCTCTCAGCATGTTCCCACCAGCACAGCAGTGCTCTCCCACGGTCTGGCTCCTGGGGCTGGGGACAGTGCTACCCTGAGTTAAGCTGAGCAGCACTTAAGTAAAAAGCAAGGCTGAGTGAACAGGAGAGCAATTAAAAAATGGAGGGATTGGTATGAAGGGCAGCTATGAAGAGGAAAGCAGGAGAGAGTGGTGAGGGGGTTGCAGCCCAGTACAGCCTAGGTGGAGAAGTGGGATGTGGTGGGGGGAACGACAGACACACAGGGGGGAGGAGAAGGCACCAGCGGGAAGCAGGAAAGGGAAACAGGCAAAGAGCCCAAGAGTGCCCGCAGCTAGGAGACAGGCAGGCTGCAGGGGTTGAGAAGAGAGCCCTAGGATGCCAGGAATTCCCCAGGCCCCTCCACCATCACCCCCTCCCTGCTGACACTGTCTCTGTCTTCCAGGTCAGTGAATAATTTCCTGATGACGGGCCCCAAGGTAAGAGAAATCCCTTTGATCTCTGTCCCTGATTCCACTAAACCCAGGGAGGGAGGGGGTCCTCCTTCCCATCCAGTCTTGGCCAGAGCTCCCCTTACCCCTAGATTTCCAGCAATAAGGCAGAGCATGGCCAGGAAAAACCTGCTATGAGCTGCAGCTCTTTGGGCTGTATCAGTCTTGAACAAAGTTGGCCTGGGGTCCTTTTTTAAGCTGGTTGGGGACAGATTTTTGAAGATTTGTCTATTGGCACCAGCTGAGGCTCTCACCTGTCAACCATCACTTCTTGAAGATCAGGTTAGCATCAGCAGTCACATTCACTGAGCTGAAAAGCTACTTTCTTTAGGCCCTGCAAAACATAGTTCCTTGAGGAGTACAGATGGAATTACCAGAACCTTGTTCAGTGTTTTTTGCCCTTGCCTCCTTGCACCCCTCTTTCACAGACTGATATTTCCTAGCCAGGACGAGTTGTAAAACTCACCCTATTTTGTTCTGACTATTCCCCAAGAACACCCCAAAGCTCATCTAGCTTTTTCTATATCTCTCAGTGTTATGGTGGAGCAAACTGGCCCCAGAGCATTGGCCGTCCCCTGGGGCTGCAGTGAAGGAGGAGGCAGGGTGGGGCACCTGCTGCCCCGGAGCTCCCTGGTCTCTGAAGAGAAATCTATGGCTCCTCTCATGCTGGAGAGGTATGGGGTTCCCTTTATCCCCATAGACACAACTCCCAGTGTGACTAACAGCCAACAGCTTGGCCTTCTCCCCACCAGGAGGCTCAGACTCCGACCCAGCACAGCAGAAAATGCATTTACTGCTGCTATGGGTGAGCTCCGCTCCCCAGGGGAGCCAAGCCTGAGAGACCTTCTCAGCTCTGTGCATCTTGATTCTGTAAGATGGCATGCAAGTTATGCTCAGCTGAATGCCAGCCTCCTGGGGAGCCTAGAGACATATTCTTCCTAGTGTTTTACACTGCACTTCTCCAAACATCTAGACCCCAAAGCAGCAGGACCCACGATATGCAGCACAGGACAGGAAAGCTACACCTGGATCAGCCCCACAACCGTGTGGGAACCATCTGGGGCTATATACCAGTTTTGCATTGTCTGTGATGGAAACTAGAGCAGCTGAGCGACAGTCCTGGACCCTGGGAGTAGCAGGGGGACATTCCCAGCCTGTCACCCACAGGGCTGTCCCTGCCTGCTGGCCAACATGTCCCGACTCAGTTTGGCAAGTTAATGGTGGGGGGGATGAAGTGGGCCACACTTCATCCCCTCTCCTGACCCCCTGCTCTGCTCCTAGGCCTATCTCATCTACTCCAGCAGCGTGGCGGCCGGGGCTCAGAGCGGCATCGAGGAGTGCAAGTTCCAGTTTGCCTGGGACCGCTGGAACTGCCCCGAGAGGGCACTGCAGCTCTCCAGCCATGGCGGGCTGCGCAGTGGTAAGGGAAACATAGGATACCACTACTGGGACCCCTCACTACAGGTTAGAGCCTGTGGGCTCCTCCTATCTTCCCAAAGGCCTCCTTTAATTCCACATCCCCACCTGGGACATGCCTCACCAAGGAATGCCCCAGAGGAATCTTTCCAGAAGGTCCCTTCACCCATCAGCTCCCAGACACACACTGGGATCTAGCTTCAAGGCAAGGCAGTCTTGTGATGCCAGCACTGCCTCCAGACTGCCCCAGCTTTTGCAGGACAGGAGTGTCCCACTAACCCGCACACAACTGTCTCCCCGCAAGGATGCACCACCATGACCTGCAGCATGGGCAGCAGGACACACTGTGCTTAGGTGGCGTCTCTCACCACTGTGCTCCAGGGGGGCTGAAGGTGGTGGGGTGGCAAGCAAAGGGATACAGCTAAATGGAGCAGGAAGGAGTTCATCAGTGGCTGTGCTCTAGCCAAGAGGCAGGAGAAAAGTCTTCCCACATCTTACAGATGTCAGTGTCACTTTGTACAGAAATCCATCATCCATGACCTGTGCCACTGCATGGGGCTGGGGTCATTGTCACTGCATGCCCTTCTTTACCCACCTGCAGAAGTCAGAAACTGTTTTGGTGCATACCTGGTCCTCTAGACCCGTGTATGATGCTGGGCTGAGCTCGTAGCTGCCCTGCACGGGCAGGACATGGGTATGGAGGAGAGCCTCAGGCTGCTAGCAGGACTGGCAGCCAACAAGGGACCAGGGCCCCAGGTAGAAGTGGACAGAGGTTTCAAAGTGGGGCCTTGAAGAGGCAATTGCAGCATAGACTAACACTCTGGGACTGGGAGCAGGTCCCTGAATTGTTCCTGCCAAGGTTAGCTGCTTTGCTGGTATTAGTGACGTGGTCACCATACCACTCCTGGTGGGTCTGTATGGTCACCGTTCTGAGCCCTGGACAGTGTCTAACAGAAAGTGAGGCTCAAGGGGGCTGTGGAGAAGGAGCTCTTTGATCCTTTGAGAGGGCCTCTTCCCCTCCGGGGTGTATTAATGAGATGTGGGGTACATTTGGCTGTCTGTATCCCCACCACTGAACTCCCACAGGACAGCCAAGCACTAAATTCATCCAGACCCTTGGAAATCGCATGGGTCAGACTGAGTTGAGTTTGGGAGCTTCTGTCTTCATGCAGTTCAAGACAAAACAAAGCTAATCCAACATGTGGGGCCTCCTCTGTACCCCACAAAGCTCTGCCCATTGCAAATCCTTTTCTACACAGTCTCCTGCATGGCACGAGTCATTTCTAACAGTGGTCTTGCCATGAAACCGTTAGCACATCTGCACTCCTTGTATTCTCTCTTGACAGCAAACCGAGAAACTGCTTTTGTCCATGCCATCAGCTCTGCAGGTGTCATGTACACACTGACCCGGAACTGCAGCCTGGGGGATTTTGACAACTGTGGCTGTGATGACTCCCGCAATGGACAGCTGGGTAAGGAGAGACAAGCTGCTGTCCCTCTCTCATGTCCCAGGCAGGAGGAGACAGCTCTTCTCCTCTCCTCTGCTAAAGTCTGCAGAGGCAACTCCTCCTCCTAGTCCCTGCACCTGGAAATAGAGCCGAGAGCAGAGCTTTGCTTGCTCAAACCAAAGTAGCTCTATGGAAGCTAATGGGTCCATCTCCAATTTACACCAGCTGAGGCTGAGCCATTGAGGTTTTCTATTGTTTTCTAAATGAACAAGTAGAAGAGAGTTGCAGCTTCCCTTGTTCAAATCAAGAACAACTCTGTCTAAGCTGCTGGAGGGAATAACTGTATCATCCAAGCAGAGGAAAGGATCTGATGCCAGGCATCCAAATGGCAGATCTGGATAGAGCAGTGCTGATCAGGGACCTCAAGGATCCCAGGGGCTACAGGACCGGGGTGGCCCCAGAGCAGAATCACCAGGAGGGAAAGCATGGTGGAATTCATCGATCCCTTCAGCATTTATCAAGCATGGCAGGCACACGAGAGCAGAACCAGGAGACCTGCCTGTGGCAGCACACAGCCTTCTCCCTGTTCCTATCACAGCGGTACCCAGGCCCACAGCCACTAAGCACCCCTGGGTGGGGAACGCCTGGCTGCATTGCTCCACCTCTCCCCTCAGCTTTCACATAAAATGACATTGTAGTCTTTTATTTTGAATGGAAAGAGGAAATTTCAAATTATCAAAGTCTTTTTAAAGTCATTCCCTGCCAAGCCACACTGGGAAGTTGTTACATGTCAGTTGATGATGCTCCTCTGAAGTGTCCACTTATTTAATAATTTTTTTTATTGGCTAAAAGTTTTTAAAACAGCTACTGCTTCTTGGGTGTCTGATGCATGGAATAGCCCTTCTCTAACAGAGCGAGACTTTGGGGCAACAACACACTAAATTTTATCTTCTCTGGAAAACTAAGTTAGTCATGCTATACTTCTTTTCCCCAAAACATATGAAAGTTTTCCATTGTGAACTTAAAATGTTGGAAGGCAAAGGAAACTTTTGGGCTCATCCAAAACAGTGTGATTCAATTCTAAATGCTGCTGTGCTGAATCCAAGTGGGTGAAAGGTTTCTATTCTCCCTTCAGTCCCAGTTCTTGATTCGGACTTCATCATCTACTGCAATTACCCACCTCCCATGAGACACCCCTGCCTTTCCCTGGGAGAGGGGACCATGATGCTCTAGGAAGTCCAGGCAAGGGCTGGGCCTTTCAAGGGAGGCACAAGGCCATTGAACCACAACTCTTAAGATGTACTGCCAAGGCATGTTAGGATCAGAATGTTCCAAATTCAAATAGTCACAAAGAATTTGGCATTTTTCTCTAGGAGGAAAAGAAGTAAACTGCATGATGTGCTTCCAGTCAGACAAGCTAAGATATTGAGCTTCCATGCAGTTAAGAAGAGTACCCTCCACATCTTGCTGTGCAGTTTCCCATTTCCATGCTGACTCCTTTGTTTCTTTATGGTAACTGGAAAATACAGACCCTTCTGAGATACCAAACATCATCCCAGGGTTCTAAGTGTACCAAAAAGAGGACCTCCTCAGTACCTGTGTGCCAGGCTCAAGGGGAATCTGATCTCTCTGACCAGGATGCCTCCAGCAGTTGCTAATCTACATCAGCAAGATGATGTCCCCCTGATCAGATTGAGCCAGTTCAAGTAAGGGTTTGAGAGAAGGTAAAGACCCCAAACTTTATCTCTGTGGCTGCTAATGCATGATAATTGACAGCCATGAAACCTGCTCTATAGGAAGCCTGGAAACCCCTGGGTTTGTCACACAGGACAAGCCCAAGGGGAGGGAATTGAGGAGTATCAGGAGGTGAAAGGCTGAATTTGCCCCACAGCCTTCGTTCCCTCCTGTCACTGCTGAGACCCTTTCTTCTCCCCAGAGCCTCAAGCCAGGCAGGCGAGGGGCTAGTTCCCTGACAGCACACATCTCATCTCCTTTCCTAGGGGGGCAAGGCTGGCTGTGGGGAGGCTGCAGCGATAACGTGGGCTTTGGGGAAGCCATTTCCAAGCAGTTTGTGGATGCCCTGGAGACTGGACAAGATGCCAGAGCTGCTATGAACCTGCATAACAATGAGGCAGGCAGAAAGGTGAGCCCTTCTCTCCCTCCAGACCTGACAGTGCACACCAGATTAGCTCTGGCCATTCACTGTGGAGAGTCACAACTTGCTGTGGCTATGAGCATGTGTCCAGAAGAACCAACTACCTTGTCAAGGAGAAGGGAATGGCAGCAGTACTGATGTGATGGGTGATGTTTATTCTAA
This sequence comes from Chloroceryle aenea, assembly GCA_013399075.1. Taxonomy (NCBI): domain Eukaryota; kingdom Metazoa; phylum Chordata; class Aves; order Coraciiformes; family Cerylidae; genus Chloroceryle; species Chloroceryle aenea. The sequence goes on along the minus strand of VWZY01005016.1, from coordinate 46,970 downwards.
GGTAGCAGACCTTCTGTGATTACACTGTCAATGGCTTCCTGTTGCCCTCTTCCTCCCGGGTGAAATAGGGGAGTACCATGGAGAAGAGAATCTGTGAGTTTTAAGCCAACAAACCCTGTGCAGGACTGCTGCGCAGGGAAGGTCAACGACAACCCCCTCCACAGGCCTGGAGCCATGTTTCTCCATGCACTGCAGCACAGAAACGACTCCTCTGGGCTTCTTCCTGAATCCCCTCTCTCTCCTCACCCTCTAGGCTGTGAAAGGGACCATGAAGCGGACATGTAAATGCCATGGCGTGTCGGGGAGCTGCACCACCCAGACCTGCTGGCTGCAGCTGCCTGAGTTTCGGGAGGTGGGCACTTACCTCAAGGAAAGGTATCACAAAGCCCTGAAGGTGGACTTGCTGCAGGGGGCAGGTAACAGTGCTGCCAGCCGGGGTGCCATCGCTGAGACCTTCAGCTCCATCTCCAAAAAGGAGCTGGTCCATTTAGAAGACTCTCCTGACTACTGCTTGGAGAACAAGACGCTGGGGCTGCTAGGCACGGAGGGCAGAGAATGCCTGAAGAGGGGCAAGGCACTCAGCAAGTGGGAGAAGCGGAGCTGCCGGCGGCTGTGTGGGGACTGTGGGCTGGCAGTGGAGGAGAGGCGAGCTGAGATGGTGTCCAGCTGCAACTGCAAGTTCCACTGGTGCTGCGCTGTGCGGTGTGAGCAGTGCCGCAAAAGGGTCACCAAGTACTTCTGTGTCCGTAAGGAGAAGCGGGAACGGAGTGGAGGTGGTGGGGCCAGCCGCAAGCTCAAGAGAAAGCTCTAACTTGCCTCTGCTCCTCCATGAGCCTGTCTGCCCCTCTTCTCTCCTGTCTTCTCCCTCTTCTCCACTGGCCCCCGGCACCATTTCCCTTTGGCTTAGTTTTGTCTCATTCCCAATGTCACCTCACTGGGGCCTGGGCAAGGCAAAAGAATTTGCATGAGCCCTTAGGCCTTGGCCATGCAAGGCACTTGCCATTAGTGCAGTGGGTGATGACTTCTGGGAAGACCCTCAAGTGTTGACAATAGGTGAGATTTGGTCCTTTCAGCTCAGAGTCACTCTATCCAGTGGCTACAGTTTTATTGCTGAAAACATAGGAGGTCTTCACAGCTTCTGCTCTTTTGAGCTTGTCTGTTCCCCGAAGAAGCACCTGCTCTGGGCTTTTGAGTAAGTGAAATCAACACTTAGGAAAATACAAGGAAGCTGAAATGGCACCACCAGAGCTGGGCAACTCAGAGTGGCAATCTCTAAAACTGAAGAAGCTTCTTGTAACTTAAAAAAATAGAATCACTAAAATATGGTTGTTGCTGCCTTTTATTAAGCCCTACACTATGAGGTAAAAGGCGTGCCAACTCTTTCCTGCAGCAAGGCAGCCTCGGGGAGGTCCACAGCATCACTTCCCATCCTTTGACAGTTTTGCTAAGCTCTCTAGTGCTTTACTTTGCATTTTGGGATGGCAGCAGCAAGACTGAAGTTGCTGCTTGACCTGCCCATTAAACAGCTGTTCTCTTCAAAAGAGGAATCCCATCACTTGCTTTTTCACATGCTTTCTCTGCATCTCCTAATCCTGCAGGACTGGTCTCCCTTTTCACCCCAGCATTCCCATCAAAGTCCTTGACTGATGCCACAAAGATGCCCTCACACTTGCCCAGTCCCTCTTTCATCCCACATGTCTCCCAGAGAGGACCTGCCAGCTGAGCCCATTCCCCAGCTCCTGGTGTACTTGCCACGCACTCTTACCCTGTCAACTAACTAACTAAATACTTCCTCCTAGTCTGAGAAAATAATGTCAGTTACTATTTAATGGTGTTGTAAATAGGAAAGTGAAGCACTTTGAAGTTTAATTTATTGCACAGTTACTGTGATGTATACATAACAGTTTTTCCTCTACTGCTTATTGTATATATTCTGTAGGCTAAGCAAGCAGCAGGAAGATTTGGTTGATGTATCTCTGTTCCTGTGCCACGGTTGGGGGAGGGAGGGAAGAAGCTGTTAGCTGCAGGACCTGGGGAAGCTCACTGCACTGTCACAGTGGTCTACCCTGGGGTGTGAGGTTATCATCTGCTTTGCTGTTTTAAGTGTTCTTTAGCCAGATGAGAAGCCAGCAGAGCTAAGTTACTGGCCATTAGAACTGTCTTGTAGCCAATACTTGTAAACCAATAGCCAATGCAATAAATCAGTAGCCAAGTGCTTGCAAAATGCTGTTGTGTTTAAGCAGTTGTGTGAATTTTTTTCATCCAATTTCACGTGTGGACGTATGTAGTTACAACCCATCCGTTGAGCATAAGAAGGGTTGACCAGTTCCCTCTACGCAGCACAACCTCGGCCCCTGTGAGGAGCATAAAGGGCCTGCTCTCTCCTTGAGCTTGCATTCAACTGCAATGCAGCTGCCAGGAGGAAAGAGGGTGGGAGGGGGGCAGAGAGGGCCCCCTTGAGAGATGATACATTAAAGACACTTATCAGTCTGTGTCTCTTAGTTATCAAATGTGTTGGGGGTGGGAATTTGGACCTAGAGCAACCTGAAGTCTCACCAGAGTATGGACACCCATGTCAAGCAAGAATCTGGCCCTTCAAAAGTTACAAGAAACAATCTTGGCCTAGTCTCAGGGAAACCTGAAACACTTCCACTTCTCACATACACCACCAGCTGTTTGCACAAAGATTCTTATTAATGCAGTGATCCTGTCCTCCATCTCCCTTGCAGCTCCTTCAGCAGTTCCTCCCTATCCTTACAGTGGGAATATATCCTTGGGCAGGAAAGCAGAGAGGCAGCAAGAGCCTCTCACCCAGCAGGGAAAGGTCCAGCACAGGCTGGCTTAAGAGATGCTGCATGTCAGAGGACAGCTTCTGCCCCCTTGTCCCTCTGTGTCCCCCATTTGAAAGCCAGTTAGAATCCTAAGAAAAGATGGGGAAGTTGTTTCCCATTTCCTTCCTCTCCTCAGCACAGGGCAGGCTGTGCTACCCCATCCCCCCCGCTGGCGATATTGCCCCATGAAGGCCGTGGCACAGCCGGCGATGGGCCCGCTGGGCCTGGGGAGAGGCAGGGAGCACTACAAGCTGGAGCCCCAGCGCCCCACCCTTCTTTCTCCATCTGCGAGAAAATGGCGACGGCGCAGCTGCAAAATGTGCTGACCTCAGCAGCAGGTCGGGGCCAGAGGGGTCCCCCCCTCCCTGGCACAAGGAGCCCTGAGCGGTAAAGGCACCGCTGCCATTGTGCGGCAGGATTGGATGCTTCCATGTATTCATTTCGGTTTAATGAAGGCGCATTCCTCAGAGGAGAAATATTTACATTCAGCTTCCCAGGTGGTCACCTTCACCCAGATGACACACAAACAGGCAGGCCCCCGCTCCCTTTTCCAATCCAAACCTCTTTAGTGGGCTCTGGGAGGAGGGGAGCGAGGGGAGGGGGGCTGCTGGGGGAGCAGAATAGAGAAGGGAACAAAATGCTAATAAATCAGCCAGCCGGCCCTTTTCCCCTCCCCTCTGTGGAGTCAATGGAAAGTGTCATTTCACATGCTAATCCCCCTCCACTCTCTTCACAACACCTTTTCCGAAAAGTGTTTGGGAAAAGTCCTTGTGGCCCGTTTACAGCTCCCTGCCGCTTCGGATTCCTTCTTGTCTAAGGCCGCGGCCCCCGTGTGGGTCTCTCCCTCCAGCAGGGCTCCTTACAAAAAAAATCTCAACAAAGACTTTGGAGTTCATCAGCCTCCCACTGAAATTCACAGCTGCTGAACAAACTAATCCCCTCTCTTGGCCTTTCTTCCTTTCAATGGGTTCTTGGCTTCAAAGACACTTTGGGAAAGGACTTTGTGGGGACTCACACTGCTCCCTCAATAGAAGTTAGTGCAAGCATTATCTTCAGAGCAAGTGGCTTTACAAACAAATACTGCCTAACAATCTCTGCCCCTCCAGCTCCCCCAAACACACACAAGCCTAGCCTGCAGACATGATGTTATCTACAACGGGATTAGAGCTCTGTTCTCTGTGCCCAGAGATCCTTTCCTACAGCTCCCCCCAATTCTTTGTCAATCCAAAGGCCTTCTCACCCAACAGAAAACCCTTTCTCTGTGGAGCCAGGCAGGGATGCTGTGGTAGCATGTGCCCACATGGGAGGAGGCAACACTGAGGAGCAACAGGCTGTAGAACAGAAGCTGTTACCAGCCAGCAGAGATCGAGCTATAAATGGAGGAGTGCTTTCCAGTGAGGCTTACAATAATATACACTGCACCAAGGCCCCCGAGTTGGGGCTTCCATCACAAACCTCTCAAAGACCCTCAAGAGGGTCATCTCCCTTCCCCCTGCCTGGTTTCCCTACCAAGTGTTTTAGGGATGGTGCTTGCTGGGGTAAATCTGAAGCAAAACTGAGCAGCAGTGGGACAAAGGAGCAAGCAGGAAGGACTCGCAGCAAAAGCAGGATAAATAGCCAGTCTCTGCATGAGTCCATGGGTAGCAGGAGCTGTGTGTGCTGGAGGGAACTAAAGTCAAATGCATCTGAGAAATACATGAAAAATCTTTGCTTATTTCTCAGTGGTACAAGTGGCACGAGTTCAAGAAAGCAAGGAGCAGGACTGCACAAGGTACTGTAACTGGATCCAGAAAGGCAGAATCTAAGAAATACCAGGTTTGTTAAATGATCTCAGAAAGCCAAGACTTTCCTTACATATTCATTAAGCAAATATATGCCTCCAGGGCTTCCTGCTCACTTGTTCAGCATCAGAAGGGGTCATAACACAAGTGCTGCCTTTGAAAATCAGCTTGCATCTCCCTGACAGGGGACATCTGGGATGCCAGGCTGGTTGCTAACAGCATCCAGACTGGGCTGCAAAAGCTCTGCAAAACTCCCTTGCACTTGGTGTTTGCCTCTGCCAGCAGCAGAACTAAAAAGGTGGGTTTCCCCTGAATGCACGTGCTGTGTCTGTAACACCCCAGAACTCTCATAAACCCTGTTCCTTTCTCAGCAACAGCCTTTCAAGTCTTCCCCATCCAAACAAGCTTCCTCAACCTTTACTTCCTCCCAATTCCTCCAACCACAAGCCAGGTGATACAGTCCTGCATATTTCTGAGTTTCATGTGTGCTGACTGGCTGGCCTGTACATCTATACTAGCTAGTCATCTGACAGCAAAAAGAAAACAAAACTTTGAGATTATATCATCCCTTTTGCAGAAGCTAGTTTGGGTCCCCCTGACTCTATCTCAAGACCAGTATTTCTCTTCAGCCTTCTTACCTCCTTATATGCTTAAATGAAATCAGCCAACAGATTCAGAATTTACTAATAGTAAGAACTGACAATTCAAGGTATAAATCTGATCTCCACACAGGTCAGATCCTCCTCCTAGTTTAAGTGGCATGGCTTCAGTTGCATAACACTGATTTCCAATAGGAGAGAATCTCATTTCCAGCGGGAGAGAATCTCATCAAGGGTTCTGTGTTTATTCACCGACACACCTTCCAAGTCCTGACATCAAGTATAAAATCCCCATTTCTGCCGTGATTCCCCAGAACCTCGGCCATCCCAGGGACCTTTTTGTGTGTGAAGCAGATGAAGTCACAACTGAAGTGGGTGATCTGGAGATCAGTTCTCTTGACGCTGCAGCTTTAGGGAGTGTGTCACCACATGAGGACAGTTGCTGCCCCCACCCGTAGAGCCTAGAGTCTGACTTGCCCCATACCATTCTCAATTGGCCCCTCTCACCAAAACTGAAAACTCATCTCTCAGTGGGTGGCCCAGCAGACTGAGGGTCATCCCCTGTAGCCAGAGGTGACAAGCCTGTAAAAGAAAAGCTAGCAGCATCACAAAACACAGCTTTTATTTTGCTGTTCTGTAATCTCTCAGTGCATCAAACTGCAGCAATAGAAACAACACAGCAGCAACAAGGAGGCACTTTGACCTGGAAAGAAGAGCATGAGATGTGTCCTCTCCCTCCCTCCTCTGATTCTCCTCCCTCCTTAGTCTCATGGTAGAGCAGGGCGATTCATGTAGGTCACTGAACCCCAGGCTCATGATGGCATTATCACTCAAGCAGCAAGCAGAGGAAGCACAGTCTGGCTGCAGCCACAGGTTGGAAAGAAGCCTTGCTCCCAGCTAGGGCCCAACAATTACCCTGCCTGGTTAGCATGAAAGACAGAGGGAGGCAATGAAAGGGGAAGAAAGGGAAAGGCACACACAGATGTGCCCTGAAATGCTATTTGCCTTCCCAGACTTCTTCCCCAGGACAGATATGCTTCATTCATCTATTTTACCCCAGAGGCAATGCCACAGTGAAGGAAAGCCTCAGCACAGCCCTATCCTCCAGACCTGACAGCATGACCTCCTGCAGCCAATTCTTACCATCTTAGTGCCAAGGGGCACCTTTGCACATATCTCTTACTGCAGGCAGAATGAATGTCTCCCTCTGCAGAAGTCTGGGCGAGTCAGAGTTGCTTTAGGTGATCCTTTATGGAACATGAACAATCCCCGCTTCTCTTAAAGCCCCTAGACTGCCTGAAAAGCCCAATGTAGGAAGCCTTTAGATTACACCAGTGGGCAAAAGGACAACTCTGGTGACATAAAGAAAGCATAAAAGGACAGAAGCCAGAAAGGGAGGCTTTTAGCCCCAAACCAGGGTGTGACTGGTTCTGGGCAGGAATGCACAGAGCAGTCCAACCTGCAAGCACTCCTGAATGGGAACTCCCAATTCCCTTAGGAGTTGGAAGAGAAAATCAGGCCTGGGCCTGAAACATAAAGGGCTCAAGCCTGCAGTTTATGGGGAAACAGATATAAAGGAGGGAGGATAGAGAGTAAACAGGAGTCTAGGCAAAGAGAAGGTTGTGTGAAGAAAAGAGAGAACAAAAGCTAATGCAGAGCAGGCTGGTAGTTAGCCCTAGTTGTAGCAGGATATGGATGCAGGGTGCTGAGAGGGTGAGTCAAGGATGAGAAAGAAGAGAAAGAAGCAGCCAGAGGAGAGATCCTCACTGCAACCCAAAAGAGCAGGGATATTCCAGCTTAGGTCCCAAGGGAGCCCAGCTGTCATTCAAGTAGTTTACACTGCAGCAGGAAATAGAGGCTGAGAGGTTCTTCCATCTGGTGGTGCTGCAGGTGCCAGCCCTGTTTGTTTCATTAAAAAAAAAAAAATAAAAGAAGAAAAAAAAAAAAAGAGCAACATCAGCTTGGGAGGGAAGGAGTTTCCCCTTTGTGCCAGGGATACAGGAAAGGACAAGGATCTCTGGGCAGCCTGGACATCCTGAAATTGTGATCCCTGGGCTGGGAAGTAGCCTTGGACTAGTAAGAAAGAAGGGAGAGAAATAACAGTCTCCAGGAGTCCCAGGCACCAGTGGGCTGTCTGAAGAGTGGATGAGGCCAGGTGTGCTGGCCTAGCACAGTTCCAGCCACTGGCACAGCCTTAATTCTCCAGAGTCAGAAAAAGAGTCCACAACCTGCAGCACATCAACAGGTGAGGGAGTCCACCAGCTCTCAGTGTGCACTGTTCCAAGCTGCTCCACACTTTACACATTCAGCTTGCCAGCAATGGTCATGAGGACTTTCAGGACGGGCATGAAACCAGACACCTCACTGAAACTGCTGCTGCTCACCACTTGGGTGTGAACCAGGAGACCCTGTTGGTAGTTCTTAGCATCAATGCAACGGGCAATTTCATGGAGACCCATGAGGATGGTTGGAGAGAGCTATGGGGAAAGAGCAGAAATGAGTCAGCATGCTCAGCACTAACACAGAACTGTCCCTCCACATGCTTCCCTCCTGTTCCCCATCTCTTCCTCAACAAACAGCACCTACACAGGCAAGCGCTGGCAGGAAGGACAGCCTGCTTCCTCCCTTGGTTTCTCACCCTGCAACAAATGTCAGTCTAATACCCCAGCTGGGTTACAGTGAATGCAGGTCCTAAGTAATGACATATCAGTGTTGACTGAACATCTGATATATCTGAGCAGGTCAAAGGTCCACCTAGCACAGAATCCTGTCTCTATTCAGGCCTAATATGGACACTCAGGGAGAGAGTGTATGTTAATAGGATTCTTCCCTTGACAGCTAATCCTCCAGCAACTGGCATCAGCAGCTTCAGAGTTCTCTAAGCCAAAGGTTACACTCGGTTCACTCTTAACAACTACCCCCAATTGCCCCTTGCCAACTGGAACCTGTCTATATGCCAGCATACTTCCTAGGGGTGAAAGCACCCTGAAAATACCTCTCCAGCTTCTCCTTACACTATGTCTGGGCCAAGGTTAAGGATGAAGACATAAGGTTGGCTGGATTCAAGATATGTTTTAAGGTTTGCCACTCCCCTAGCCTTCTCAAGAGGATATGTGCTGGTAATGCTGGGGCAGACACCAAGGCCCACAACCCAGTGCAAAAGTGGGATCAGGAACCTGTTTGGACCACGAGGAATGGTGGCATCTACTTACCACTTGCTCGCGGAGCTTCTCATACAAACACTCCAGCCGCTGCAATGCATCCTCCAGCTTCCTTCGGGTTTTCTGAATTGGAACAGGTACTGCTAGCTCTGTCAGAGCTTCAAAGCCAGCCCTCCCAGAACCAAGTTGTTCTCACTCAGTCCCTCCCCTCTGTTCTTCCCACAGCACCTTACAATTCGTCTGTATCTCAGCCTCTGCCAGCCAGGGACTGCCAGCCCTGCCCTCACTGTGCATATATACATGCACATGTTCTCTCCTCAAGACAGGAAGTTGGATTTGCTCCCTTTTCCATCACCCATCCGAAGCATTCCTCCCCTCTGCCAGTGCTTGCAGACCACAGGACAGAGTGACCACTTTCAAAGCTTGAGAAACATCCACTGGTTGACCCATGGGGCATTTAGACAGCCTCACCCTGTCTGATCTAAGCAACAGCTTCTTCTTGGACTCCCTGAAAAAAAAAAATGGAATATCCTTCCCATTCTAGGTAACCACCAAGGAAAGGGCCTGAGCACTGAGGTTCAGTACTCAGGGTGGGACTGATCCCATTAATGCCACCTTGGATAATCCACTCCAGGTAAATTATACTCTGGATAGAAATGCCTGGCTCTGGGCAATGCTGGGACAGGCCTGGCAGCCTTAGGAGGTCAGAGACATTGTATTGCTGTACCAACCCAGCTAGTCAACCTCATGTAAGCCAAGCGCTTAAGCCAAAAGCAACAGGCCTCTCTGTCCACAGAGGGACCCTTTAGGTTCTCCCAGAAATTGCTATGCTGCACTCTCGGAAAGCAGACAGCAAATATGCCAAAGCTGCTGCTACATACAAATTGTACACAGAATCTCAGTTCCCATGAGATGGACAAGCATATGGCCCAATGGAAGGAGGCAGATGGAGATTAACTTGGTTATATGAACAAGACCCTTCTGCTATTTTCCCAACCAAAAGCAGGAAACCTCAGTCAAACATCTACGAGATGGCAAAAAAGCTGAAGAACAGAGAAGGGAGGACTTACTGGATCGGTGGCGACAGCAGAGCAGCGCTGCACCAACGCTTCGAATGTAACCTTCAGACCCTGGTGCTCAGGGGGCACCTCCTTCCTCTCAACCCTCTCCACAGGTAGCTGGTGATACTGACAGAGAGAAGCAGCTGAATGAATCATCAGGAGCATGAAAGGCTGGAGCTGGTAGATTTCCCTCCCAAACAGAAAGAATTTTACCCCTTTGCAAGCCCAGAGAATATCTGGAAGCACAGAGTTAGATTATCACATTCAGACTGTGGTATAGCTTCTGTGGATTCCCAATTCCCAGCAGGCTGACAGCCTGCCTGTCTTCCCTCTCCCTGCTGTACCCAGGTGTTATTTCCCACCCTGGCAATTCCTCCAACACTCAGTCGGAGAAGTCTTATAAGGGCTAGGGAGCAACGTAAGCCCTAAAGCTGCCAAGAAATAAGAATTTCAAAAGCAGAGTTGTTTTTCTACTTGACAAGGAACTGGTGGCTGGGGAATGTCCCACTTTCCCCAAGTACCTGCATGCCACCTTCCTTGGGTGCTCCTGGGGGTGACTGCCCAGATTCTTGCAACCTGGACAGCTGAGGATGGATCCCTTGAGGCTCAGCCGGCAGATTCATTACTGGAGCTGTGATGGGGGCCAGAGGAGTAAATTTCTCAGGCAACTGTCAGCAAAAATAAAATAAAAATAATAAAAAAATAATCAAGAAAATCAGGTGCAAGGAAGGAGGGCTTGTTACACTCCCCACAGTCAAATCCAACTTCCTTTCTAACTTTCAGAGTGCCCACTTCTCAAGATGATGTGTAACACATCCCTGTTCTTTCAGCCCCCTGACTCAGATCACAGGGCCCTTCCTCTTGCATCCTAGATGAACAGTCAAAGCGACAGCAAGAAAACTCCTCTGGAATTGTTCAATCAAACAGATCTGTTGCCCCTGAAAGCACCGGTCCTCAGAAAGCCGGCTTGGCTCTGCAACGGCACGAGTCCTGAATGTGGAGATTAGCAGCAGTAAAGTGTCCAACAGAGCAAGTGTTGGGGAAAATCCCACGACATGGGGGGAGAATCCTCTTGCAAACACTTCATCGTGCCCCTGCTAAGCCAGAGAGTCAGGATAGATTCGCTTCGACGGGGCTAGATCAAAAGGAGATGGCTTTAACAAGAGGCTAATCCTGTTGTAGTGAGCACAGCCTGAAGCAGGTTCCCAGCTATGCTGCCAGAAAAAGGGCGAGAAGTCTGTTCCAAGCTAAAGAAGACGAGTAGGGGGTGGGAATGGTGCCAAAGAAGCTTCTTGTCACACCTGCCAGCAGGCATCAGTGATAGAATTGAGGTACTGAGAGCATTTCTTGCAAAAGAGCTGAGCTCACAGGTCCTTCAGTGCAATCACTACACGGAAGAGAGAAGCATGGCCAATGTGGCAGGCAGCTCACAGCTACACCTGTCTCAGCTGCTTTCAGCAGTAGTGTCTTATCTGTTGGTATCAGCATCTGAGGAAAATCACTGTGGGTCTCACTGCACTGAGAGGAACTGCTGCCCCCAGCTGTCAAGTGTGAAGCTGAGCGTGATCTCCCCAGCCACTAACAAAAAAGTTGTGTGGGCAAGGAGTTAAGATTAAATCGTTATTTCTGGCAACAATTGACTGCAGTCAGCCTGGGAAGCACTGACAGAGGATGCAGCATCATAGATTACCACCACGTTACAAACCAGCCACCCTGGAGAACAGCATGCAAGCTTGAATGGCAAAGGGCTATGTATGTAATGCAGAAATAGACAGACCAACACGGAGTGAGACCTGATGAGTGAAACAGGGAGCATTTATAGGAATGCATCCATGGCATGGAACTCCACAGCTAAAAGACAACCATTGCAGCTGAAAGCTCACCTTTTTCTTCTGAAGGCCACCTCTTCCAGCAGAGGGATCAGTCCAAGATTCCTGAGCTGCCAAAGAGAGAACAAGATGCAAATGTCAGACTTTGAGAAGGTGGCCACAGCAACAATTCATGGTTGCTTTCATGGTTTGGAAGAAGGGTGTCTCAGAAGATGCTTCTGCAGTACCTAACCTCTAACCTCACTCCAGGTAATTAAAAATTCATCAGACAACATGACATCAAAAAAAACCTTGTGACCACACTTCATTCTGCAAAGGTCAAATTCCAAATACCTTGTCTGCCGCTGTACCTGTATCTCTAGACAAAACCTCACGGCTTCATTTGTCACCCCAGTATTAATAACCTCAAGCCCATGAGACAGGAATAATCTGTGAGAAAGTGGCATAATTCTCAGGGGCAATATCAGAATTGCTGGAGTTCAGTGCCACACACTTAATGAGCCACTGATCCTGAGCTGAGCTTTTAAAAAAAATCACAGGGGAAAGATGCAAAAGGTGCTTCATTACTTTAATTACCTTTATTATTAAAATTCTGGCAGCCTCTTTTTGGCCTCCCTTTTCCCATGATTTCAAGACTCGCTCTCTGATGAGTTTGGATCAGTAGTTTAATTAAGTTGGCACTTATTTCTAACTTGGAGATTCTGTGCCCTAGAACTCTGCTGGCCCCCACTGAGCCTGTGGCCTAGCAGTTCCTGGCACTATTCCAACCCAGTGGCACTTTGAATCCTCACAGGAAACAGCTGTTTAAATTATAGTCTTTATGCCAGGCACTTAATCATCAGACATGAGACAGCAGGACCCAGCTGCATTTTGCTGGGATAAAACTCTGACTATTCTCCCTATGCTTCTTGTGAAAGGGGGTTTCTCACCAACCCTGAAAGGAGTTCCCCATGGCAGCAGTCTCCAGCACTGTCTGTCCTAGAAAAAAACAAACAAACAAAACCAAACGAACCAGAAGACCATCACAGGCCAGAGCCAGGGATTATCCTGGCCAGAAAGATCGGCCAACACGTTGCTGTCCTTCACCCTGTCCCTGACAATCCCCAGGAGCGTGGGATTTCTACAAGTGAAGATCTCTCTTCATTGCGCTAGCGAGAATGTGATCATGAGCTCTTCAGACCATGTTCAGGAATTTCTAAAGCATGAAAGTTTAGCCAGTCAGATTGAGTGATCTTACAGTCCCTTTCCAGGCTAAAGACAAGTACCCATCAAAATCAGACAATAATAGTAGGCAAGAAAGCACTCTAAAGAAAGAGTTTGCACTGCTGATCTGGTCATGCTATATGCTGCCATTAAAATTGGGGTAGATGGTGCCAGAAGGGAACTTCCCAGCAGTGAATTTCTGCAGGGCACCTTAAGCCTGAGGAGGTGCTTGAAATCCTTGCCATGGAATCATCTTCACTTTAACACAGAAAATTGGGGTCTTTTGTATCTCTGCTGAAGGGACAACTCCTCCCTTTCTAGAGTCTCACTCCACACCACAAGGTTTGCTTGGTGGTGTAAGTGGCTGACGAGTACCCAGATTTCCCAAATGAGGCTGAGACTCCCTAGATAATCTTTTGTGCCTGGCAGATGGTCTTTGGCACAAGCAGAAGTTACTGTGCAGAGTCAGCCCACTAAGGCATTAAGCCTTACCCCACTGACAACACAGACTGGAAGACACCAGTCACCCACTCTCCATCATCAGTGAATAGCAAGGAGAGAAATCACCACAAAGCATCAGACAGAAACCTCTGCGGTCCAAATTCTCCCCAGCAGATGGACTGAGATTCAAAGCCAAACCTTGCTCTGTAACTAAGGCCAAAAGGGCTTTCCAGTTGCTCTTGGAATAGAGGCCCCATATTCTGCTTGGGAAGCTCTATTTCACCACTGCTTATGCTCTTCCAAACCACCTGGGGCAAGTGCAAGCAAAGCAAAGCCATGCATAAGGCTGGGAGCATAACAGGGAGAACACAAAGGATGACTTACAACCACTGCTTGTTCCTTGCCTAGAGAACCAAGAAAGGAAAAGGAGCTACTTACCCATCCTGATGCCCCAGCAACTGTCTGATGGGGCACAGAAAATGAGAATGCTCTAATTCCTCCAGGATGGGAGGGAAGTAGAGAAGGAAGAAGCTGAAGCCCCTGCTTTCTGTACTCAAGCTCATCAGGAAGACTACAATGCTTCCATTTCCCTTCTAACATCCCTAGTTGTCACTTACTAGCCTTTGGGACAAGTATGTCCCCTACTCAAGCTGCATAGTTCCCCAGGCATGCAAGGAAACAACAAGCAGCAATGAGCATGCACACATGCACACACAGTAAAATGGGCACACACCCCCACACTTCACTGGAAGCAGCAACATGCTTCCCTCACAGGCTTGGAGGCTGTTCTGGGTACTACCTGTGTGATCCACGTGGGGATCTAGCCAAGGGAAGAAACCTGAAAATCAAGGCAGGGTGGGAAAGTCATCACCAACAGCTTTTACTCAGTGAGTAATGTCCCTGGACTACTATCCTTGATAGCTTTTCAGAAGGGATTTGTCCAGCTTTAGCTTACAGCCTTTGTGTGTAGTCCCCACAGGCTTCACATGGTGGTATTTGCTATCCCTGGTTAAACACAACTGGGCAAAGGATTCAAGGTGGAGGCAAAACTCAGAGCCTTAGTTCCTTCATTTTCAGAATACAAATAGCTTAAAGAAGCATCTGCTCAAAAAATCTAAGGATTGTCAGCCTTTCTGTTAGTGATCTCCATGGCCTGTTGAAACCTGTCCCCCGAGACAGCAAACAAAGACATAACAAGCACTAGACGTGGTGATTTAGTGGGAAATAGAAAGAGGGAATGCCCATCCACTGGAACTAGTGCCAACTTCATCATGCTAGCAAGGACTTCACAGTACTTTCAGGCTGGGTTGGATTTAAACTACAGACCCAGAGAGGAAAGGCTCAGGTCAAGAGCACTGCGCAGAGGAATCCAGAAGTGATTCACAGGCAAGCACTCCACGGTAACAGGAAAAATGGAGAGAATTAGAACATTGCAGACAGAGAAACTTATCCTGAACTAAGCAAAGGGTATCCCATGGACAGAGAAGCAGCCCTCTGCTCTCCCAGCATTTCAAATGCACTTCTTGTCTAAGTTCCATAAGCAGGGGTGAGATCAGCAAGCCTGGGAACCACCACCCTCCCAGCAGATACCTCTGGAGTGGATGACTACTTAGGATGCAATGGGGACCTGAAAAGACAGCATTTTGTATCCACAGCCTGGAGTGCACAGCATGTGAACTGGCTAAATGAAACTGTCATCATTGCTGTGTCTCTCCACCACAGCATTACTCAGACCAACATGCCTCACGTCAGCCACAGCACTGCATCCAGCCTTTTTGGTGACTGACCAAAACTCAGAAGGTCCATGTCCATTAGGGACTGTGAACCCCATTCAGGAGTGTCCTGAACACACACATCACAGAAGCAATACTTACCTGTTGGAGGAGGAGGAATGCTGGCTGCTGGCAGGGGCTTAGCAGATGGAGCTCCAGGACCTCCCTGAGGGTAACCCATGTCCATGGGGCAGTTGAAAGGTGCTGAAGAGAAACCTAGAGGAGACTGGCTTGCTACAGGGAGAGGACAAACTGCAGGAAGCTGAGAGGATGGGACTGAGGTTGGAGTGAAGACTGCAAGTCCAGATGGTGGAACACCAGGAGATGTCATGGGCATGGACTGTCCCGGCAGAGAAGGCTGGCTGGGGAAGGGAGCAGGAGCAGGACCGACCGGTCTGATTCCCGCGGGTCCAAATGGCTGGTGCTGTGACACAGCTACAAATGAGAAAGGGTATCAGTATCACTTGTTTCATGTGAAAACTACTCCTGATGCTCTCCTCCATGCTAGGAAGTCTGTCCTTCTCCAAGCCATACCCTAGAATATCCATGCCAGGCATAACCCTCATAACCTAAGCTACATCACTCAAACTCTGCCACAAAGGTAGCTGTGGCTTCTCCACCCCTATATATGCTTAGTACCAGTGAACATGCAGCAACAGTTGCTGGAACTAGATGTGTCAGAAGAATTAAGAAGCCTCTCTGAGAGCTGACTTGTTCTTTGCAAGTACAATAGGCCCACAAGGAAGAAAGTAGAGCACCCATCCATGCTGAAGACTTCAGTCTAGGAAAACCTGCAGAACAGACAGAGCTATTGGACAAGACTCACCTGGCCCAGAAACAGTTGCTGGCACCAAGCCCAAGTTGTACGGTGGGTACGGGGGCCCTCTGGAATAGACACTTGTTTGTGGACCTGTGCTGGCCTGGGGAGGGGCAACGTGGTGAGGTGTCACCGACATTGCTGGCTGAGGCGTGAACAGGGAAGGCACTGAAGGCTGAGAAGGTGCTGAAGGAGCAAATGATGACTGATAGTTGGGCTGCAATTAAAGAAACAACGAAGTTGGAAATGGTTGACAGAGTCGTGTGCATACACACACACAAGCAGATGCACTTTCTATCCCTGTCTCTTCTCAGGCAAGAGGAGATGCTGCTGCTCTCAGGGCCCTGGACGGATTGGATAAAAGGCCTTTCCCACCACATAACTTGCTCAGCAAGCTGGACACCACCCTCTTCACAGTATTTTCCAGCTCTCAAAAGGATTACTCCTCAGGAGCCAATTCCCATACAGTGGCTTCTGGAAGCACAACCAGAGGAAATAATGAAGTAAAAGAGGCTAGAAGCAAAGCTCCCTGACCAGTTTTCTTGTTCACGAACTGAGATTGAGCCATACTACACTAAGTTTACTGAGATATGAGGATGAGATGAGCATAGGAGAGTGAACCACAGCCTTCTTTTCTCTCCCTCAGTATGCAAGATCTCAGTGGATCACTACACTTATAACAGTCTCCTCCAGTTAGGAGACTGTAGCATGGGGGACAGGGCTTTATGAAAATATGCCAGACAGTCTACTCTCGAATTATCAAAGAGCTTGTGCTTGCTCCAGTGAAGGACAACATTGGTGAGTTCCTCAGTGCCTGCAATCTGAATTATCTCATATTACTTCATGTGCCTTCCACAATGCAGCAAGCCTTCCTCCTCCCCC
This sequence comes from Chloroceryle aenea, assembly GCA_013399075.1. Lineage (NCBI taxonomy): Eukaryota > Metazoa > Chordata > Aves > Coraciiformes > Cerylidae > Chloroceryle > Chloroceryle aenea. The sequence goes on along the minus strand of VWZY01005016.1, from coordinate 30,593 downwards.
AGCCATGAACACTTGAGTTTAAGGCCTACCTTCTCTGGATGTCTGGGACCTGTTTTGTGGGCAGCTGCTCCTTCAGAGGCGGAAGCACCCTTGGCTGCTGGAGATGTGTGTTTGATGACACCTACATTGACACGAGCGTAGGGAAAAGGAGGTGGCTGCTGATCCCCCACATTCTCTCCTTGAGCATGAAAAAGCCGGTCTCGGAGCTGTTCGATCAGGAGCTGAAACAAACTGTCCTTCAGAAGAAGTACCTTGAGAGCCTCAGATGGAAGGCACTGGGGAGGCATTCAAGGCAGACCCTGTCCTTTGGCTCAGGGCACTGAGCATCAATCTGCAAAACTAACCACTTCGCCCATAGCCACCAGGACAAAAACAAACAAACCAAACCAAACTGTAAGTGACAATCTGGGACGTCACTTGCCTTTATCCAAGGCAGATAAAGTCTCACCAATCCTTCTCCCAGTCTCCAGAATTTTCCCTCCACAACCTCTACCCACATTTGGGCACTAGACAGATCTGTTTTAAACTACAAGGTGACCTCCCCATTCCCTTCTTCTACCGGCTAGTTTCAGGAATAGATGCAGCTTCCCTAGAAAGCTGCTTACCAGCGTTGCTCTCTAGAAATCATTTTACAGTTCTAATGCTCCCTTCCTTTTCCCTGAATCAAAGGCACTGCAAATCAAAGGAAAACAAAAGTCATGTCCTAGAAAAAAAACAACACCTCTACTCTCAAATTACCAGAATTAAGGTGAAACCCAAGTTCTCTCCTGTACAAAGTGTTATTTTTTCCCATATACTACTCTTCCCACAACAACTCATTTTCACTCACCTCTTTAGAGCTGCTGGGTAGGTAATTCATTGCAGTTGCCAAGCATCCTTGTGATGCCAGGAGACTGGCATATTGGGTGATTTGTTCTGCCAAGACAGGGCCTGGTGTCTGTCCTGCTGTGCCTTGGAGTATCTCAATGGACCTGCTCAGCACCATCACCTTCTCTATGAGATCCTGAATAATCCAGGGGGAGGGAAGAAACATACCACTCAGAATCTGACTTGCTTTACTGCTCCATCTCATGCCAAGACAATACCAGATGTCTTTCCCTATTTTCAACAGACAGCAGGTTCAACATGAGCAGAAGTTACTCCAGTCTGCACCAGTTACTATCACTGACTACCAGATCCTCAGGTGCACTTTGTGGAGAAAACCAGGAACCGGGAAGCAAACCCTGACACCGCCAGTTTTATGGTAAGGAAAGAAAGAAAATCAGAATCCCCAAGGACATTCCAATCAACTCTGATCTTTTTAGTAGGAAGTTACTACTGTAACTCTAAGTTAGGAGCTATCAGCTTGGAAACAGAAGGATTGAAACTCTTGTCAGGAGAAATTCACTAGGAAAAACTACTGTAGACAAACAGACCAGAATGGGTTTAGTTATTCAAAGCTCTTTCAGTTTCTAGAGATCAAATTAATGTTTATATTTGTAGAATGATACATGCAACAGGGTTTATAACTGGGAAGAGGTCAATTTCAAACATAACCAGCAATGCTGAAAATGCCTTTTTTTGTTGTTATCCATTAGTGGGGTTGCAAACATAGGGAAGTCTGTAGCAAACAGCATTATCCAGCAATATCTGTGTGGAAGACTTGTCTGGTTCATTCTAGTGACTGGTGGACACAACGGGGGTAGGGATTTAGTGACAAGGTTGAGGGGCTGACCAGCCAGTTATAACTAGTTTAAGTGTAACAGGTAGGTAACACTGACTTAGAAGCTCTGATTCATCTGCAAACTGTGACTTTCCATACATGGATCATTCTACTTGCAGTGGGAATGATAAAGTCAAGACTTTATTTTATTTTGCCAGAGGCTATTCTGAAGGTACAGCCAGATAACTGGAGCATTCCAGTTACACGTGCTAAGCACAGCAGCAAATGTACTCCCAGGCAACTACCAGTACGAGAACAGGTACATTTGAAAGCTCCCGGACTAAAAGAAAGCTCAGAGATGACATCAGTATACAAAGACAGTTAAATCTTGTCCATGGCTGGATTTATGTGCAATGTAATCAGCACTCTCTAAACACACTAACCCTTAATGTTTAAGGGTACAAGTGCCCTTTAGACGAAAACCCATAATATGGGCTAGAAGAAGATACCCTGGTGACCACGAACAGGTCCTCACTGTCTGCTGGAAGCCAGATACTCAGTTTGATGAGATACTGCAAACAGATCAGGGCTACCATACTGGCCTAAAAAGGAGTCAAATCAACTCTAAAGACCTGTACCTGCAGGGCAAGAGGTGACGAAGTCTCATGGGTTTTTACCCAGCATTCCACCAACCTCTCCACATTGCCTGATGAGATATAGCAGAGGCAGGCATCATTGGATAGGGCTGCATCTCCCTCTGACTCTAGGCGGGCACCCAGCATGTCTAGAGAGGAAGAAACAGAGCCAACATTTAACACACCCATGTTTTGAGGAGCTCATTAACTTCAGTGCTCCTCTTTTAGCAATCCTACTCTGGCTTCATATGAAGAGGTGTTAACAGATTTAGACCTGTACCTAATTCTTGGATAACACAGAGCATCATTAAGGAATTCCAAAGCCAACTTGGTTAAAAAAAGAAGTAATTTTTTACATAACTGCCAATTTTTATATGGATGCCCAGACATATAAGAGAAAGAAAAAGCCTTAAAAATGACAGATGGATTCACTGAAAAAATCCAATGATCTTCCCTGCCTCCCCCCCCCGCCCCAAATAGTTGTGGGAATTCCCCGGTAATAGTATTGTCCAGTACCAGGGACAGCTAGTAATCTGGTAGTTGTCAATGTTTAGCAAATGCTAGGAGATAAAGGTGAGCTAAATGTAGCTCACTGTCACCACTGCCACTTCCCACTCCTACAATTTGACCTGCAAAAGATGTCATGTTTTCTTGTACATCAAGTTGTCATCTTACTTGTGTAAAGTGCTTGCATTTCTCCAGTAACATTTAGCTGTTCCCATCAGCTAGGAGCTAGTTCCCAGCTAAGCAACATGTGTAACTTCATCAGATTCAGATTGCTCCTGAACTCTGAGTCTGAGCTGAGCAGCTTGGACTATTAATAGGACTGAGGAAACAACTGAAACCATCAAATGTTCATCAGCCCCTGTTTCTGAACTTAAAAGGATGGGGAATGTGGTGGAATGGTAAATTGTTTTCAGATGGAATGAAGCCACCTGACCTTTTACTGTCAAGGAAATCCTTTTCTCCCTAGAATAAAATAACAAAAATTACTCTCTTAGCATCTCATTCTCATGCCTACCCTGTTGTTTGGTTTTGTTTTGGGTTTTTTTTGGTTGTTTGGGGTTTGGTTTTTTTTTTTTCATGCTATTGGTAGAAGTGACAAGAAATATCAGCATACATAACTTTATGCTGTGACTCTCACCTACAGTATGCATATATCATTACCCTAACCCAACAGTCCACACTTATTAAGTTCCACCTAGCTCAAATGAGTAAGGAGCACTTTCCTTCCTCAAGTGTATCCACTTCTTTTTTCAAGTGGTCCAGAGTTGCCCTCACCTAAGTGTAATTGTATCAAAGTGTATTATGCTGCATACCACAGAGCTGGGTATAGTCTTCATGCTTTGAGTATGTTAACAAGATGGCCAATGCTTCCTTCCAGCTCTGTAGATCACACGTGCAAACAACATCTCGCCAGTTCTGTTCCACAATGGAGCAAAGCAGCTGTAAGGGAAGCAGAAGTCCTGTCAGTCACTGAAGACAAAGATAAGCTGGCTGCTTAAGCAAGTACACCCACATGGATAGCTCAATTCCAGGAACACTTCCCACTATGCGGCAGCTACCTCACTGTAGTTAAGGTCTGCCAGTCCCAGCGCCCCAATGTTAACAGTAACTGGAACCAAATGACTCTAAAGAAGGCAAAAAAGCCCAGCCAGGCACTTAAAAGATTAGGGAACAGTCACACTAGGCAAGACTAAAATTCTAGCTAATGCATATCCTGTGTCAGAGCAGCTAGTATCAATGACTGGGGATATAACGCTAGGATATCCCAACCCCTGTGACACTGCCTCCTTTATTATTTCAATAAACTAGGATCTCCCTAGCTGAGCTGTGAAGGGACAATATGTTCCACAGGCTACAAGCATGGGAAGCTAAGGCAGAAACCATTAGATTTAAAAAAAAAACCCCAAACTCAGACATTCCAGGTGTGCAACATGTAGTTGTCATAAAGCTAACAAGAGATTAGGATACATGTCTAGCCAAGAGGAGATGCACAGATTCTGCTGATATTCTAATTCCTGCCAAAACATTTCCAGGTGTATTCAAACATCTGCCAAAATATTATACACCTTCACCTGCTCAGCAGGTACACAAAACTGTCACTTACCCGGGAGAGTTTTGTCTCACGCTTGGCAAAGTAGCGTTTTTGGGTCTCCCTTAGGAGGTTTTCCCCACCAGCTATAGCTAAGATGATGGCATCAGCAAACCGCTCTGCCTGCATGCACAGCTCCACTGCACCCTCAAAATTCCCCAACAAAAGGGCTTGGCTGATCAGTCCATCTGTATCTGCGGAGGTGAGAAGCAGAGTTAACCCACAGGGGCATTGTCCAGATGCATTGGCGATGCTCATTTAAAGAGCAGGCAGTAAAAGCCAGTAACATATGGAAGCCCAGCTAAAAGATGATTTGGAAATGCAAATCAGGTTTTGCACTTCAAAAAACCCCACTGACTTGACAGTAACTCTTCCATCATCTCAAAGATTCTTCTATACTTTAATGGTCTCTTATCTGAGAAGTATTTCCTTTCACAATGTTGAGAGATGTTGCATGACACTGGGAGGGGCAACGTGTTTAAAAAGTATCCATCTGCTGGAGTGGACGAGATTCTTCCTGGTAGAGGGCAGAAATACATTTCATGGAATATACCTTCTGTGACAGGAATCTCCAATGTGCTCATATTCTGTGGGATGAGGTTGTCAAAAAAGGCTGAAGAGGAGGAAACAGCAGCTACACCATCACTGGAATTTATCAGAAGCTGTACAAAGAGTGCAAGAGGTTAATTAATTCATTGAACATACAGATCTTGCCCATAATGGATTACTGAGTGGAATGGGGCTGCTCTCCATTTGGTTGAGCATGCTCATATAAATCTGATTTCAACTTGGAAGCCCATCATGCCTCCTGTCATTGCTCTATCAAGTTGCAGTTTCACCAGGGCAGTGCTGCTATTGAGAAAGCTTACGAGATTGATGGTGTAAGACATGCAATGCCAACAGTACCGCTGGCCAGCATTCATCAGCTCAACTGCCAGCCCTTGAGCAAGAGGAACAATTTTGGACCAAGTAGGAACAAGCCCAACAAGTGATATCTGTAACTAACAGGCAGGATCATAGCCATGCTTGCTGCTCTACTGAAACGCAAGACACAATTGCTACCACTAGAATATCTCAAGCAAGCGTTTAAGGTTTGTGAAGAAGTTTATTAATTTGAGGATAGCAGTTTTAGATACCTTAGAGGAGCAAAATTTATAGTGCATGGGGAACCAGGCCTTGGAAGGCATCTGAAGATGGACATTGCAGAATCGTGTGGGAATACATTTCAAAGGATAGAAGTGAAAACGAAAGAAATGCAAAAGAAATACCACAGCAGAAGCTTCACAGAGGAAATACAGAACTGTAGCATGAAGTTAAAATAGGGTGAGGCTAACTTTATCCCTGAAGAAATCAGCACTGGTGAAGCTAGTCTTCTTGCAGTGTTATCAGCCAGGTGTCCATCTTCATTATTCATTGATTTGTTTCAAAGCCAGAAGGAGCTGCTATGGTCATTTAGTCCGCCCCTGTGAGGGTCGGACAGGACCGTGAACTGCCCTTTGCAATGCCTGCATTGAACCCAACAACTTGTGGTTGGAATTAAACCTTCCTGTTCATCCTGCCCTTCACTATTCTTCCAACCAGCAAGATGTACAGGACATACCTGATCTGGCTGTGCTGTGCTTGTCTCATCTGCCTCAGGAAGTGGCTGTTTATCTGGGATACCATTGCTCAAACATGTGGCAATCTAGAAAAGTAACGGATATTCACAGAGTGAAGCCCCTATCAAAGTTAAATTCCTCAGCAGTGAAGCCACCAAGTGACTAGCCCAACTCCCCCCGCTCTTACACTTGTTTGAAAAATTCCACCCCTCCCCATTCCTGACTGGCTGCCTATCAGAGGTTATTTATCCTTTCCAGAGCATTGTTCATGCTGCTGCAAGAGTCTCCACCCCAAAGCTCCATCACTGCTATGTTAGACTGTCTTCATCTCTCACCTTCTTTCTGACTGAGCAATCACCCTAGATAGAGAGCTCTGGATGCTAGAAGCTCCTCTCACAACTGCACTGTGGTAAAACACTTCCCAGAGCACCAACAATTGGAAGCGAGATAACTGGATCATGACCCTTTTGGGGTCCAGTACAGCTAGAGTTATACCCTTAAAAGTGCCTGCATTTTATTTTTAGTGGGGGATACTTGAGGTGCATCTCAGCTATAATTTCATAGTTCCATCACCTTTTGTGTGCAGTGAGATCACTCATTTCCAGCAGGGACCCTACAACTCCCCCGCACCAGCTTTAGTCCTGTAAAAGCTTCCTCCTATTGGATGGACCCCTTACCTTTTTTTGCAGCTCTTCTTTACTGTAACCCAGCAGCTTGAGGAGTTTAGTCCTGGACTCCTGCTCCAGATTCACCTGATTTCCAAAGAATATTGAAAAAGACAAGAAAATATGTAAAATCCTGGACATCTACACACTGCCAGTGGTTGGCTGCTTCTGACAGCAGTAAAGTTTAGAGCTCAGTTTATGGATAAGGAACTCAAATATGACAAGTCCACCTAAATTCCATAGATTTTCCATAGTAGTCATGAAGTGATAATCATGACAAAAGGGTGAAATTCAAGTTTGTCACATAGCTACAATTGAGGTACCACTGTGTATTAGAGCTGTGACTGTATGTATACTTAGTGTACTTGGTTATTAATTCCCCGCATGGTCTAGGAATTGCCAAGCTCATCTCTTCATAGAGACAATGGACTGATTTCAGTCTGGATAAAACTGAGACAAAGTGATTGCCTGAAGTCCTAGCTGGCTTCCAAAAAGTAGTTAACTAATTGCTACAGAAGCTACCTGGGTGGGGATTTCAGATAGTCCCAGAGATTGCCACAGGCTGCACGCAGCCTAATTAACAGGCACTATTTGTACGCTTTGGTGCATGACCCACATTGTGCAAGGAGAATCTATCTGTTTCAGTAAGTCCCTGGCTGTTCCTACTACAGATCTGACCAAACTGTACATAGATAAGACACTTGTAAACAGTCACAAGAAACTGTTCTTGCAGAAGCAGAAATGGTCATGTGGAACAGTCTTTTGTACAAACGCTTAATTTATAGTTTAAGACAATAAACGGTAATAGATCTTGTACATTCTGGATTGGTCTCACAGCTGTATTGTAAAATTTTCTAAAATGACAGTTTGATATATCTCAGCCAATGCAGCTGAAGACATTGTTGCAATGACTCTTGCAGTTGAGACTGTCACCACCTAGACAATGCCTGGCAGTCCTATTCAAGAAATACGATTCCCCATGCAAGTGTAATACTATAAAAAAGATCCCAAGATTTTGCCCCACACACAAGTCTGCCCATAAGCATGTGTAAGACACTGCCAAGGCCAAGCCCTGCCCTTCCTGAAGGGCGGCCACTGCCCATTACCAAACTCTTTCATATTACCAAATCAGCCTGCATAGTCCTCATGCTGCCACAGCTCCCTCTCATTACTGGAGAATCTCATTGTCCATTTGGATTTTGACTTGAGAAATAATAACAGCAGAGTTCCACTGGTAGCAGGGCAGATATGAAAAGACCATTCCTAATGAAAATTAAGGCAACCTCCAAGGCCTCAACTGCAAAACCTTTTCTTTAGACAAGTAACTTACTCGCCTAATCAGTTCCATTTTATGTCTTAAAGAACGAGAATATAAATGGCTAGAGGGACCATAACGAACACAGCCCACCCCAGGATCATAAAAGAACTGACTTCTGTGTTTCACCACAGCCATCCTACCTTCAAGAAGTTCCAAATGTTCTCATCAAATGGCAACTTGGCTGTCTGGATCTTGCCCTGGCAGTAATCAAGGAGGTTCCCTGACTGCAAAGCCATCTGCAGCTCTCTGGATCGGAGCAGGAATTCTGTTTCAGTAGTGACTTGGCTGATAAACACCTGATGTGGGTAAGTCTGCTGCATTTGCTGTCCAGGAGCTTTGGTAAGACCAAAGGTAACAAGTTTTCCTCCAAACTGAGAAAGACAGAGGGAGATATAGTAAACAGACATATAAAGATTCAGCAAGGTGGACTGCAGCTCCACCTGTGATCACAAGGGAACCCAAACTGTTTAATGTGTATGGATGGTAGGGATGTTTAGGGAGTTCATATCACAAGCACTTTGGCTGAAGACTGATAACCATGGCACTTGTCTGTGTTCTATCAGGCCTAGCCAATTTCAAATGCTAGAGAGGCACAGAGGAAAAAGTACCATTTGGAACTGTTTGTCCTTTTCTGACATGGAGATGCAGGCTGCAATGATTAAAAGAAGTTTTTTCTGCAAATGGCAGGCACTAGACACACAGACACCAAGTCAAGCCACAGACTAAAAGAACAATTTAGCCTATTTAGGAGGAAAAAGGTGAAGAAAATTAAACACCTGGATAGGAAGGAGAAAGAGGATAATGGGAATGCATGTCACAGACTACAAGGATAGCTTTTATGAGCCTTCCTTAGTTTTGTTAACTCTTACTTACACCCTCCTATTTTCTGGTACAGGGCTCTTTCTTGTTGGAAATATACCTGAATGTTGAGCAGAAGAGCTTTGCTCCATGGGACACAACCCTACACCTTAAACAGGCATTAAGACATCCAGTAATAGGAAGATAAAAAGGTTTCTCTAGCAAAAGAAAAGGATCATGTCACAAGATGACACATATGATGAATTTTAAGCTAGGAATCTCTGTTCACTTACTGCAAATGAAACCCCTACAGGTCTTCGAATCCATTTGGGTGGTTTTTTTAATGGTGGGATCAAGGTGGTCTGAGCTACTTGCTCTGGCACCTGCAGAGGAGGAAGCATCTGTCCCGTGCCAAAGGGATCCAGGTTGTTGAAGGAGGAAGAGATCTAGAATCAGATGGAGAAAGTAATAAGATATAATTCAACTCCTCTCTGTACAGAGTAAGCAGACACGCACAAAAAATATTGCTTAGTAATTAGTTACTCTTCCCACTGATGAAGAAAAAGGCTATTACAGCACCTCTTCCCAGAATACCACCAAGCCTCAGTGTGAGAAAAATGTTATTTCCAAACAGTGTCAGAAATCATTTCTCAAGAAAGCTTCACCTTGAGAGATTTTCAAGTAACTTTTCCTTAGCAAGATGCAAATTCCCTAATAAACACTGCCTGGCCTAGCACCCAGCTCATAAACACAGGAGTTACAAAATTACTTGTTTTATGCAAGACAGTGACAACATACGGTCAAAAGTTGTCCAACTTATTTCTTGCTTTTTGCTTGCAAAGGAATGCTAACTCCCTTTATGTTGCTGGGGTCTTTCAAATGGGTTAGTTTTAAGGACTGTCTTAAGCTTTTATAGTTTAGATGAGGCTGGTGAAATAATTTCCCCAAACTTTCTTGCTTAGACGCAAGAGTGTCAAAAGTGGCCTCTGATCTGGTTTTCTGATGTTTAGGAAATCAGTGAGCACACACACGACGCCGTTCACAAGCATTCTTCATTGTTAACATTGTTGGCACAGATATGCTGTTTGCTAAAGATAACCCTGTTCAAGTTTGACAGGACCATATTTCATAGGTCCGTAGCTTCAGCATACCTGAAAATAAGCAACCCAAGGGTCATAAAGTTAAGGCTGACAAAAAAAGAATCACAGGCAAGAGCTACGTGTTTTGTCTTTGAAGTCTTTCTTGATGGTAAACCAATTCCAATGAAAGATCATTTTCTGGAGGAACAGTTTATACTAACAGATCAATCACCCTAAACCTTCAAAAAATAAATACACACTACCAGGGTACCAGTAACATCAGCCACCAGGTCTTCAAGATAGTTTCTGTCCTGATACCATGGAATCCAGAGGAAAGAGAATTCTTTGTCACAAACTCCGCACCTTCATAATTGTCATTCCTGGTTTTGCTCTTACTTGTTATTCTATTTATCTAGGAGCTATTCTACCCTACTGTTCTCCAGTTTTGAAGAGTGGAAGTGAAGAACGCACAGAAATAAAATTCTCCATGGGTTAAATAAATCCTTACCAGCCACAGCTGTAGGAGTGTAAAGTTTTTCTTTCTCTTGTAAATCCTATGAAACTGAACTCAGTCAGCTGTAAATGACTATACAAATAACACTTAAGCCAGCTCATAGGTATTCTCTTTATATCTGTATTGTAAAGAATTTCTTGGCTCAGAAAGAGAAGGAATTTGAAGACTGGTCACCAGACTAAAGCTAAAATTTTAGCCAGTACTGACATTTAATTTGTTCAGAGTTGGCCCATCTTCTCATTTGCTATGTAATGAGTTTCAGTATCAAAATATTAACATGCTCCAAGTTATAGTCAATTGACTTGAGGAAAATTGGTAATAGTGGCTTATTAGCTGCTTTAAACTCTTTTTCTTCTAAACTAATAAGTAACATGCTGTATTAATTAGTATCAATGTATTTAAGATTAACCTAACGACAAGTTTGTTGCTCTAACAGGTGTGCTGCTCTCTTTTTAGTCTAGTAGTAATAACCATAAAATATATATAACATCCAAACTACACTTGATCTTGATTCTCTTTAAACACATTAATGAATTTTACAGAAAATACTGAGACACATTTTGCAAGAGGCAATGTAGTCCCTTTGGGACTCCACAGAGGTAGCTTCTGGTTCCCACACCACACAGCCATATGCCCTGGTGGGTGGGACAGAGCACATCAATTAAAAGTCATACTGTTACACACGTGTGTTTCTAATGCATTCAGAAGCCAGGTGAATAACTGCCAATCTGTCAAGCCATAACATGTTCACAGGACTTTACCTTGTCAGCCTGAGTCTTCTGCTGAGCTTCTAGGTTCCCACCCATGACAGAATAAATGTTGATCCATCCATCAAAAGTGGCAGCAGAGAAGACTGAAGGATTCCTAGGACACCACTGGACATCAAAGCACCACTGGCTTCTAATGGGTAACTCATAAACCACCTATCACAGAAAGAGAGAAGGCAAAAGCATAACACAAGCAGAACGCTGCTTTCCCTGAATTACTTGTCCACAGCAAGCATCACACTTCATTTACATATTACCATTCTATACAAGTCTCATTTTTGCTTCTTGGAGGATGCATTGCAACTGAGTTATAGCACAGTGAGCCCAAACAGCAGAAAGCCACAGAAATCTGCTATACCATGGGATTCTGGTAGTAGAACAAAATGCAAAAGCAACAGGTCAATACTGTGACAGCTGCTGTTAACCAAGGGAAATGACCAGAAAACAAGGGAAACAGCACAAGAAAACCAGAAGGCAAAAAAAGTGTCACGAGCCAGAACACACAAACAAAAAGAAGAGTCTGGAATAGAATATTTGACAAGAAAAACAAAAGAAGAAAGGTAGAACAACAAAAGAAGACTATAATAGCTGCAGATGATCTATGAAGAATATTGCAGCTGACAACTTCTTAGTCCAGCACTCAAAAAAACAAATTCAATTCATGGCCCAGTCACAGGCTTCCTGCCTGATGTTGGGCAATTCATTAACACAACCTTGACTTTGAACCTCCAGCCTGTAAAATGATTTCCTTTATGCCTCAGAGGGGCAAAGCACAAGAGAATCAGTTTCCTTCTCTGTGGGAATGTGATTTGTGAGGGTGACAGAGCACTGGAACAGGCTGCTCAGGGGGGTTGTGGAGTCTCCTTCTCTGAAGACATTCAAACCCCACCTAGACACGTTCCTGTGTGGCCCGATCTAGGTGGTCCTGCTCTGGCAGGGAGGGTTGGACTAGATGACCTTTCTAGGTCCCTTCCAACCCCTAACTTTCTACAATTCTCTTCCAAGCATGAAATCTTGCATTTGGTTACATTAAAATCTGGACTGCTATAAAGACCAACTGCCCCACAAATATCCCTAAAAACAAGGTAACCAACTCTTCCCCCAGATTTACCAGATTAGCCATTCTGTACAACTGTACTGTCCTTACTACTGAAAAACTTCACAATTTTTGTATCACCTGAAAATTTTCTGTTCATTGGTAGGAAGTCAAGAGCCCCCCCAACAACAGTTTGTGCACAAATGCCTAAGATGAATTTGGATTCTGCAAAACTACAGCAGCATGTGTAAAGATGAGACAGCTGTACTAAAACTGGGGTTTTTTTTGTTTTTTTTTTTCCTGCTAAAACACAGTAAAAAGAATTAGACTAAAAATTAGACAGTCAGCTAAGTGAAATTGTCCTGTGAAATGAATCCAGCCTGGGGCTCCCAGATGGACTTTGTTCGGTATTGTTAGAGAACTTTCACCATGCTATCAAGATCAGCTGAATTAATTTTGTTCAAAGTTCAAAATGCACTTTTTTTTTCCCCAGAAATTGACTATTAAGTAGGTGTACAGATAAAAAAATTACACAGTCCTGTTTTAATCCAGGTGATACCAAAATATTTCACAGATGGTAATTTTGAGATACATGACTACATAAGCACACACACATGAAACCACCGTACTGTACATATTTAATTACACGGTTCCCCTTCTCAGTAACTCTAACAAATGCTCCTCAGTCTCCTACAAGTACTCCACCAAAGGAGTACTTTGGTGTACTCCTTTGTACTGGTGTTCTGTACTGGTATACAGTACTAGGAGAAGGAAGAAGAAACAGATGGACACAGATACCAGTAGATGTGTGAACATAGCGAGAGTAATCATAATTAGCTGAAACTAAGTTGTAGTTAAGCCTTTCTTCCATCTGTGATCTCCAGACACGGATATATCAGAGAAAATCTCTGCCTGCATTTGTGGTTTTCATTCATGGACAACAATCTCAATCACTCCAGACATGAGTACAGAGGAAAATACATTGACACTCCCCAGGGATACAGAGAAGGGACACATACATAGCGCAGCACACAACTCTGTCTAAAACACATGGTCATGTGTACTTATAGCTGTGGTTATGTACCTCCCCCACACTTGGGTTCCAGCATAAGATCCGGTTGTCTTTGGCACTACTCAACAGCAGCTCAGGGTCAGCCTGGCACCAAGAGACAGAGAGAACTCCCCTAAAATAGATCAGAAATCAATGAGTCGTATTTCATACCTAGTCCACTCTTCTACCCTGTCAGCAAGAAAGCATCAGAAATTATGCTTAAGCTCAGAAATCCCAGGTCTCATCTCTACTCTCAACCAGATTCACTTGTGAAACAAAGCAGGTGTAACAAAAAAATCAGAGTTCTCCTAAGTCTAGTCTCCCAGATGTCTGTCTTTAAACGATGGAGGTCCTTGAAAAGGCAACACAACAAGCAGGCCCTCACCTTGTGTGCCCTTCCAGCTGGCTCAAAGGAGACGTAGCAAAACGTAAGTCCCATATTTGGATCACTGGCAAGCGGTCATCCTCAGAGGAAAGGACTAGCTGGGTTGCAACTTCTGGATGCCAGGCCATTCCTGAGCAATGCATCTAGAGACAAAAATAGCATAGGCTGAATATTCAGCAAAGCAAGCTGGCAATAGCAAAAAGGTTCCAGAGCCTCATCAATCAGCACCTAATTTGCCTAGAATACTTGACATAAAGCAAGTCTAGCAATGTCATGTTGTGTGAAGCTAGTATTTCTACCTTCTCCACACAGAAAAAATACTCACTAACCATACAGAAGTTGAACAACTAGCTCAAAGTTGATTTAGGAAGACACTGGAATTAAAATGCGGGAGCTTTCTCATAAATGAGCTGTGAACATCAAAACTGAATGCAAGGGTGACCTATTTTTAGGAACAGCTAGGGCTCTTGTTTCTCTGTTTCATCAGGGAAAAGAGAGAGGTGCTTTGTTACTACAGCTTCAAGGAATTTAGCCCCAAATGTTGCCACAATAAAAGCACTTGATCCCAAGAGCCTGTGCCAATGCTTTGCAGTCACATGTGACATGTTATAAGCTACTCAGAATCAGTCTTACACTCACCCTGTTGCTGTGGTCACAGATTTTGATGATAGGTTCATTTTTCCTGAGGTCCCAAACGACAGCCTTGCCACTGGGGTGAGCAGAGGACAGGATGTGCTGTACCTGCCGATTCCAGGACACCACACTGATGTCTTCGTGAGGCTGCCAAGATAGGAAAGGCCACATATCCATTATTCTCATGTTGAGGGAACACTACCTACAGAATCTGTCACTAGCTTAATTAAGGGGTTTTAGGATGTATAGATTCCTCTCTTCGAGCACTTATCAACTAACTGGAAGTGGCAGCACTAACCAGAAAGACTAAGGAGAATGGCAAGTCCTTCACTTGGAATGTTCAGTAGACAGTCAAAGTCTATGGGGCAATGTGCCTGGAAATGTATTTTGGGAGCAGGTACTGGATTCTGCATTGGCCAAATGTGTCACAAATCAGTCCGGAAAGAACATAGATGCTTCTACACTGACTCTTGAAATGAACTCAAATGGAAAAATGACCTTGTGCAACATTTCAGGATTGCAGTGAGCAAGAAAATGATGAAGCATTCAGGGCTAATTGTTGTTACTGTATCGACTGCAATGCAGAAGATAGGCAAGGAGACAAATGGGAGGCTTGTTGGAAGAAAAACTTGTCTGGTTTTTAGGCAAGTTTACTATGTTTTTAGCTTTTCAAAAGCTGATCGCCCTGAATAACATAATCAGCATCAAAAGCTTCTTCCTCTTCAAACTTAGGAAACACTATCTGGGAGTAATAGCCAAGATGCATTAAATGGCTCACTGGGTCTGCTAGGGATATGACTTTCATGAGATATGAAAAGCTTCAGCCGAAGTCTGAAGTAAATTCATTCCTCAGAGAAGGTCCAATAAGCCTTCTTAATCCATCACACATGCCCCAGCTGGATCACAAGATAAACTGGTCAGTTACTTGATTCAAATCCACAAGGAGCTTAGCCATCCATGCAAAGTGCATCCCTCCAGAGCTTGCCAGTCTACCTCCCCTCCCCTTGTAATAAATACTCTTTCTGCCTCTCCAGAATGAAGCTGATCAGTCAGTTCCGATTCATCTTTCTCCTGACAGACATCACGGTCGTTCCCCCTTTACAGACTGACAAGACCACAACAACTCCACATACATCCTTTTGCCTTGCCTACTGAGATACAAAACTGCAGGGGTAAAGCCCAGAGGAAAACTTGTTTACCTGAGATTTAGCCCCTGGAGTCATAGGCACACTGAAGTTATTCAAGTCCCAGATGAAAATTTCAGAATCATTAGCTCCAGAAGCCAAGAGATTACTCTGTAGAAAAAAGGAAAGTTCAGCTGAGTTTCACAGGCAAGCAGGATGGACTTCTTAGAAATAAATGTAAGCAAAAGCCCCAAAGCTTCTGCAGTCAGATGAGAGCTGCATTTCACAGCCACAGCTAAACAGAAAGATACTAAGCAGGTTATAAACCAAGCACATTTCTGGTCTCCATGCCTTGAGCTGTGCCACAGTACAGACCTGTTTAAAATTTGTCTAGCACATTCCATGTGCAGGTGGCTGGTGTTACTCATCATGAAACTCTGCCACAGGCCTGGACCCTGCTGTCTCTGAGCAGCTGAGCCTTTGCCCCACATCCCAGCGCCAGGGACATTTCTTCTGAGAAGATGCAGGCTTTCCACAAGGGTCTGCAGGCAACTTTCAATTTGTGCTACCACAAGAACTTATGATCTGTTCACTGCTTGCTTGCACTGCAGGCCTTTCAAGTGCAACCAGTGCCCCCATTGAATTAGAAACCAACTGAACAAATCAAAAAAGTTCTGATTTCAAATGGGGAATGGTCAAACATGTAACAGTATTACAAGACATGCTTTCACAGAGAGGCAAGATATTTGATGAAGGTCACAGGGGAATTCAGCAGCAAAGCTCTGAACAGAACCCAAATCTGAGTTCCAAACCAGCCTTGTGTCACAACTGTGCCCTTTTCAAGTTAAAAAATGCTCCTTCAGTTCCTAAATCTCTATACACACCAGTAAGACTTTTTAATTATAATTATTTTTTAATATTGAGGTTAATGTTCATTTGGTTGCAAGTATCTTAAAGTTGCAAACCTGGAAAGGGTTGAAGTCAAGAGCTCGAACAGGACCCGAATGCTTCTCTGTCTGCCCAATTACAGGCTCACCCTTTGAAGTCAAGATGTGGTGCACATTGTACATTGTCAGCACACCATTATCCCCTCCACCAACGATCACTCCAGAGGACTCTGGGGACCCATTTCCAAAGTTACCCCAGATCAGCTTATGAAACCTAAAAAAGAAGATAAAGCTGGTGTAGGTCATAAGATTTGGTGGAAGTCATCCTCTGCAATGTGAAGAAAAAACACATCTGTATTCCAGCCTATCAAACATAATCACCAGTCTGCACCTTGAAAAAGTTTTTCCTTTGAATAAGACTGTGTCTCTTACATGGGAAAAAAAGAAATGAGCTTCCTTCCAAAGACCTTTAAAGGTAACTGGGAATTTAAAATCTTAAAGCTAGTCCGTCTCTTTTTTTTTTTTTTTCTTTTAATTTCTTCCCCCCAAAAGAAACTGTTTAGGACCTCATATGGGATGTGGTGGGTGAACTCCTCTAACCTCCACTATACAGAAAATTAGGTTACAGACCATATGACTTCTTTTCCAGAACTATTATCTAAAAAATATGTTAACCCACTGTAAAAGTTGCTAGTTACAAATCAGGGCTGTGTTTTACACTTGGTAGAAGTATCATTCACATTGATGAGCCTAAGAAATATCCTTGTCTTAAGAAGCTGGAAGACAAGTTTCACTCTGCCTCTAGTGTCTCTTTTGCAAATCGTTAGCCCCACCAAATTCACAGGATACAGAAGGACTCTCCTGACTGACTACCATATAAGTCAGGTAAGTCAGACTTCTGCAGTAGTCTAACTGCTGTACTTCTACACATGATTTGTGTCAACAAAAAATGTTCAGTTCTCAGAATCAGAGGATAACTCATTCAAAGGATCATTTTATACCACCAAAATAAGATGTCCTTTCCTGTACCAGAAATGCCCTTTCCAGTTCCACTGATATGTCAGTATGAGCCTCAAGTACCTGTTTGAGGCAGGAAGTGTTCCTTTCTGCTTCATGTCCAGGGAAGGATCCCTGAAGTCAATCTCAAATATTTCCAAGGTGGCATTTGTACTGAAGGATGCATCCAGCTGTTGGGCAGATGTTCCTAGCAGAAGGACAAGGGCAAAACAAGTGTGTGCTTTTTTTCAGGAGCACAAGATATAAAAAGAGCAATTCACTGGAACCTGTTCTTGATAGTCTACAGAGTCTTGGTTGTGCCGGTTCCAGAAGAGGACATATTTGAACACTGTGCAAAGACTAACCAACACTTGTGACAAAGACTTTGAAAGAAAGTAGGACTTCTTTGAGAAATCCTGAGCACCAGGGTGGCTGATGTGCAAATACATAAAATATACCCTCTTCCAAGCAGACACAGCTTCTGATACTAAGTTATCTAAATCACAAATGTAGTTGCATCATGAAGCCCTGCTACAAGCATGATCCCAAGTATCTCTGTAGACTGGTCCTCAATCATGACCATACATCTTGATCAGACCTTCTAATCCTGGTCTACAGCAAAAATTCTTCAACCGTAGCCAACTAAACATTCCCCAGTGACCCACAGCCAGCCAGCAGTCACACATTGGTGGCTTCCTTCCTTCTCCCTAGCTTACAGAATGCAAACTAAAAACAGATTTAACATTGCCTAATGGGACACTGCCAGGCAAATAGTCACCCAGTTTCCACAGAGGTGCATTGTAACTGCCTATGGCACAGAGAATGCCCAAGAGACTATTAAAAAGCAATACAAATTATGAAACTCTGTAGTTTTTATCTAAAGCAGACTGAAGCCAAGACCTCTGATCCCACCAAAAATCTATCCTTACTAGAGAAACACAAAATAGACTATCTAGACCAAAAATGATACTGTTGACTTTAAGGTAACAGTTGAACTTTTGTCACTTTCTTTAGACAGAAACCTCTGAAGATAAAAAAAAAACAAAACCAACAATATGGCAACAGTGCACAACCCAGGTAAGAGAGAGAGCTGACAAGTTCTCATGCTGGGCAAACAAGCCAAGCTGTCACTTTCACACAGACACTAAACTCACACACTGCCAACTCAGTGAACAGGATGACTTTGTGCTTCAGGAAACAAAGGTATTATAACAATAGTGAATAATTAATACTATCAACAAAATGCATATTTAAGGTTTTCCAGAATTATTGAAAATTGAATGATAATCAAAACATGAAACTTTAGAAAAATGAGATTTCTCTTTGATTGTCAAACCACCTGATAGTCTGAAGACCAACAAAGTAAAAGTGACCCTAAATGAACATGATTAGAACTAACTTTTTTTTTTTCTTTCACAGACACACCAAGTAAGCAACCTTATTTTGTTGGAGTTCATAGACTTGATTAGAAATTAGATAAAAAGCCCCCATGTATTCACCCCTTGAAAAACATCAGTGGCCTTTGAAGTGTCAAAGCTGAGTATAAAACTAATCCTCTACAGGTCACTTTAAAAAAAATTAAGGCTGCAATGTTTCAAGTGCATGGCTTGTAAGTTTTTCAGAGATTATTAAGGTGAGGACTGTTGACGTTAAAGCCAATACAACTCCACAGAAAGTAACCTCTCGGGGACTGGTACTTCAATTTTCACAAATTGGGAAGAACTTTACCTGTTGCCAGATAAATGGGGTGGTTGTTTGCTGGACTCCATGCCTGGACAGCTGTTCGCTCAATTTCCTTTAGCTTCATCTTCTAGGCTCTAGAAGAGATTTCACAGTGTGGTTAGAACAGCCTGGTAAAGTCAACATGAAAATTATCACACCAGTAATAAAATATCCTCCTTACAAAGGTAGCACATGAGCAAATTGCTCTCAATAAAGAGTAGTGACCTTTTACTTCCCAAGCTAGAGAATATAGTTTCACAGGAATGAAATAGGGTATTTTAGAATTCAGGAAAAAAAACAAACAAACAATCCCAGCTGTATGATCTCATGTTAACTTTTGCATATCTCTCTCATATACTCCAGTTACAGGAGAGTTTCAGAAAAAGGAAGGGGATCTAAATTAACCAACATATTCATGTCTTCAATCCAGGCTGGCTTAAATCAGCTGAGAAATTAATTCAAACAAATGCAAATCACTAGTTACTCTCTCTGAACGAGCTGTTGCCAGTATATACATAGGTAAAAAGGGAGGCAAAGGCATCTTGGGACAGGCTAAATTCCAAGCAGAAATGTGACGTGGCTACAGAAAACAAAGTGCAATGCTACCACGTGTCAATTCAGTTAATGTACTTTGTTCTCATTCCTATGAAAAGTGAGAGGAGAAAAAAATGACTTTCTGCTTGAGTTTGTAAATGTAGAAGGTGAGAAGAAGCAATCCAGAAGTAGCTACTCTGTTTCAATCTCAGCTCTGACAACAATTATTTTTATTTACTCTGGATAGATCAACTGACACCTGTGAAACTGGAACATAACCTCCCCATGACACTGGAGAGAGATTACTTAAGCAATAACAACACAGCAGGATAATTGAAAGTCAAACAACAGCAGGAAGCCAGTTTGCAAAACTGCATATAAGCACAAATTATTGCTCCATGTAGGATCCTGTTCTTGCTGAAGAGAAAGCACACAGCAGCTTTCCATCCCAGACTATGCCCCGGCCTTCTAGGCATGTCAGTAACATAAACAGTATGTGGACATATTCACAGGCTAGAAGGGTAACTCTCATGAGCAGTTCCTAAACCTTTTGAGCTTGGCTGCAGTGCAGACTTTTAACTCCAGCTAAACAGAGCTAACTATGCACTCAGACAACGTCACGCTGAATAAAGTAAAACTGCTGGCAGCACAGCAAAACACTCTGCCCCTTGCCAGCTTGCTGTGATTAACCTCTCCTGGTTACTTGGCACTACGTGTGCTAGCTGGACTGACAGTTAACCACAGCCTGCATCACGTGGCCTCCTCTTCAGATGCAGGACTACAAGTGTCAGTGCTTCAGAGTTGGGCTGTACTCAGGCTGGAGTATGGATGTTTATTTGTAACCAAGTTTATAAAGGTAGCCTGCTGATGCCAGTCCATGGTTTGGCCAAGCCATCTGAAAAAAAAAAACAAAACCAACCACCAACCACAAACCAAACACCCCAACAAACCAGTTTTACATTAGCTTCCCATCATCTTGTGATGCATCTTTCCCACTCAAAGGGAAATCTGGTCAGCATTGCTTCTTGGGCTTGGTCCTGCTGGCTAATAACTCGACACTCTTTTTAGGATTCCTTCTCCACTACCAGTCAGAAGCTAAGGACACCCTCTCTCTCTCCCTCATGCACTATCAGGACATGATGTTTGATTAGAATTTATTTAATGCTTTTTTAGCATTATTCTAAATTATCGTATCTCCCAAAACTCTAAGTGCCAATGGATATTCTCATGTCAACCTTATCCCAGCCTAGCTGAGGCCCACAGCAATCCGAACAGAACTCTTACAGTAAGACAAGTGCAACTATTTCCTCATGCAGCCCAGGAACAGAGGTGGAAAGGCTGCCTCCTCATCATCACCGTAACAGACCTCTAAAGCTTACCTTCCTACCTTTCAGCACACACTTTGCAGAGTACTTACTAGGGCTCCATTCCATTCTCTCTGACAAGATGTTCCAGTGCTTATTCACCTATCTCACATACTAGTGCAGGAATGCTGTACTAGTCTTGGGTCTCCTTTCTTCTGTGAAAATATTCCTAGGAGGAGTCAGGTGAACCTGCCAACAGCCTACTGCACAAAGCACCCCTCGACTCTGCTGATGTGGGGGAGCAAACCAGCTGGCATGTTGCTTACCAGTCCCTCTTTGCCTTTCCTCCTCCAGTTCCAATCCATCAGTTGCTGGAGCTGGCTGTAGCGTTTGAGAGGGAATCCTGCACCCCCCCCCCCCACA